>NTHP01000332.1:535730-553959 GCA_003416845.1 Oplegnathus fasciatus
AAACACACACACACACACACACACACACACACACACACACACACATAGATGTCTCAAGAAATTAATGTCAAATGTGGATTCAAAAGACAAACCTCGTTCATGGCTCTTCTCTCATTGCTTTTTAATTTTTTTGTCAGTTTTTCTGCATTTGTCATCAACTTACTGGCCTGATTCATAGAAATAAAGTGTATTATTTGTATTTTAAGAGCCAACTAGACACACAAACTCTCATGTCTCACTCCTGACCCTTCATCAAGGCATTTCTTCGAAAATGTATGCAAAAACATTTGCTGCATCTCCATGTATCATTACATTAAATTCCCCCAGTTATTTCAACAACGTTTCACACCGCAGCAGCACCAGATGACAGTCTCTTGGAGATGAGAGCAGAGGTTATCGACCTTATGGCAGGTAGATAAACTCTGTTTCTGTGGACAGGAGAGAGACCAGCCAAAACAGGCAACATTCTGATGACTTAGCTATGGCCTGTTTGTCTTTAGCATGGAGCTACAGGAAAGGGCATGGGGCCGTAAGAATACTTTATCCTCTGGAGACAATGAATGTGATCAGATCATTTCATGATCAGTCCTGCTGAGACACTTTGGTCTTGACGAACGTATTTAATGGACCAACTGACGA
This sequence comes from Oplegnathus fasciatus, assembly GCA_003416845.1. Lineage (NCBI taxonomy): Eukaryota > Metazoa > Chordata > Actinopteri > Centrarchiformes > Oplegnathidae > Oplegnathus > Oplegnathus fasciatus. Next base: position 536,370 of record NTHP01000332.1, read on the forward strand.
ATGTACAAACAGTAAAACACTCCATGAGTGGAAAAACAGAAGGTGCATTGTGTGACACGTTCTATAAATTTTCTCTCCACCTGCTTGGTGACAAAACCTGCAGAATTCTTAGAGCAATATTTTTGGGCAACGCTCCGGGCAACAATCAGCACAGTCAGCCGACGGGCCAGAGCTCATTCAAATGACTCCTGGCATTAAGATGTTCCTGCCAGAATAAAGACAATGCTGAGGCAACACCGCAGGTGCTGCTGGACGCTCCGTCGCCCAGAAAGTCGCCTGTTTGTCGCTGCTGCTTCACAGGTGACAGACTCAGGTGACTAATACTGTCTGTAGCAGAGATACGACGTTGCACTTGGGACGAGTCAACACACTTCACTCCCTGTTTATGGATCTAATGTTAATACAGTGTTACTCTGTGACATGATTGATCAGTTGATTGATTTGTGTATTGATTTATTAGCTGATGGTTGTTTTTAATGAATCCTGTTGAAGAGCAGACGGTGTGTTTCTGATCCTGCAGTGTGTCTATATGCTGCTGCTCAGCTCTCAGTCCTAACACTGCTGTTTGATTGGCAGTTATAGCCCCGGGAAAACCCCAGGAGACACACGCACACACACCAAACACACACCAAACACACACACACACACACACACACACAGACATACATGTACACACACAAACAGAAGCACATTCGGACACACGCAAAGGATCGAGGCACACAGCAGCAAATCAACACGCACGCTTTCCAGCAAACGCACACACATACATATATTTTTGAAACATGAAAACATGCAGTGAACACACACACACACACACACACACACACACACACAACACATGCACACACCTCGAGGGAGATGAGCTTGTGAGGGTTTCCAGGGATGCTGGGTAAATTGGCCCTGACATGTAAACAAAAAGCCCCAAAATGACTTGATTCAGCACATCGAAGTGCAACACACACACACACACACACACTTACATACATGCACACAAGCAGATCTACAGAAAAAAAACAAACTGGCTGTGTGTGTGTGTGTGTGTGTGTGTCAGGGGATGGTCTACATATTCATCAAATGAGGCAGATTCTTATTGATTCTTGTGTCTGTTAGCAGCGTTAAAGATGAGACTGAAAATTCTGGACTCAGCCACTCCATTTGAAATTACACACACACACACACAGTATAACACACACAATCCTGTCAATTATGATAGAAATGATAGACAAAATATTTGATTCTATTTAAATTTGTTTCACTTTTTTCTTTTTGTTTTAGGTCTGAGCATGACTCCATGAGTCTAGCAGGGTTATAACAGCAATGAGATGATCACAAATAAACAAAAAAAGTTGTGTACACACAGTTTTTCTGTGTACTCACTTTCACCGTCCACTTGTCACCGTTGAGGCAGAAACTTAGATTCTCAGAGTGTCTTGATGCTGCTCTTTCCTCAGCAGCTGCAGAAGCAATTGTGTTGCGTCCTGCTCTGATTTCGTGGACAAAGTTCAACAATGCCGACCTCCACAACACACGTCCAATGGCATTCTGGCATTAACAGGAAGCCAAAGTTATGACAGCCTCACTCTCACTGTAAAGAAACAAGACGACAGTAAGTGTCTACAGCCATGCTATGACTCAGTGTCTTTGAGGCTGTACTTTGGCACAGCGGTGCTTTGGGCTGAATGCTAAGACATCTAATTTTAGCATGTTATCACGCTAACATTTGATAATTAGCACTAACCACAGATACACTAAGTACAGCTGAGGCCGATGGGAATGTCAGTGTCATTGACAGGTATTTGGTCACAAACCGCATTATCTGACAAATTGAGATTTTGACCTGATGAGGATCACCAAAGTTATTACAATTCATCCTGAGGGGGACATGAATGTATGAACCAAATTTCATGGAAATCCATCCAATACTTGTGGAAACATATCACTCAAAACCACAAATTTTAACCTGATGGTGGCGCTGGAGGAAAAGTCAGAGGGTCATGAAAGTCATGAAAGTTCATCCCCTGGGATATCGTTGCTGTTAGCATGGTTAAAAATGAAGGAGAAGTTAATTTTGTGCACCTTTGACTCTGAATTATGTAACTTTACTCTTCAGTCCTTCCTTGGGTAAAAAGAGATGAGAATATCAGGTTATACTGATTGTTTACATTCCAATCTAATCCATAATGTCCATGTCAGCTGTTTTTTATGATGGTAATTCTTTATATAATGCTCTTCATCCTCTACGCTGCCTTGCACAAAGTCCACTTGTGCATCTGTGTCCACTCGGGGTGCACAGCAGGATCAGCACCATGAACAGCGCTTATCACACCAAATAAGTGGGTTAGATAATTTGGCTTAACTGAAGGTTTGTTTACAACCCGTGTGATCATCCGACCAATCGTATTTCAGTTCTGTTGAACGTTGTCATAACTCGTGGAAATGATGGCCAAAAATTAGGATCAGATGTGTAACAGTAGCTCACAGAAATATGTACATTTTTACTGTTGTTTTTGATCCACTTTACAGTTCAGTAGACAGACTGGCACAATGAGCAATGCGCGCACACACACACACACACACACACACACACACACACACACACACACNTCTAGTTTGAAGAGAAATAATTTCTGACAGAAATCCTTGAAGATCCTTCAGACTGGGAAGCAGCCCAACTCATCACTCGTGTGTGTGTGTGTGTGTGTGTATGTGTATGTGTATGTGTGTGTGTGTGTGTGTGTGTTTTAAACAGACACTGTGTTCCAGTTCTGTGTCCTCAAGGCGTCCAGGAGAAATTGCTTCACTGCGTGTATACGTGTGTGTGTGTGTGTGTGTGTGTGTGTGTGTGTGTTTCATTATGGCTTTAGTCAGCTGTTAGGTATGAAAAAGCCAATTACAACCATAAGATTGCGTTCGCTTGCTGGCTTCAAACTTCGGAAAAGACGAACTGCATAAATAACTGACTGAGTCTCAGACTGCGTAACTGACTCAGTTACTGACCTTCTTACTGAGGTCATGTCCACGTAACGCTGACAAATTTACATTTACAGGTTCAAAGTTATTCCAACAAATAAGTTTTTCTCAAAGTCGGTCATTCACAATGAAATTTCAAATCTAAAACAAAACATAAATTCATCATTTTCAAACCAGTGGCCAAGATGAGCAATATGTTATCTGAGGAAATGTGTATCATTCGTAATACGGTTGTGTTAGTTTACCAGTTGAAGCGGCTGCTTTTCTGTCAGCTGACACACTTTTGATTGAAATGTTCAACGACAAGAATGAAGCTTAGATTGATTTTCTTTGTAAAATCCTGCATCTTCATTGTCTGTACTTGTAAATGTGGTTCTAGATTTCCGTTATTGTATATTTTCTCTGATGTAGCTCCTCTTCTTCCCTTCATGCTTCAGTTTAACTTTTGTTATTGTTTCCATTTTGGCCAATTTCTTGAAACTTCAGCATGTTTATATGCTTGGAGGTATTAAATTAATGTGCTACTTGCAACTGGAAATATGAAAGATTTCACACAGGTGAAATTAACTTCAGAATAATAGTCTGTTGGAGAATAACATCGCTGAGAAAATGTAAAGATTTTCTTAAAGGATGAACAATGGGGCAAGGGTTAAATCCACCAGTCTGATTGGCTGCCCCTCTTTAAGCATACATGTGATTAATCATCTGATCACTTGACAGCTGCTCATAAAGGTCACTCCTACCTCGCAATAAGCAGGAAGTTTCTTGATCAATGTGTCTTATTCACTTTTAGAAAAGTCCTTTTTTTTCTCGTGGATGTGGGGATTTCTAAGTGTAATTCTGGGCGCAGATTCAGAGTTATAAGCTGCATGAAGGAACAAATTAGCAAAGAAAAGAACAATCTAACCAGCAAATGAACAACTTGACTGATTTACTGACTCGCTGACCGACTAACCAGGCAGCAAACAGCCTGCAAACGCAACCAAGAGAGAAGCAGTGAGAAGTAATGAATGAAAGTGGAGAGACATTTAGACAAAGTGAGAAAAATTTTCTCTGAGAGCTTCCAGTTAGTTTCATTTCTGTAATAGCGGCACACACAAACAAAACACACTCTCAGCCACACACACCTTAACACACACACAGATGCAGACAGCGCTGTTGATTGTGTATTGCCTGTTTGTTTATTAGCTCTCTGATTGAGCGGCTCTGCCTTCCACAGATTGGATGACCTTTCCAGATCCTTCCGCCGAGTCCGCTAAGTAGATCGGACGGCGAACGCAACGCGACGACACTTTATTCAGATTGTTACAGAATGAGGAAAAAGCAAGCGGTCGTGTGTGTGTGTGTGTCGCTGTTTGTACACACTCACTCTGCCTTCATTGGTTCAATTGAAGCCTCATCTCCATATAGTTTGTATGCAATTACATCTGAGCGGCGCGCTGAGTGCCTCTATATGATTGTGTCTGGATACTGAGTGCGACTAGCTCTGGTGTGTGTGTGTGTGTGTGTGAAGGATAATTTGTGAGAAAGAGCAGCGATTCATGCTCGATGTGTGAATATGTGTGTACATGTTTATTTTTGCGCGTGTGGAGCAATTCACGGTCGATTTGTGCGTGTGTGTGGCTTTATGGGAACATTTGTGCAGGCTTGATGGGTGTGTGTGTATGAGAGGTAATCTGTGCCAGAGAAAAGCGATTCATGTTAAATGTGAGTGTGTGGTTTTATGGGTAATTTGTGTTAGAGAGATGTGTGTGTGTGTGTGTGTGTGTGAGAGAGAGAGAAATTGGAGTGTGCATATACATTTATATGCATATACATGTACATGTGGATGTATGAGTGTGTGTGTGTGTGTCAGCCGGGACGAGAGAGCAGGATAAGCGTGGAGTGAGTTTCTAGTGGCTTGTTGGCCGCTCGTGGGGCTTTAAAGGGCACGTCCGTCAAAACATGGCACAGCCGAATCTCATTCATCTGCAATAAACAGCTAATCACACTCAGAGAGACATGATCCCACTCAGACACACAGCTTCAACACACACACACAACCTCTGTTCACTTTCAGAGGACAAGCGCCTGACAGGTTTCACACATCACAATAAGGTTGTTTGCTGTGTTACTTCACTTCGATTCTGCTCAGCTGGTGTGAATGTAATGAATGACATGGGTAGTTTTGTCATAAGTATACCTTTATGTTCTTCTCCGTGTTCTGTAGTAGTGATTTTTGCAACCTTTTAATGTGGAAAAATGCAACACATTACACACACCACTGTCAGTGCTGGAGTCAACACTTCATCAGAAAGATAGTTCTGTTTTTTTTTTGCAAATCACAAAGAAACAAGCTTCACGGGCTGCTGGTAGTCACCCGCTATAGGCTGCATTGCTCATTACACCTAGCTCTTCTTGGAGCCTTAAAATGGAGCTTAAAGCTCAAAATGTAAAGTTTGTCCTGTGGGTGGTGGTAAAGGAAAGGTCACAGGTCATTAAAATCTAAAGGGTCTTCTTGTGCAGAAGTTAAACTTTCGGCCTGACGTCAGCTTACAAAAATAAAATCTCTTGAATCGTACATTTCTTTTCTTACCAACCAACACATCACTCACTACTGATTGGTTTGACCAAATTAGACGTACATAAAAACACACAACAACGAGGAAGCAGCTAACATGAACGCAATCTCAGGTGGAATAAACGAAGTGGATCAAAATGACAATTCAGTCTGAGTATCAGGTTCGATGAGGCGGACACCAGATTTATCCTTTCGAGATCATGAATGTCCACAGCGTGTCATGTGACTGATGCCTGTACGTCCTGCCCTGTGTCTTCCAGGCTGAGCTGATCTCCAGTCAGTGTGAAGTCCAGCGAGCGGCCCTGGAGCAGATGGCCGTCAAACTGAGCACCCTGCAGTACCCCTCATCCACCATCAGGAGGCACTACAGCCAGCTGGCCAGGAACAACAGGTAAACACCCAACAGGAGAGGACAGACTCAGTGAACTTGTTGACACACTGACGTTAGGTGCCCTGGATGTATTAACAGAGACGATTCAGTGTCTCAGAGGCATGAATGTATTCGCTCTAATGAAACGTTGCTCTCTGGGCACATACAGCGAAAACGTTTTTGGGTTCATGGAGCATGAGCTCTGGAGTCCTTCTCCGGCTGAGCCACCTGAGAGCCTGCCTGTTCGACACTTCCTTTGGCTGAGCCTGCTCACTTCCTGTTGGCTCCCTGCACGCACGAATGGGATAAAATAATATCATGACACAGCTGATAATACAAAGATTCATTTCAGGGTGTTTGTGATGCTCAGAAAAAAATATTCATCATTTTACAGCCGTTCATTATGTAATGATTGTGTCTGTTTCGGCCTGTGTGTGTCACATGATCCTGCAATACTGAATGTGGCCACTAGGACAAAACTACCTGACAGCCCAGCACTCCCTGGGGCCTTCTGGACCAACATGTATATTCTCCATGTGACATATATGGGTGGGGGGGCTCCATCTTAGAACACGTTCAAGACAGAGGTCAGAGGACGCGAGTGGTAGTTTGATGGTAGAAGAATAAATCTTGGTCGAGCAAGTAAAAGCCCCTTGCCTCTCCCTCAGTACCACCACTTGAGGTGCCTTTGCCTGGCAGCTACAGATCAGACTGTAGTTGTACTGTGCAGCTCTCAGGTGTGAATGTGTAGAACTGTACAGGTGTGAGCAGGGCCTACCTGAAAAAGAAGGCATTTATCTAGTTCTCATCACACAGAAGCATGTTCTCTGCGCGCAGAAATATCAGACAGCATCAGTAAACCAGAGAGTAGACGAATACAATAAAATACAATAGAAGAGAGAAAAACTACAAAACTACTAGATGATGATTCTCTGTTACGATGAGAAAGACACACCGCCAGAAGAAGAGAACACAACGGCACAGTGACATGTGACGCACACAGTTGAATGTAATCATGCGCACACAGAGTTTGAGTGTTAACAGCAGTAATCTGGTGTGGCCAGGCTCGGCTCGGCGAGCAGCGTCTTTGGTCACGCTGCCTGTCGGCGTTTCATCCCCGGCTTTGAGGAGCCTCCCTCTGCGGTTATCACTCACACGCAGGGCACACACACACACACACAAAAAGTTGTGTGTATGCAAATGAAAAATGAAGCCTAAATTGCTCACTCTGAGTCTGTAGTATGTTTTGTTCTGCAGACTTTGTTGGTGTTGTCAGTGTGTCGTCACAGCGACTTACATGAAGGATGTGGTGTGTCCTCACAGTGCAAGCACTCACACACACACACACACACACACACACACACAAAAGTGGTTTACATACACAGTAAGAAAATACACACAAACACACACACAAGCAAAGGAAACACTCATTTTGTTTCGGTGTTTTTCAGTCCTCTGTGGCCGCAGTGTAATGTTTCAGTAATTTACATTGGATGTGTTGGACACTAATTGGTTATTCATATATTAGCTGCTGCTCTTCACATTTACATCTGTGTGTGTGTGTGTGTGTGTGTGTGGTTGTGTGTGTGTGGTTGTGGGGGGTGTCTGTATGTGTCCAGTGGTGTGTGGGATGAGTTTCGTATTAATTGGATGTTGCATGTTTTTCTTCAGCTGCTGTGAGTTCAGCTCAGTTGAGATTTCTGGTTTTGGTTCAGTTGTAAAGAAAATGAAGGTCAGACTGAATTTATTTACTGATCTCACACAAAATATCTCAATTCTAATTTAATGCCAAAAGAAATTTAATAGGCAGAAAAAACACTTTTTTAATTGATATTTTTCTGCTTTAAAAAAAAAAGCAGCTAAAAAGCCCAATAAATGGTCACCTACCTGTATATTGAATGCTTGCTTATTATTTTTTATTAATTAAGAATTAAGTTAAATATAAAATTAATTAGTTTCAGTTTTACCATATTTTAATCTTTTGGAAGAAAAAATCATTACCAGATCAATGAATTTTACCATTCTTGTTATTATTTTTGAGAGATTTTAACAAGTTTTATATATTAAAAATAATCCAGACATGTTTTCTTATGAAAGAAAAGGAAAATGAAGTGTTGTGATTCATGAAATGAACAACAGCAACATATTGTAAAAGACATTAGGGCTCAACAAACAAACAACAAACAAACAACACAAATATCTGTCAAACTGACATGTGGAGCAACTTAGATGTAAAAATAATGTATCCAAAAAACACTGATCAATTTATTCACTCATTCATAGGACCTTTAAATTCTTTTATGAAATCTACCATATAAATAAACATTCATTCATTCATTCATTCATTTAGAACTGAAAGGGTGTTTTAAGTAAGACCAGTGAATGAATGAATGAATACATAAATGAACAAATTAAAGGGAGAGTGAGTGAATGAACCAATGGATGAACAAATGAACAAGTAAATGGATAAAGGAATAAGAAAATTAGTGAATGAATGAGTAAAGTTTGAGTGATTGAATCATTTTTTTAATGAATGAGTGAGCGATTGCATGAGTGACTGAGCGAGTGAATGGATGAATGACTTATTAAATAAATACGAGTGACTGAGTGAGTGAATAGGTTAATAAATAAATAAATAAATATATAAATTAGTAAAAGAATGAGTAAAGTGAATACAAGAATGAGCAAATGAGTGAATGAATGAATTATTGACTAAATAAGAGAGTAAGTGAGTGAGTGAGTGAATGAATAGATGAATGGATGAGTGAATGAGTGTCAGATTGTCCCCATGTGCCCTGTGCTGCAGCTCAATGACAGTCTTTGCTTTGGTCTCTGTAGGAGTGAATTAATGAGAATGGATGAGTGAGTGAATGAATGAGTGAATGGATGTCAGCAGGAGGCGCTGTGCTGCCGCTCACTGATGTGGTTTCAGTGTCTCTGCAGGATGAATCCATTAGACAAGACGAGCGTCAGTGAATCACCTCATAAATCCAACAGAGTCTCTGACTGAAAGGTGACGGCTGCCAATATGACTCATTCAACCTTTCACTCTATCATTTCATCCCCCTCTCCTGTCCTCCCCCCTTCACTCCACCTTTCCTCCCTTTCCTCCTCATCCCCATAATCCTCACCATGCTTCCTTTTTCCTTTACCTTCCCCTTCTACCCTTCTGTCTCTATTTCCTATTTTCCTTTTCTTTCCCTTTCCTAAGTTTGTTTCCTTTTCCTCCCCTCTTTTCACCCTCCTTTCCGTCCTTTCCTCAGTTTTCCTCTCTTCTCTTGACTTTGACTTCCTTCTCTCTCTTTTTTCATTTTCCTCCCACCTTTCCTCTTCTCCCATCATTCCCTCCCCTACCCCCCTCTCCCTTCTTGTCTTCTCTCCTCTCCCTGCCCCTCTGCTCTCTCCATCTTCTTCCTATCCTTCATCCATCCTTGCCATCTTCCCAATTCGCTCTTTCATTCTTCCCTCCTCTCTTCCCTCTTCCTTCTTCTTTTCCTCCTCCTCTCACTCTCCCACCCTCTCCTCTCCTCTCCCTCCTTCTCTTCTTTCTGCTGTTTTGTGGATGATGAATTAGAGACAGCGGTTACAGCTGCTATCGCCGTTGCAGCAGCAGTCAGCGAAGAGGGAGAGAGAGAAAAGCAAGTATTGGGAAGTGATGAAAAGAGAGAGAGAAAAGTAGGAAGTGGAGGATGATGCTAAATCCATCCATTTAAGCCTGACTGGGAAGACACTGCATGTGTTTTGACCACCAGTTTACACCAAGACGTCTATTCTAAAACCTTTAAAACCACGAAGAAGATTTATGAGGTTTGAAGCAGGTGAAGAAATAGTAATGATAATAATAATAGTTTGTAAAGCACTTTTCAAGACAAAGATACAAAGTGCAACGGTCACACCAGCATTTAAAAAGGCAAAACTTCACGGCTAATTCAGTTCATGCCAATGGCATCTCCGCAGTTAGTGATATCGCTCATTTGGACAAAGTGAACTTTGACCCACAGATTTGCACCTTTGACCAATAGGAAGCTGTCCTGACAGTCGTCTGGCCTCACAGCCAGAGAGTCCAAAATGGAGCAAGCTTTCATGGCTGATTAGTTGTGTCGCGGCATGCAAACTTCTCCATGAAAGAGCAAACGAGCTTGCTAACAGATTGTTAGTTTCATTATCCCTTTTCAAAAACGCTTGATTGAACGATAATGGTTAACAAAATGGGAGTAAATGGCACAGTGCAGAGATAACAGATAGAAGCTGCTGTGACTGACTAGCTCAGGTATGAACGCAGCCTGACAACGTGTCCTTGGCCCATCTGAGAGCTTCCCAGTGTAGCTAGTTTTTGGTCTGGGCACACGCAGGTACCACACCCAGCTGGAGATGGGGTCACACAAAGCACGCAAACGCACCGTTTAACTCCTTCACCTCAGTAGAAGGACTTTCATTGCATAAAAACTTTGTGAAATGTCTGTATAACTACTGTAGATATTTGGATTTGCACAATTCACATGATACCTGCTACATTTTATTATATTCACTGTTGACTGGAATTATGACGAGTTAGAAATGAATAATAGATTCTTATAATTCAAATTTCCTCAAGTGGCTAAATGTCAGAACAGCTCTCCGTAACACTCCCACGCGCTCCGTCAGCGCCGCGTGACAGAAAGCGAACCTGACACTTCAAACGCTCTGTAACTGTCCCGGTGTCGAACGCAGCCCTGCAGTGCCGCCACGTCGCTCCTTCCTCTCCGATTTGTCTGTTTTCTCGTCTTCCACCCCCCGAGAGATCCTGTTTTACAAAGCGTTTAGTTAACATTAGTGTGAGAACAAGACGGAAACGGAGGAGAGGAGGGGAGGGGTGGGAGTAGAAAAACGACAAACGACAAGAGAAAACAATCTGTGCGAGTGTTGTATCTGCTTCATCTGTCTGAGTCAGTAAAGGGCCGCTCTGCTCGCCGCATAATGAGGAACGCCGCCTCGGGGGAAGGAAGCAGCGCTCGCTTCCTTTGCTTTCTTCTTCTCTGTTTAGTTTTTATTTTATTGAGAATCACTCACAGTGGAGGACAAAGGGGTGTGAGGAGAGGGGAGAGATGGGAAGAAGAAGTAGTAAGAGGATGGAGGAGAGGAAGGGGCAGGAGGTGGGAAGATGTTGGAAGATTTCGTGTTTTATTTCAGTATTGAGGAGGAGAAGATGATGGAGGGATAGAAAGGAGGATGAGGAGCGAGGATGAGGTGCACAAAGAGAGAACTTAAGAGACAGAGGTAGAAGAGGAGAAACGTGTGCTTACTTTGGAAAGTAAAGACATTCTTAGAAAGTGCAGACATGCATGTGAGAAAGTGAGGACAGTTTATGAAGCCTAAAACATTTGGAAAGTGAGGACATTTTCTGCAGCGAAGAAATGTTTAGAAAGTGAAGAAAATTTGTGTCGACATTTCGTAAGAAGAAGAGCAAAGTGAGGACAGTTTTGTAAAGTGGGGACAAATTTTTAAAAAGAAGAAGTTTCATGTAAGTGAGGACAGTTTTGGAAAGTAAGCAGTTTTCTGTAAACGGGAGGATGTTTTGTCTGGTCCTCGCCTCTTCAGAGGCTTTCTGAGGGTTAAGACTTAGCTTTAGGGTTATGGTTAGGGGCGAGGGAGTTATGGGTATTATATTAAGAGGTATAGAAGCACAAACGTGTTTATGTTGAGCACAGTGAATGCACTGTATGTACTCACTTCAGTGTGAATCCCAGTTGAGTTTATATTTTGCAGCTTCAAGATGAATCAAAATGAAACGGTTAGAGATGGAAGTGGTTATTTTATTCTGTCTTTCTCTGTTCCTGTTTCTATAATTTCATTCATAGTTCACTCCCTCTACTTTGATGGCATGTCAAGTTGCTGTGTGTGTGTGTGTGTGTGTGTGTGTGGATACTTGTTTAGTGTTTAATGTGTGTGTTGCATTCAGGTTAACTGTGTATGTACCTGTGATTATCAGTAGGCTTGTGTTTGGGTTGTTTTGCGTATTTCAGCCATTGTTTTCATGTGTGTGCTTTACAGAGTGTGTCTTCATGTGCGGTCGTCTCGGCTAGCGTGTACGTATAGTGTGTGTGTGTGTGTGTGTATGTGTGTGTTTGTGTTGTCGTGGAAACGCCATGGGCCTGACAGAGCTGTCAAACTGTCGACGGCGGCGACCGGAGAATTCCAAACAATTTCACTGCTAATGTTGAGAAACATGTTGGCGATCCCCGCCGAGACCGAAAACCACCGAATATATAAATAATAAACACACACACACACACACACACACATTCCCTCACACACCTTAACAAAACGGCTGACAGTAATGTGTGTGTTTGAGCAATCGGCCCCTGTTCCAGCGGCATAAATATTTGATGTGATCCTGTGTCGAGGAGGAGGAGGTGAGAGGACAAGGGAGGAGGGGGGTGAGAGTGGGAGGAGTGAGGCGGTAAGGGGAGGGGGGGGCTGCAGGAGGGATGTTGAGGGAGGAGGGTGAGGGAAAATAATGTGGGAAAAAAGGAGGAGGAAGGAAGAGTTAGAGGAGGTGAACAAAGAATGTGGACAAGGTGGAGGTGAAATGTGGAGAAGGGAGGAGGAGGAGGGTCGTGGGGTGAAGCAGGAAGAGAAGCAGGTAGAAGTAAAATGACGGGGATGAGAAAGGAGGGAGAAGGAGGTAAAGGAGTATGAAGTAGAAGTAAAGCGTAAATGAAAAGAGATAATGAGGCATGGACCAAACACACTGACTGTCCCTCCCCCATGATATTACAGTACAAGACACTTCAGGATGAACGTGAGCCTCTGGACAATCTCTCCATGCAGCAGCCTGAAGTCTGTTCATCAGGAGAATGCAGCTCACCTGGTTGAGTGCCCATTACACCATATCAGATAGCGGCGATCATCCAGTCACCCTCTCTCTCCCCCGACTCCATCATTTTGCTTTGGGTGTTTGGTTTGTCTTTAGTTTAATTTCTCTTTTCAATGGAAGAAAAATAAACTTGTTTTGAGTTAGAACACATGTGTGGTGTCCCCTCTTTGTCCTACCTTCAACCAGGTTGTCCATTATTATTTTTGACATATGAGGTGTTGGTAACTAAGGGTCGGGTTATGCTGGAAAAGAACTAGTTTGTACAACGTGTCGTCCAACCACGTCAGAAGACTGAAGTGTTTATAGTTCTTCCAAATCTCGAAGGCGGGCCGCCACAGAGAGATACAAGAAGTGGTCATTGTTAAACCATGGTGATAATGGTGCACACTTTCGTACAGTCTCTTGTGGAAGGCATTCGTAGTGTTGCACTCAGTTGTAGAAACACTTGTGTAAAAAAGAAGAAAAAGAGGTTGATAGAGAAGTTCGAACCCTGGCTCCTTTCTCACCTCCAAACTCCTGGACAATCACAGCATGAAAGTTACAGAAGTTGCCGGACACACCTACTCCAACATCTTAAAGGTGTGAGGGGAGGAGGTTTCCGGAGCTGTTTAATAGCTCCTTAATAGTCCTCATAACCACCTATTTCTTCACTAGCTCTTTGACACCTGTGAAGATAAATAAGGTGCAGTAAAGTGCAGCATGATTTGCTGTCAGTGATCTGTTTAAACTTTGTTTTGTTTTCCGTTGTGGGTGACGACACCAAAACTGTCCAATGAACGAGTCGCCTGTGAACACACATGACCTCATTTTTACTCCTCTTGGTTCATTGCAGAGTGAACACAAAAGTGAACTGAAAGGAAACAATATATCACTTCTTTCTTCGGACTCGACCAAATGAAACCTTTTACAAAGTAGTCACTCCTTTTTGTCAGCTGAGTCATGTTCTGTGACGTACCGTTTGTTTGGTTTACCTGTAAAAACTGGCAGAAGTAGCATCACAGGACGTGCCGTCCTCACAAGAGAATCGAGACACAATCCGGTACAAGATGTAATAAATAAATGTTGGAAAAGATTTTAGTTATAGTTTGGCAGCTTGAAAACCGACCATTTTCTTTTTCTGTTTTCTGCTTTCTCTCTCTGTCTGTCTGCCTTTATCTGTCAGTGTCTCTCTCTCATTGCAGTTTGCATTCTTTATCAACATAACAAGATGCATATGTCTCTCATCGCCGCAGGACAAAACAATATTACAATAATGCAAGAAACAATAACAGAAAGTAGAACATAGGGAACACAGTATGAATAACAGAAAAAAGAAAATTGAATTACAACAATAATTCAACTCAATAATCTCTCTCTCTCTCTCTCTCTCTCTCTCTCTCACCGTCTTCAGTCTGCAGGAGTTTGAGGCTGAGTATCAGGAGCTCTGGGATTGGCTGATGGACATGGACGCCATGGTGACGGACAGTCACCAGCTGATGATGTCAGAGGAGCAGAGACATCACCTCTTCAAGGTAAGACAAGCTCTGTTGTTCTCGATGCTCTTAAGTTCTCGTGGAACCAGAAAGTTTGTCTTTACACACAGGAACCATCATTATTTTCTTTCAAGGAAAGCCTTGGAAACACTGTCACATCCGTATAAACATAACTTACACTTAATCAGATGAAGTCTGCACCTGGAGTGGACTCTCCAGAAGTCCACACAAAGTCAGTTTGAGGGCCCTTTGCAGACATGAAGATTTACAGATTTTGACAGACGTCGGCACATAAAGTTTGTGGCTCTGTAATCATGGGGGAGTCGGGACATTTGGATTCAGTCGACAGGTAGAAAAGGCAACAAGTGTCTGACTGAAATGAGCCTGTCACTGGCACTTCTTCTAAATTTGGTTAAAAGAAGCAAAACTGGGAAGCTTTTTGTCTGTCCTCAAAGTCTGAAAGTTTTTACCTTTTACCCAGAAATGTTGAGCCTGATAATCGGACTGACTTACGATTGGTTTAGCCAATCAGCAGCAAGTGATGCATCTGTCCCACCAACGTCAATTGTCAGTCGACACAGAGGCTGTGGTAACGGTCGCTTAGCACAGTTAATGTTTTTCATAATCTTTCGATTTTTCATGCTTGAAAAAAATGATTTAAGCGTCTGCAGTACGTATGCAGGAAGATGACATCCTCATTCTTAATCCTGCCTTCAAAGCTCTGATTGGTTGACTGTTTCTCTGACCGGGGGAAACAGTAATCAATAAGCACCGCACCAGTCACAATATTGTGAGCTGTGAGCTGCGATCCAGATGTCTGGAACCAGTCTGAGACGTGTTTACTAGCTTTTGAAATACAGCCTACATGTCCATTTTCAAGGTAAACAAACCAAAACGAGAGCGCTCCACCGGCTAGACTCTGACTCTCAGCGTGTTTTGCTGTATATTTATTTTGAAACACTAAAAAGACGAAATACACCAGCAGCTCGAGACACACGTCATCATGCATGCAGCCACGGTGCTACACTACTGTCCTGTTTCACTGCTTTGAAGCGTGTTGATGCTCCAGAAAAGCATCAGCTTTATCGCTTTTTCTCACCTGATTTGGCACATCCCAACCTCTGTACTTTGTCTCCTGTCTGTACGGCTCGTCCTGTGTGTGCTGCAGGTGTCACATGACGGCAGGAACACAGAGCGCGATTGGCTCTCTCTCTTGTTATCCAAACTTTCGTCATGTTTTCATGTTGAGACATGGTTCACACTGTTAAGTGCTGTAGTGCACAACAAAGATTCTCTGCTCATTGGCTTTACTGTGGTGTCACAAATCTCCCATCAGCCACCTCTGCCCCCATCATGGACGATCACTGAGAAGTGTCTAAATATGTAGAAACAGAGAGGTAGCTGAAGCAAATGATGTCCTCCCACATTTCATTCATCCGTCAATTTGTCTGCCTCCCCCATCCCTCCCTTCACTCCTCCCTCCACCTCACCATCCCCATTTTCCAGCCAATCACACACACACACACACACACACACACACCCTGTCTTCATCCTTACCAAGGAGAATGGGATTACAAGGCATAGCTTCCCTCATAACCATATCATAGAGAAGTGTGTGTGTGTGTGAGTGTGTTTGTGTGAGAGAGACAGAGTTTGTGTGCGTGTATGTGTGTGTTTGTGCGTGTTTGTGTAATGACTTCACTGCAGCCAAATGAGACAGAGGAACAGCATGTGTTACGATTAGAGATCTGAGTCACCCCTCTTCTGTCCTTCACAAACATGCACACACACACACACACACACACGGACGCACACAGACACTGATAAAACTGAGAAATCAAAGACGGACAGAAAAATATATATTTGTTGTTCCACACTTCCTACACTCTAGAAAATGACATTTTAAAAAGCATTTCATATTTTTATCAAAACAAATGAAGTAATCAGCCTGGTGTGATTCCACATGTGTCCGATGCAAATGAACTCGTCTGACAAATATTCATAAATCAAGTTCTGGGGAAAAGCTTATTTCACTTTATATGCAATGTCAAACAAGACGTAACTTCCAGTGCTACTGGTGGTTTAAGGTTTTATTAATGATGTCCCCAACAAATAGTTGCACCATTTTCATCGCACACAAGAAGTCAAAACTGTTGGATGGATTAAAAATGGATCTCTTTACTCCTAGCGGGGCAAAAAACGTAAAGTTCTGACTGAGAGTGGTGCCAGAGGAAAGGTCATGCCGTTGCCTAAATCAAAAGGCTTTATCATCTCTAAGATGGAAGTTTATGACTCAGCTTCCAGGCTCAGCTCTACATTGGCAGACCTGACTAAACGTTCAACTTTACAGCCTCAGCTGAAGCCTATTCCGTGTTCACGTCACATCGTTCAGACCATGATTACGACCAGCCGAGTGAGGACAAACAAATCACTCCAGCTTCCTCATTTTAGTTCTCAGCTGGAGATTTTGTGAATTTCTAACAGCTATGATATCTCCCACTTCATGAACAGAACAAGTGTCACCAAACCAGAGGCAAAATGGCTGCAGAGCCTCCGTCGCTGGCAGGTACATCTAAATAAAACATAATAATTCATCTACAGTAATTAAAGATAAACTCTTCTGCTTTCACTTGTTAACAAACCACTATAAATATTTAATGTGGTAAAAATAGATTATTTTGGCAAAATATCCTTTTATCTGACTACAAGGTAAACAGTGACAGGAAGCCAGCATTAGGCTCAATTCTGATGCTCCAGAGTCATCAGGATTTGTCCTCTGGGGATCCTGAATGTCTGTAAAAAACATGTCATCTCAGTTCATCCGACACTTTTCACTCTGGACTGACAGAACAGCCAGTAACAGCCACTACTACAAACACAGAAACATCAGCACAGCACAGTGAAATACACTCGCTAACCCTTAAAAACACAAATGTATGCATACATCTCCACACAGTAATATATCGACTGTCATGCTGCTCACACACACTCTGCTTGTTTTAGGACTCGAACTGCTGACATCTCATTCTCTCCTCACCCCAGAAGGCGCTGCTGCGAACCAACACACACATAACTTTGTGTTGTTTTCCGTTCTTTCACTCTCTGTCTCTTTGTCCAAACTTTTCTTTTTTTGTGTGTGTGTGTGTGTGTGTGCAGACATGATTTATTTAGTGGCCGATGAGACTCACCTGGCCTGCGAATTATTGATAAGTGTAAAGATGAACCTAATTTCTCCATAGGAGTCGCACTTAAATATTCATCTCTGTATGAATATTCATGGTGGCGATGATGCATGCATGAATTTTAGATGACTCTGGAATCGCTGGGCATTCTTCTTCTTCTTCTCTCTCTCTCTCTTTTTT
>NTHP01000332.1:554159-568907 GCA_003416845.1 Oplegnathus fasciatus
GATGTGTCAACTCTCCTGTTAAAATATTGATGTGGAGCTCGACAGCGTCTCCTCACCCGGTCCAAGGTCGCTTTCTTATACTGTTTCTCTCCCTCTCCACCACTGAGAGTTACACAGACGAGGCTGTATACTGTAAGCTGCTGATACGTGGCTATTTTTATCTTATATATTGCTCACTTTTTACTGTTTGGGTCTGTTTCTTTATTTTACACCGAGGCTTGTAAGTACTCACATCCTTTACTCTAGCAAAAAGATGCCATACCGCACCGTAAAAACACTCCAGTAACAGTAAAAGTCCGGCAGTCAGTCTTAGCAGTAAAATGTGCTTAAAGGCTCAACAGTCTTGTGTCCATATAACACCCATATGTTTAATTTACTCGCGTTTTAGTGTTTCCAACCAAACATTTTGAAAATATAGGCTTGTTTGACAGCTATCTGTCAAACATTACTGATGTCAACAAAGTAGTGCTGAAAATATTAGTGAGTAAGTCGACAACTAATATTAGAAATTGTTTACAGTAACTGATTTAAGTCATTTATCAAGCAGGGATGCAACCATTCTCTGGGTTCAACTTCTCAAATGTGAGGATTAGCTGCTCTTTTGAGTTTTATATCATTTTAAACTGAATGTCTTTTGGACTGTTTGTCAAAAGAAAAAAAGCTAATTGAAGGTTTCAACTCTGTCTCTGGGAACTTGTGGTGGGCATTTTTCAATATTTTCTGACATTTTATATTCTACAAAAAGGGAGTCAATTAAACATAAAACATCAACAGAGTAATTGGCTATAAATTAATTGTTAGTTGCAGCTCTAAAAACATTTAACGGGATCAGAAGATATTGATAACTTATGTTTTACATGTAGTTTAGTTCACTTGCTTTGAAAGGAAAGATCCTTCGTTGCCTCTTTGTGAAACTACTTGACTCTTGTCATACAAATAAACCAAACGGCCGCCTGGAAGTTTAAGGTGTCCAAAACATCGGCGGTTCGCCCGTGAAAGTTCATTCTTGATCCTGGGAACAGTAGATTTGACAAAATGGTCTCATCTCAAGGTCAACTTACAGCTTTTTGCGGATTCTTCAGCTGCATCTCACGGTCTTCATCAGTGAATCAAACTGACTCAGGAATCATGAGTTGAGCGAAGCATCGAACTTTGGTCAAGTGATAACAGGTTGGACGTGTATGGTAGGTCTGTTTAACGATGGTCTTTAGCGTTGGATTAAGACTGTGAAATTCAGTGGAAAGCTTTGGAAAAACCTGTAAGTTGACCTAAAGTTAAGAATATTTTCATCGTGGTCTTTTAACTGTAACTTGATTAAAGATATTTACTTTTTTACTTACTTACTTTCCATCTTTCATTTAAATCCACAGTTTCTGCCTCACCTGCACAGTCTCACATTATGAGCACATACACCGAGCCATACAGAAGTAATGTGAAATCAAAGCAGTATACTGAAAAATAAGAATTTGATATGTGACTTTTCACAATAAAATCATGAGTCGATACTTTTGGAGAAATTCCTCTTATCTGTCTGTATATTCACGCTCAGTTGGCCTGAACTTTTATGTTCTGAGCAGTTTATTTAAAGTCTTTTTGAAGGTTTTATTAACTTCAGTTATTTATTTCATTTCACCGTGCCTGCCTGCTCCTCTGTGTTTGTGTGTGCGCTGCGAAAAAAGCTCTAAACCCCCTGTTTTTTTCAGTGTTTTTTTCCCTCCATGTGACCGTTAAAGAACCTCGCTGTGCTCCGCTAAAATGCTGGGGGGACTCGACCCTGTAACCATAGCAACGCCAGGGCCCAACAAAAGTTGTTCTTTTCGGAGGTGTGTGTGTTTGTCTGTGTGTGGTGTGCAACTTAGCAAGAGCGAGAAGGGAGAGTGTCTATGTGTGCGTCTCTGCCCGTGTATGTTTGTGTGTTTCTTTGTGTATGTGTGTGTCCTCCGGAAAAGGAAAGCTGGGCTGACAGTTGTTTCTGCAGGCAGGCTTGGCAGGCCGAGGCTCTACTGTTTATTGTGATGTTAGATGGAGGCACTTATCAACCCTGGAAAGGAGGGAGGAAGGAGGAGAGGAGTGTTTGTGTGTGTTTTGATACAGATATGTGTGTGTGTGTGTGTGTGTGTGGTGTTACAAGCACATGTTCATACTAGTGAACATGGACCAAAGATTTTAAAAAAAAAAAGTTTTATAAATCTTTCCAATTTGAGGTCAACAACTGGGACTCCTGGAACCTTCATCTGCTGCCAAGCAGGAAAAAGCTTGTATCTCTAATGCGTCACTGGGAAAATGACAAGCAGAACTGTTTAGTTTATCTAACTGAAGATCAAACTGGTGATGACACAGACTATGTCAGAAACCAAAATTGTATTTGACAGAACAAATATGCTTTACTTTTAAGGGGTGCTCCACTGATTGTACAAATAAAGGTCACTTTGCTAGCCACGAGGAGCACTAAAACGGTTGTTTAATATCTTATGCGGCTGTAGAAGAGCTTTCAAAGTGTTAAAGATGAATGATGATGCCTTCAGGGTTACCTCAGATGGCGATCCGGATGAAATGATAACAGGAATCACAAACTGGGGGTGTTGAGTTTGAAAGACGTGAGCGTTTACCGGGTGAGGAGGGTGTAATGAAGGTTGTAGTATCCAGCGTTTTTGGAGCTTGGGACTCAAATTTAAGATATCTCGGCCTCTGACAGTTCTTTTTAAAATTTATCTCTTGAAAGTCCCCCAACTTTATGGAAGTGAAATACTAAATTACCAGAGCGCTCCTTTAATGAACAGAGTTATTTACACCGACCACATAACGGCGCACATTTCGCTCTCATTTTACAAGCGTGGCTATGACCCGAAATGTCTGTTTATACTTGAAGTGGATGCGTTTTATGTGCAGAAAAAGAGTTTATTATGCGTGTGTTGACGCTGGTGACCACGCAGCAGAAGGAATCGTGTGTAAATACTGAGGACTGAAGCTGCTGCTGACCTGCTGCTTTCACTACCTGGCCAGCGTAGACGGAGTAATTCATTACTGAGTAACACATTAAGTCGTCCTCACCCCTTTTTAAGTCAGAACAGATATATTTTGAAAGTTAATATCAGATACTGATCGTAGCTTTGCACTGCACAGCTAGTAAGTTTCTCACTGTTGCATTTGATTTTGTTTTCTCGACAGTAAGTGAACTTTTGTCTTTTTCTTTGTGTCTCTCTGTCGTTTTCATCTCTCTTTCTCAAAATGTTTATTCTCATTATTGTGTTAATGTGTGTGTGTGTGTGTGTGTGCTTTGTGTTCCCCATGTGTGACTGTCCATCCTTTCTTCTGTTTGTGTTCTTTTATGTCTGTGCGTGTTGTTTAATGTGTGCGCTCTGTTCATTCTCTCTTTCTTCATCGTGTGTTTCATCTGTATTTGTCATCTGATTGTTGGTGTGTATCCAGAGGGTGTGTGTGCCTTGTTTTGTGTTAGTGTGTGTGTGTGTGTGTGTATGAGTTTGTTGACGGTCCACAGGGACATGAAACAAGCGTCAGACCTTGTAGGTGCTGTCAACCAATCACACACCAAGGCCCCTGTAGTTCAGCCAATTGATGATCAAGGTTCTGGCCCTGAGTCTCACAGGAGGCGGAGCCAACACTCATTTCCCAGAAGTGTGTGTGTGTTTGTGTGTGTGTGTGTGTGTGTGTGGGGCATTTCACTGACCATGGTAATAATTTGATTGAGACACAGAAAAATGAACACACACACACACACACACACACAGCTAATAAAAATGCACTGGGAAACATTAAAGCGTGGACATAATGTGCAAGCACACACACACATTTGATGTCTCTTTATCGTATAGAAACACATTTGGTATCAGTAAAAGTTTAAATTACAAATGAAAAACAGCCGGAGGAAGAATTGCAGAAGAAATTAATAGAAAAAACCCCAAAAACACTAGCAGTGGAGATGCTCTGATCGATCAGACGCAGTTCAGAATCAGCTGATATTCTTCACAAATGACTGTTCTCTTTATATTTGTCCATCAGAAAAATCACAATAGTAAAATGGTTCACACGAATAAATAAACATCGCATTACTGCTTGGTTTGTACCATGCCACCAACTAACAAGGAGAATATTTAAAGGATTTTATTTCATATGATTTTTATGAATATCACATTGTCGGGTGGTCTGTTGGGCACTTCCTGCCGTGACATATTGTGCATTCATGCTTCCCAGATGATGAATACTGATGACTTTTCCCGTAGTGCCACCATGAGGTTTATTTTTTTTTGGTTCAGATTGACATGTCTCCATAAATATTACATGGATTTCCCTGTTCCCCTCAGGAAATTGTGGTACCCAAACGTTTCCTCTAGCGCCACCATCTGGTTGAAATTTTAATTTGTGCCTGCAAAACTAACAACACTCCCTTCAGCCTCAGCAGTTTTTTGTGCTTAGTGCTTATTGGCATCCTAACGCACCCGCTAAACAGCAGCATGTTAGCATTGTCACACAGAGCTGCTTGTGCGTCTGTATCCGATGACTTTGCCAATAAATACGGCTTCCTCCATCAACTTCATTACATCGCCAGTGATGGAGACCTGACTACATGAGAGGAAAAAGAGATGGTGGCAGAAAGAGTCAGATGCAGATCAGCGGAGGGAAACATAACACATGGCTTCTTTGGGACAAATCAAAGAATTTCAAGAGAACATTTCATTGCATTAAGTCATCACAGATGTCTTTCTCTCTCTCTCTGTCTTTCTCGCTCTCCCTGTGGCGGGTTCCAGTGGAGTCCAACTAATTACAGTGGCTATCAGGAGTGTGTGTGTGTTTGTGTGTGTGTTTGTGTGTGTGTGTGTGCATCCCTGCCGCTAAATTCTCATTTCAAATAGCCCATGGTGCTCTGATGGAACGCTGGTCTGCGCACACACACACACACACACACACACACACACACACCTGCTCATTAACTGGATTCCAAAACCAATCAGTGTGAGTCCGACAGAGGAGCTCTGTCCGAGGCCACACACACACATGCTCACACACACACACACACAGAAACACAGAGTGTGTTTTCACTGGTTGTGTGATAATCTGGTCCAAACCAGAAGGAGAGACCCTGAACTGATTAACACAGAGAGAGAAAACAATACAGTTCAGCTTTATTTATCCAAATAAACACAATTTAACCCTTTGAACCAGATTGATGTCAAAAATGACACCCTTCCTCTAACGGGGCGTCGGGAGCGAAACATTTCGTTTCATCCTCTCTAGTGTTTCGTAGTGGAAGACAACGTCCAGGAGGCCTCGAAGAAAACACCAGAGTATTTTGCCTTCTGTTGCTCGGTTTGACGTCTTCAGTGTTTAAATGAAGTACAACAAGATAAAACTGTGTCACTGACCAGCTCTCTCTGAGTCACACAAGATTAAAACTTCACCGTGTCAGTGCCTTCGACCCACATGACCATCACATAAAGATTCATATTTTATAAAAGGCTCCTCTTAAATGAACCCAACTTTGACTTTTGCTGCAGAAAAAAAAGCTTTTTATTAATTCTAGTACACCATTTTTTAGCATGTTTTTTATTGTTATTGTTTTAATCTTATATTATTGTTGTGTATTTTATACCACTTTATTATTTGTATTAATTTAATTGTCTGATTTTATTTGCCTCCTGAAATGGTTTAATCCTGGTTCAAACATGTAAAGCACTTTATAACTTTGTTCTGAAAAGTGCTGTACAACTGAAGTTTCTTATTATTAATATTATTATTACTTTGAAGGGGCCTCATATGGATGATGTAAGCATATAAAATGTAAACATAACTAACTTTCAGTGTCTGAAAGAGTGACCTGTGATCTTGTTTTCCTGGAGAGGATTTCCTCCTGTAGAGACACGAGTCTGTACAATGGAAAAAAACACACACACAGAGAGAAATGAAACAAAATACAGTAGATTCACAGTCCGCGTTTCCCTCTCCATCTTAAACCCTGAGGGCAACAGTGAGAGTACACAACCTCAACAGGAGGCTGAGCACACACACACACACACACACAGACGCAGAGTTTGGGTTATATTCCAGTAGAGAGTCATGCCTGAGAAACACACAGACGGCTTAAGTCCTATATCCTCTGAGATCTCTCTGTCTGCAGTCTTTCCTTCTTTCTTCATGTTGTCTTCATTGTAACAGTCACATAATATCTTCTGCTGTGTTGCTGTTTCATTGTTGAATATGGAATCATTTTTCTTTTTGAAATAGTGAGTGATTAAAAGAACAAAGTCACTTTGAAAGACACACAATTACCTTGACAAATGAATGTTTTCTTGATCAGCGACATTAAAAGCAGACAGTAATACAGAGGTCAAAGGTCAGAGCTCACTGTACTCTGATAAAGCATTTTGGCGATCATGGATTGTGGAGAAAAGTAAAAATAAAAACCAAACCTTAAGAGAATTATTGTCCTTTCAAACAAACTCATATTTTAACAGGATGTTAACCAATGAAGAGAATATTGGATACGAGTTTTTGAATGTCGATCATGAAACCAATATGTTCGGGTGTAAGCTTCTGATGGATGTTGATGTTTCAGTCTAATGTTAGCTGACTTACACGAGAGAAAAGCAGAGAGAAGAAGGAAATAAGAGAGGATGAAGAAATAAAGATGAAAGTAGAGAACAAGGGAAGGAAAGAAGAAGAGAAAGGAATTAAAAAATGAAATGAAAAGTAGGAAATAATTTGTTTTACCTGCTAAAAACTGTGACCTGCAGTGAATTAGGTTTTGATACGCACCTTCCCAGCACCCCCCCACCCCTCCACCCCCAGAGAGAGCGAGAGAAGGATGAAAGAAGATGAACGTTAACCCAAGAGAGAGAGAGGACGAGAGAGATGGAGAGAAGCTGAGGGAGGGAGGCAGAGAGAGAGAATCTTTAATTAGAGACAGATGACTTTGCCACGCCTCAGAAGGCTGGAATTACACTGCAGGCTATGAGGCGAGGCTAATTTCACATGTAATTGTTGCTGCAATCCTCGCTGTGCTGCTAACGCTCCCATCCTCCCTCCATCCAGAAAGAGAGGGAGAGAGGGAGGACGAATAAGAAGAGAGAGAGAGAGAGAGGAGGAAGAAAGAATGCACAAACGATTGGAAGAAGAAGTAATTTGTTGCTGCAAATGTGTGTGTGCTGCCTTCTTACTGTAACACCTAGGAGGAAGGAAGGAAAGCAAGAAGGGAGGAACAAAGGAATGAAAGAAGGAAACGGAGAAAGGGGGAAATGAAAAAGCAGGGAAAGAAGGAATAAAAAGGGATTAAAAGAAAAAGCAAAGAAAGAAGGATGCAAGGAAAGATGTAAGGAAGAAAAGGAATGAAGAAGGAAGAAAAGAGGAAATTAAAGGAGGAATGAAAAAAGGAAAGATAGGAAGGGAAGAAGGAATAATACAGAGAGGAAGGAAAGATGACAGGAAAGAAAAGGGGAATGAAAGAAGAATAACAACATGTTAAACAAGGAAAAAGAAAAGAAGGAATGAAAGAGGGAAGCAAGATGAAATGGCTAAGAGGGAAGAGGGATTGAAGGAATGACGAATTAAAAAAAGAAAGACGGAAGAGGAAATTAAAGGAGGGAGAGAAGGAATTAAAAAATGTGGAGAAGGACTGATAGAAGAAAACAAGGAATGAAGGGATGAAAGAAGGAACGAAGGGAAGAGGGGATGAGAGAAGAGATGAAGGAAAGGAAAGCGGGTCGGAGGGGAAGAAGGAATGGATGAAAGAAGGAAGCAAGAAATAAAAGAAGAAGGAAGGAAGAGAAGAAGGGAGGAATAAATGAAGGAAGTAGAGAAAGAAAATGAAAAGAAAAAAGAAATTGAACGGATGTGACCCACAGTCCATAATCCTGGAAATCAGAAAATCAGAATATTCTGACATGTCTGTCATCAGGCTGTATATTTAAATTATTATTTGTACAAAGTCTCAAAACAAGTCTTTCCTAAACCCGTCCAGGAAAACAGAAAAATTAGTTGAGAAAACAAGGGAGGGAACGGAGACGAAGCCAAGAACAAATGGATGACTGAATAAAAAGATAAAATCTGTTCACATAATCCACAGCAGAGGAAGGATCTGACCTCTGCACGTTTAAAGTGAGACACTGAAAGAAAGACAGAGAAACAGAGAGAGAGAGAGAAGAGGGATGGAGAGAAGAAAGAAGCGAAGGAAAAATCTGTCTTCAACCATTTTAAAAAAACACTTTGAAACAGCAAAAATCTCTCCTTATCCTACAAAAGAAACGTCCTGCAGCTCAGGAAAACCTCTCTCTCTCTCTCTCACACACTTTTCTTTCTTTCTTTGTAGACTGATATTCCCTTTTCTTCTCTCCAGAGACCTGCAGAGCTCTGCTGCTGCCTCGCTGTGTGTCTGGTGTGCGTACAGGATGTGTGTGTGTGCGTGTGTGGTGTGTGTACAGTGCGTATGTGTAAATGTGTGTACGGAGTGTGTTGAGTCGAACGCTTCCCGGGTCAGACGTCCTGGTGTCGCGTTTTGTCGTTTGTCGCAGCTTGTTATACGAGCAGAGAGCTGAAGTCCTCTGGGACTGTGTGTGTGTGTGTGTGAGTGTGTATTTTCTCTCATGCGTTTATATATTTTCAGTCTCTCAGTCAGTTTTTTTGTGATTTCAAGTGTGTTTGTGTGTGTTCACATAATTTCGTATGTTGTAGGAGTTCTGCATGTGGTCGTGTGCAGACAAAGACGCTATTTTCACTGTTTAAAATCAGNGTCGTCTTTTGTCAGACGAGATGTATTGATTACGAGATTGATTCATTTTTTGCAACTGGGGCAAATGATCGTAATATTCAACAGAAACATGCCAGGAGTCAGTGGGGGCAGATTGCATCACTTTTTTCAGGAGCAGATTTGATGCTTTCTGCCCCGGACACATCCGATATACACATCAACTAAAAGAACAGGCGTAAAACACAGACGAGGTTGTGGTGGAGAAAAGGAACGTGAATGACCTACAGAAATCGCTCACTTCACGTGGGTTTGTGGCACTTTCTTCAGTCAACAGTCAAAATGCGTTTTACTAAAGGACCACTCTGAGGTTTTGTGCCGGTAAAGTGGGAGAAAAGTGAAACCCAAATTAGAAGATGTATTACAAAACTACTTTATCAAAGCTCTCAACAGAGCACCAGCCTGTTATTTCTCACACGACTTTACCTTTCTGTTTCCCTCAGTTCTTTTTCTCGACTTTTAAAGTCTCACGATGGAAGGAGACAGTAATACTTCTTAGTTGTTTACAGAAATGATCTCATCAAAGGAGTTTAACATTTTTACCAAAAAGTCATTGTCACCGATCTGATTGTTGGGCTCTTTTTGTACAATATTTCCACACACAGCCGTCCTCTTGTGAGATGAATGCACAAGTGTCTTCTCTTCAACCAATATTCAAAGTTCAGCCGCAGACTTTTGTGCTCCGTTACTTTCCAGACGTGTACATCACACTTCAAAGCAACTCAGCATCAGATCTCACGTAGCAGCGCTTTAGACAGATCACGCCCGCCGCTCATTTACATCTGTAGTTTTAGTAAACACCGCATTGCGTTTAAAAGTTGTGGTGCCGCAAATTCTTGCACCATTGACGGTTAATTTGTGCCCGGCTTGGAAAGATCCCCCATAGTGAGCACCACGCTGATGTGTGGAGAGCGACAGTTACCTGAAACCAATGAAACTAATCATCAGTTTCATCATAATGAGTTTTTAAATACAGAGGATGACATTCACTTTCTTCCTTCTTCTGTTTTCCTGTACTTCTTTTTTTTGTTGCTGACCTTGTATACACACACGTGTGTTGTCACATGTGTGTATATGTTTGCTTTTCTTGTCAGCACGCGTGTGTTTGTGCATCTACATGAGCTTAAGCATCTGTGTGTTTTTGTCCTCTAAAAGTACACACACATATTTTCAAAGTTGTGTGTGTGTGTGTGTGTGTGTAACACACCTCTAGTATCTTTGAGTGTGTGTGTGTGTGTGTGTGTTGATGTGTGCATCGTCATACCTTGGTGTGTTCACGCTCACGTGTGTCTCTGCACTTCCTCAAATGTTCTTATTTTTTCTTGTGTGTGTGTGTTCACGCTTTCAGACCTCTGTGTGTCTTAGTGTGTTTGCTATCTCTCTCATCTGTGTGTGTGTGTGTGTGTGTGTGTGTGTGCATGTGTGGATTATGTGTCCTGTGGGAGGCTGTTTCCTGTGCGTTTGTTCTGTCAGTCTTGATAAAGTCGGGGATATATCTGCTTTAGAACAAAGAGACACGACTCAGCAGCATCTCGCCAACTTTCCCCCTCTCTCTCTCTCTGTCTCTCTCTCCCTCCCTCTCTCTCTCTCTCTCTCTCTCTCTCTCTCTTTCTCTCTGTATCTCTTCTCTCTTGAGACTCCCTCAGCTTCCCAGGAACGCCGCCTGACTGAAACCTGACGCTAACACACACACACACACACAGACAGAAATGAGCAGGAATCTCATGCAGAAATAAAAGTAGTTGACGAGCATGGAGCCAATGTCAGGCCAAGGTTGGCTGTAAACATGTTTGCAGAGTTTCCCTTCAAAACAACAAGCGACGGCTCGTCTCACAAAACGACGAGCAGCGACAGAATTAAAATCAATCAGACTTTTATTTTAAAAGTTTTCTACCCAAACAAGGCAGGATGTTTTTGTTTCAGTGACGGTACCCTGTCACGCTTTGGCCACTTGTGGTGCTATGGAGCCATGTTTCGATGAGCTATCTCATGAGCTCACACACACACACACACACACGTAAACGTAAACAATGCAGATGTAAAAACGTTTTAAAAAATCAGCTTTGCAAATGTTTTATGAGGAAGGAAACGCACTGAAAACATTTGTTAGACCTCAAAGATACACATAATCAGTTTTGGTGTGAAACCCTAAATGTGAACATAACAAACTCCGCAGGGTACCTTTAGTTTGAAAGAGTCTACTAACTGTTAAGCCAAATGAAATCTTTGATATAAATTAAAAATGATATCAAATGTTGAGCCTTAAATTTCTGTTTTTATTATTAGGTTTTTATATTTACATGTACTTTTTGTTTGCTTTTCCAACTGTGACTGGTCTCAACAAGAAACATGCAAACTTTTAAGCTTTGAGTATTAATAACAGTGATCTGTAGTTAATGTGCAGACAGACGGGAACCAGCTCTGCTGGGTATTTAAGGTCAGCGTTCACGGCTGTGATTCAGTGCAACATGAAAATTTAAACAACAAATAAACACCGAACCACATGATTATTAATCATTTACAGGAAAAATAAAGCCCCTTTCTGAAGATATATTGATCATTGGTGGCACTTTGTCTTACAGTATTATAAGTAAAGTATTATATATAACACACACACACACACACACACACATGCACGCTGCAGTTTTTCTTCTACCTGCAGACAGATTTTATTTCCTGTGACGGTTTGTTTAAGTGTGTGTTGTGAGAATAATGTTTAATGTCATCTCAAGGGGAAAGCCTCCTTTTAAATGTTTGTGTGTGTGTGTGTGTGAGAGAGAGAGACACACAGTAGACACACACACTGTATTGCAGTTGCAAAGCGACTGGGAGCTCTAGTACACAATTAATTTGTGAGCCACATGATGTGTGTGTGTTTAAGTGTGTATATGTTCTCCATTCATCACCCTGCTCACCGTTTTGACCTTGGCCCCTTCTTCATTAGAATAAAGATTGTCTGTCGTTTAGGCTACATGGTCGGTCTGCTGGACACACACACACACACACACACATGCTGAGAGCCATGCTATTACATTTCTGTCACTGTAGTGGAATGGAGAGAAGAGAGGAGGGGTAGAAGTGTGGAGAAGAAGAGGAGGAAAAAGAGGAAAGGAGGGAAATCAACAATCTAATGAGGTGACGATGACAGTCAGGTCACTGGAGCTCTGCTCTCAGTTCCTGTAGAGATGCTGAATTCTTATAATGTCCTTCTTACCCGTCATTTACAAGTGCACTTCTGTAACAACCACACATCCTTATTTTGACGTGTAATTTCATGCAGTAATGTGTGGAAATAGCTTGTAACATTGATTTTGTTTCTGAAATAAAGTAGTATTTAATTCTCAATGCTGTAATCACAATTTCAGCGAATGATATAACACTCACATTTCAAACTCCTGGATCCAAAAGGAGCGAGTTACAGTTCACAGTTGTCTCTCACTATGAACAGAGAGGAGAATATTGAACGCACCGAAACATTTAATTACCATCACTTTAATCGGGAACTGAGCCCTTGCAGTCCTTTAACTGTGTCAGTGCAGAAAGGAGATTTAAATGTTTCCAACACAAATTAACTTTCATCAAGTATTTTTTTAAGTTTCATTTTTCTTGATCAAAGTGTGACAACATGACGCAGAAAGCAGGTTGAACTGTTCTTTTTGCACTCGCATATTTTTCACTTGTTTTAGGAAAGACGGGTTTTTAGGACTCAGCAAATGACTCGGTACTGTTGATCTTTGCTCTGCACTAAGTCTCAAGCTCATTTGATTTCAAAACTGCTCAAACTTGGACTCACAGTGAGTGGTCCTGTCTACAGCCCTGGTCTAGTCTCTGTTGTACTGACAATAGTGGTGCTGTGGAAATGTTCATAATACTGAATTTATCAAGACGACGGGGTGAAGCGTTGAGTTTCATAAACAGCAAGTTAAATCTGAAGACAGAGAGGCTTCTCACTAAGACTTGATGAACATTTCAGAATAAAAGCCTGTCTCAGATAAAGGTCTGTTCTCACTGCAGTCGAGGTAAATAAAGACCAGTGCATCGGCCCGATCTGACTTTCACACACACACACACACACACAGAGGCGGAAGCCAACAACAGAGGTCGTGTTGTTGACCAACACCTGCCCACTTCAGTAAGACTGTAAGTCAGTGGTTAACACTCTCAAACACACACACACACACACATTCACAGACGCCACCGAGATGATTAGTAAATTGAGTTAGTCAACACAAAGAGAAGTGACCTTGAGCTGTGGAGGATCTGTCTGCCTCCCTCTTTTTAATTCTGACTCAGTGAGGCTCTATTGACATTTTAATAGAAACCTGTTGTCAGAGCAAACACACAGTATAAAACAGAGGATGGTGAATACTAAATACAGTAAATACAATAACTACACCAACATTTAATAATACTCAGTATTATTAATTGTCATTTTATTGATCTTTAATATCACAAGTAATTGTTAACACACACAGGAAAGACACACATGCATTAATGCCTGTACATACCGGCACATGCTCTCTCTCTCTCTCTCTCTCTCTCTCTCTCTCTCTCTCTCTCTCTCTCAGTATAAAGACTGTCTTTGTTTAGATACTGAATAGTGGGATCCATCCAGCTTCCTATGGGGTCAGCAACACACACACATGTTTGTACTTCTATACTCACGAGGACACTCACTGACACAATTCATTCCTTGGCCCCTAACCCCGACCTAATGCTAGTCTCAGCTCTGAAACTCAGTCTTGTCCCCCAAACAGTCCTATGAAGAAGTGAAGACCAGACAAAATGTCGCCACTCCTATAATATTTGGTCCTCACAACACACACACACATCATGTGCAGTGACCAGGAGAGATTTGTTATATTGTTAAATGAACATATTTTTCTTTCTTTTGCCTGATTAATTTTTCCAACCTGAAAACGAGCTGAGCAGCAGAAGATGTTGATTCTTATATTATTAAACTGATTCTTTGACACGCTGAAACAACAGCTGACACAAACTGACTTTTACACATGATGTTCTGATTGACATTAATTTAATATAAAAAGTTAAAGTGTACTTAAAGCGTTCCCGCTCCGTCGTGGAGTGATGTTAGAGAGTGATGCGTCTTTTCACTCACAAACAATCGTTGGCAGAGTACAGTCGGCGGCTCGCAGAGAGCACATTAACCAACGGACTAGCTGGTATGAAATTAACGTTAATTTACCGCTTGTGACGTCTGTCATTTTAACCGGCGACAGCAACAGTCCGCACTGGTAATGGTGCGTATGAGAGGCCTGCTAATGTTGCCTGCATGTTTTCAACACTGCTTTGCTAATACAGAAATTTACGAGGAGAGATAAAAGATTCAATTTTAGATTTGATTTTTTGGCATAGGAGATTAACGGATCCGGGTATTTTGCTGACCGGGAACCGGATCCAAAATGGAACCGACTGTTGGAACCCGACCCTAGTTTTGGTAGAATTTTCTGGAATCCCTCTGCGTTTTCTTCTTCTTCTGTTCATATTGTTTCATGTCGTACTGTCTCGCCATGAGGGAATTCCCAGGGTTCTTAGTGGGTCAAAGGTCACCTGGCATCAACCACTAGCAGCATACCACAGCCTGTATGACTCAACCTCCTTACTGCCAACACTCTCTCTCTTTATCTGTCACTTGTTTTTGGACCAACAATATTTAGCTAATACAAATGAAACTACCAACTCAAGGAAAATGCAGTTTAATCAGTGATAATAATCGATTTTCAGTGGGTGAAATCAAAGTCTGCTGATGGCGTTTTCTTTATAAATTGCTATAATTTATATTTTGTTATATTTTGGTTTTGTACTGAAGATTAGAAGCAAATAATAATAACCAGACTAATAGTGTAAATCCCTGCTTGCATCCCCCAGAGGCTGCAGTGTTCATCTTACTCCACAATATAAAAGTGTTGGACAGAACAAACAACGTGATTTGGCTGTTTTTAGAGTCTTAACAGTTTGTTCTGAGGGTGGCG
>NTHP01000332.1:569986-581198 GCA_003416845.1 Oplegnathus fasciatus
ATGTTCAATCTGCACTGTAGTTTGTGAGATGTCTAACTGTAGACCAAAGCTTTGCTTTAGTTAATTGACCACCATATGTCACAAAAACATTTTTAATATCACAAGTTACCAAAGATGAGGTAAACAGGGGGATAAACCCCTGAACACACAGACTAATAATATAGAAATGTTATTACATGATATAATTGTATGAATAAAGCATTTTCAGGTATCAGGAAATCCATAAATAGCCGAGGGGATTGTTTGTTGGTTTTTCCTTTTGCTTTTTTAATGGACAGTTATTAGTATGTGCATTCATTCAACAGACGGTTATGTTGCACTCTGTTTTCTTCTTTCTATTCTCTCTCTCTTCTCTCCTTTTTTTTCCTCTGTCTCTCTATCTCAGCAGACTGGTAGAAATTTCACCCTCCCTGCTTTGTACTAATGACCTCCCAGCTACACACACACACACACACACACACACACACACACACAAACACACACGTGACTCGCTGCGAGGCTGAATGGCGAGCCGTCTTTACCGGCCAGTCAAACGGCTCATTCATCTGGTTTCCATGGCGACAATTAAAACATGTTGCCGGGTCTTTTGTTGTCGCCTCGTTTGGAAAGAGAGAAAGTCTCTTTTTTTTTTTTTTTTNTTTTTTTTTGTCCAAACAGAAGGGTTTTAATTTGGTGAAAGAGAAACTTCCAGAAACTTCTCAGCAACACAGAAAGCAGACTTTAGTTTGAGTTTGATTTAAAATGAAGGTTTACAGTCATACAGTAGTTCTTATTGCTTTATTCCTCCGTGTAAACGGAAACAGGGAGCAGCTGTAAAAGAAAAATGTGCGTTTAACATGTATTATCCTTAATATGTGTTAAACATCTTTTTTCAGATTTTGAAGGGGATTGGAAATTGGTTTGTTAAAAGTTAAATGTGTAAAGTGTTCACACAGAAATACAGAAACATAAACGTGTGGTTGACAATCATGTCTCTTGAAAAACAAAGCAAAATATATCGTAATAATTACTGCAATTATTGTAACCTGGAGGCAGTTTGGTGTTTATGTGGCTGCACTTTCACACCAAACACACACACAGACGCACACACACACAGGTTGAAGTGTCTGGGAGTATAAATGGGGTGTCAGAGAGCCACTTCCTGCTCTTTCATAGCCGGTGGAACATCCATCTCAACCGGAGACACCGAGTCACACACACACACACACACACACACACACACACACACACACACACACACAAATGTAAGCGAGCATACAGTGTGTGTTTTTTTTTGTGTGTGTATCTCCTGCGTGCACACACTTTGTTTAGGAAGAAAACAAGAAAAAAGCAGAGACAGGATGGACAATGGGGAGTAGAAAAATGAAAGAGTGCGGCATTATTATGAGTTGCAGTGGTACTAGTCCACACACTGGTAGTGGTTACATATTCATAGCAGTATTACTAGTAACGGCCGCCAAAAACAGATTGGTTAAAGAAATCTTTTGTGAAGTGTGAGGACACAGAGGTCATGTCTTCAGTATTTTTTTTGCTGATTCCAGTCTTTAAAATGGACTCCGTTTGGCCAATAAATAAATGATATTTCCCCGCAGAATTGAAATCCTGGCAGTGTAGAGCGAGCTTGGAAAAAAGCATTTACGACCTCATGTTGGGAGATAATATTTACAGCCAGTAAAACTTAACAGTTAACTTGATAAATAAAATACAAAAGATTAGTGTTGTTTATTTACAAGTATCTTTAGGAACTGTGCTCATATTGGACACTTCCACTGTACGTGGTTTATATCCAGTGCCGATGCAGGAAAGTAGGATGTTCACTTTCTTATTAACCCCAGACTTAACTACACTACTACTACAACCACAGTCTTTTTCTTATTGTAATCATACTGTAACTACTTTCAAGACAACAGGGTTGATATCTTAATATCACTATATTTACTAAAAGGAGTCAACCATGTAGCTCAATAAAAAAGAAGAGTGAAGTCGGCATAGTGGGGAGGGAGGACAACCAGAGAAAACAAGGAGCAGGAGGATTTAAAGACGGGAAAGAAGAGAAAGCTGCTGTTTGAGGACGAGGGAAGAAAAAGAGGGGAGAAGGATAGAAAGAGAACAGAGAGAGAAGAGAGGGAAAATTAAGTGACGACAAAGACAGAGGAGAAGAGAAAAGATGAGGAGGAGGAGGATGAAGATGCGTCCTTATCACATCCCCCGAACTTTAGTTGCCGCGACAACAAAATCGTTCCGTTACGCAGCCTCCGACAAACTTCTCTCATTTAGTGGATAAGATGAATCTGCGAGAAGAGAGAAGAAAAAAAAAAGTAATGTTCAAAATGCATTAAATGTTTTTCATGTATGACTGCATTTTTGCTGACATTTCAGCTCCATGCTCATTAATATGGAGACCAAATTAAACTTATGATTGCTTGTTGATTTTCTCCCCCATCCCTCCTCTCTCCTCTCCTCCCCCTCTTTCCCTCTCGTCTGTTTTGTCAAGCGTTTATGCCCCGTTTCTCTGGGTTTTTGGAAAGCTCTGACATTTTTTTTGTTTTCTTAACACACATATGCGACGAGATATATTTCATATAAATATCTCTTTGTACGGGGTTTACTATAATGACGGTCTAGGTTTTTATTCTTTTGTGTGAAGTTCTGAAAATGTATTTCCAGCTCGCAGTAATGCACGTTTTACAACGACATAAGCATTTTTTAAATTATTACCATGTTTGTGTTGGAAACAGTTACAGCTGCAAATAACAATTATTTCCATTATTGATTTATCTGCCAATTATTTTCTCAATTAATTGATTAATCGTTCAGCCTGTAAAATGTCAGAAAATGAAGTGAAAAAATGGCATTCGCAAATTTCCCAAGGCCAAGTTATTTAAACAACATACAAATGATAACATATATATATTTATATCCTGAGTGTTGCACATAATGACATACATACGTTATGTATGGTAACATACATAAATCACATGTACATGCTGCCTCATTTACTTTACATCACAGTTTGTTCCTCTATATTTCAAACTACTGAGGAATGAAATGCAGTAAACAGCTTTTGTGAAACTGGATATCCAACATATGGGGCTGAAGCAACAACTAATTAGTTTAAATTAGTCACAATTGATGTTTTATGTTTTTAGTCCAGACGCTGAGCTGATGCTCGGATCAACAGAAACTTTTAATGGCTTCAACAGAAGAAAGAGTTCGTAGATTAGCAGATTTCCAAAAATACAGGAGAGAGGAGGCAAAAGGTCAGAGGTCAGAGTGCCCTCTACTCTCCTGAGAGGAAAAGCTAAAATCGAGAACAGGAGAGGAAAGGATTATCTCCTAGTTAAATAAAGGTTTAGTAAAAAGTGAAAAAGAGACCTGATCCCCATATCTCTCTGTCTTTCTCACACACACACACACACACACACAGATTCAATGCATATCCACATTAAGTGGGCTGAAATCTCAACACACGTCCTTTTCTCGTTGTTTTTGGCTTCTTTGTTTATCTCCTGAAATGTGAGCTTTTTCTAAAAACAGATAAACCTGAAACTCTGATCTTGCGTTTTTAGCGTGAATGAAAAACAGAGCTTCCTGAAAATGGTGATGTAAGCTGTGATCGACACAGTCAGCATCTGTGTGGCGGCAAAGTCAAGAGCTCGGCTTTCTCCGCAATCACTCATTTTAAATGTCAGTAGAGCAAATGACACAATAGAACTGTAGACGCGTCTCATTTTCACACATTCAGCTTTTTCCGATTTAGCCTGTTTGAAGTTAAAAACCCACTGAAATAAAAAAGCGTCGTACGACATCGCTGTGGGCGTGTCAACGTTCACAAGCCAGTGAGCAACTTTTTCCTCAGCGATCATTGTGTAAATAAGCAACCTACGACTTTCTTCAACAATTTACAGGACTGTTTGCCAGGTAGCTCTTGATTTAATCATCTTTGAGGCAAGCGTCAAACAAGAAGGAGAATCCCCAAAAATGAAATAATGACGTTTACTGTCTTGGTAAAGACTTAACTTCCTGTCACACCACTGCGTTATTTTTTTGTCAGTTTTTCGGGCAATTTTTTTTCATGAAGCTAAAAATTCCCTCCCTTTTTTTGCATCACTGGTCAGTCCATGTCTCTTGCTGTCCCTCAGTGATGCGTCCCATAGAAGAGGACTGGGGAAAAACTCACCTTCCCGGTGCTTCCATATATTCAGACACAAAGAGGCGGGCAGCCTCTTGTCTCTCACAAGCCGGATACATGTTTGCATTCGGCACGTGATACTCAGCTCAGAGTTATACTGTAGAAAACTGGGAAGCTGTTGACCACGACAATCTGCTTTTCCTCCCTTTAGTTTAAAGTTCTTGTACATCGTGCAGAAAACAACTCTGCTTCAGTTTCACAAGGAAATCAAAACGCGTGATTGGCTGTCACCAGGTTGTCTTATAAAGTTTTCTTATAAAGTTGAACCTTTCCCAGCTTTCACATGTCACAGCGCTGGGTGACTTTTGAGACTTTAAGTAGTGGTGGGTGGTGCTACCATGTTTTTCGAAGTTCAGTTCACAGTGTATCTGTTAGCGTGGACGTGATGTCAGTGTCCTCTCTTCTTCACTCTCTATTTATTTACTGTATTTTTCTCTTTTTCCTTCATACGCAGTCTCTTTGTCTCTCTTCTTGTCTTTTCCCCTTCCCTCTCTCGCCGTCCTCAGGCCTGTGTATCTCAGTCCATCCTTGCATGGAGATTGACTAGAGGCATGAATACATCACAACTAGCCATCCATGCATCCCCCCCTCTCCTCACACCATCACTCTCAACCTCCCCTCCTCCCCTCCACCGTCCCATTTCTCCCAAGATCCCTCTCTCAGCACTTATCTCAAAGTTTGGACCTCATGCATTTTAATCGGCGTGTCTATCTTCTTTTCTCCCCCTCTCCCTCTTTTCTTTGACTTTGGATCAGTGGCATCCTTCAAACAAACAACAACAACAACAACAACAAAACAACCCCCCCTCCACCCCACCAGCTCCCTTTCCCCTTTTTAAATCAATATTTGCCATCAGCGAATAAATCGTATAATTTCCTGACTGTTAGACGAGTGCGACGCCGACATATTTACCTTCAACTCGTGTCTTTTTTTTGCTGTCGATCTCTCGTTCTCGCGGCGTGGCTATTAGCTAAGTGAAGGGGATGGATGGCCGTGAAGCGCAGAGCGATAGCATCTCCATCAGAATCGGCGACGTTGAAAAATGGCCGCCGCCTCTCTGATGACAGCGCAGCAAAAACACACACACACACACACACACACACACACACACACACACACACTGCATTTGTCCTCTCACACACAGAGTCAGAGAAGAGACATTTAAATATTCAAATAGGGCCGGGCGGTAATGATAAACGACAAGGGAAAAGTAGAATCAAGTAGCTATCGATGCAGAAAATGAAAAGAGGAGAAAGAGAAAAGAGAGGAGGAGGAGGAGGAGGAGGGAAATTAAGCAAAAAAGATGGAGGCATCGAAGGAGAGTTACGCTAACAACTGAAAAGAGGGAAGAAAGAGAGGAGATAGATGGAGAGTGATGGAGAAAAAGATGGATGAATTAAGCAAATACAAGAGGAGGGCTGAAGGAGTGTTACAGTAAGGAAAATAAAGATGGAGAGCCACAAATTAGAAAAATGGAGGGAGTGCTGTAAGTAAATATACAAGGACAAAAGGAGAAAGAGCGAGGAAAGAAGGGACTCACAAAATAAAAGAGGATAGGAAAGGAAGGGTTGGAGGGTGTGAAAAGAAGAAAGGGAGGGGAGGAAAGGAAGAGAAAACAAAGGTCTTGACAAAATGAGTTCAGACTAAAACACTGAAGACAGAATTGAGAGAAATGAAGCAACAAGGACAAGAAACAGCAACGACTGAAAAGAGAAGGAAAGAAATCAACCACAAATGATGAGTGCAACTGGAAAGACGAGTAGAAAAAGAGTGCAGATGAAAGCAGAGAAGAAGCAGAAATGAAGGTAAAGAAACAGTTTGGATGCAGGATTTATTTCTGAAGGTCATGGTAGAATTTATCATTCTTTCTCTTACAGCACTCCGTGTGCAACGAGACTAAATGGTGTTCCTTTAATTAAATATAACAAAATAAAACAAAAAGTGGGAGCACAAAAAAACATTAAACCAAATATCTGCTCGGGCTTAGTTGATAAAGTGCAGTTTTCTCTTTATACGTGTAATATGAGAATGCATCAGTTCATTATGTACAGTGCACCCAATTAATATCAATAAACTATGTAAAAAAGTGCATGTGGTATAAATAGAAAAGTGTTTTGCTCCTTCACTCCCCGACCACAGCGCTCAAACAAAAGCATAAACCAGAAGGGTAGAAAAATATTCAGCAACACTTGGTGGTACAAAATGGAGCATTTCTTAAAAATCTTTCCAAAAAGGACTCTGCAGTCTGCCGTCAAGTGCTGCTGCTGTGTTTGATTCCTGCTCGTCTGTGGAGCTGCAGAGGTGCGACAGTTTTATCTTTAAAGTGGTCAAAGCAGGCGAAGCTGCGAGTGAAATCTGCTGAAAAACTCCTACGACTGCCTCAAACATTTCATCATGAGATGAGCTGCAAACAACAACAAGAAAAAGATCTTTTTTTTTTTGAAAGACCGGTTAAAGGAATACTCCGCTGAAAAGCGAAACTTTTGAGTATCAAATGCTCATCACCTGTAGGCTTGCAAAGCTTCCTCCTTTGCGGAGGACGGCAGCTGTAGTGAGATGGAGTCTCGGCAGTTCCAACGGATTCCAGTGGAGACCCAGAGTCATGGTGAAAAAAGAAAGCTAAACTCGTCCATGTCTCCTACAAAATAAACATTTTCTTTGTCAGATACGTTTTGGAGGAAACATAATTACTTTCTGTTCTTTATGTTCCCAGGCAACATTTGATCCAATCCAGGAAGTGCGTACAAAGCACGGCACTTTGACACTGCGCTGATATTTCAATATCCAACCACTAACGTGATCTTTCTCTTATCTTTACCCACAGAACCATGAAAATGTTAATCAGGCTTTTTTGGAAATTGTAAGAAAACACAGAATATGTCACCAGTGTGCTTCATGGACATACAGTTGTCAAACCAGCTGTCCCAGAAATAGTAAAGTACCCTCTAAGTTGGGTTACGTCTGTCCGTCTGTGTGACGGGTGTCTGTCCTGTCGTCTGTCTCCAGAGCAGCCACGCTGAGCTGATGATGATGGAGGGCAGGAAGACCAGCCTGCTGGGCCGAACAGAGTCTCTGAAGAGGAGCGGGACTGAACTACCCGGCAACTTCCACCGCAAAATACACAACCTGACGCACACATGGAGACAGCTGGAGGTAACACACACACACAAATACACAAAGTCGTGTTTTAGAAATGCCAAACACAGAGATAGTATCTGGAGGAT
This sequence comes from Oplegnathus fasciatus, assembly GCA_003416845.1. NCBI lineage: Eukaryota > Metazoa > Chordata > Actinopteri > Centrarchiformes > Oplegnathidae > Oplegnathus > Oplegnathus fasciatus. Next base: position 577,403 of record NTHP01000332.1, read on the forward strand.
CACACTGATATTTCTGTTGAGACAGGACTGTGTGTGTGTGTGTGTGTGTGTGTCTAATTTTAGGCTAATCAGCACTGATCTAATCTAGAACATGAAGATGATAATTAGTGTCGTCTCAATTAAGGAGCCCTGCTGCCACTGTGGCCTTTAACTGTGTGGTGGAATGTAGTGGGATGGAAGGAATAGATAGATAGATAGATAAATAGATATAGATAGATATAGCTATTCTGGAGCTTTCAATCATATCATAACGTCTTCATCACCAAATAAAGTATGCCGGTTGTCACGGGAGTTGCAGATGTTTAGATTTCCATTTTTCCTGAGCACGTTTTGGGATCCTTGTCGTGGTTGGGTTGAAACTATTGTTAAATGTTTGGTTTGAAGAATTGTAAAGCGTCCCGCTCACTACATGTCTGGGTCTTATTTCTTTAAAGTAGAAGAAATGTGAGTCAGTAGTTGCGGGGCTTGTGGAAAACAGCATCGATTAAAAGAATAACAGCTCATTTAAATAAAAAAACAGTCAGATCTTCATCAAGTCATCCGTAAATGAACGTGATCTTTAGGAGTAAGAGTTGCTGTGTTGCAATATTCGATCCCAGTCAGATCTGTCAGATCTTTGCCAGGTGACCTGACTTAACGAAATATCGACGTATCAGCTTCAAAACTCCTAGAACCCATGAATGAAATCACTGAACACTGAAAATGAAATGAAGCAGCTGAAACTCTTTGTGGGCAGTTTAGCAGAAACTGAACAGCTCGAGAACCATGTTCCTCCTGTGTTCATCCAGTCAGATGTGGGAAGAATTCAAGTTTTTGTCTCAGTGAGAAAAAGATCTGTCAGTCATACAGCCTGATGTTGGACGGCTCGTTGCTGGATGACTAAAAGACAAATAAATAAATCACTTGAAATGTAATTTTCCTTCTCCTGGGAAGGAGAGGACTTACAGGACGCAATGGTGCAGATGGGAAATGTGGTATTAATTCAGAAAAGCATCAGTGCTAACAGCGCTGCTTCTGTGAGATGTGGGCTTCCAGTCATAAAGCCAAAGATCAGTCGTTTGACTGAAGACACGAGGTGATAGTCACGTCTGATCGCGCGGGTGTCGCACCTCCTCGTGCCCTTGTAGAGAAAGTTTACTTCAAGTCGTCGTCAGAGAGGAAACTCATCAGGAAACGCAGAGAAGCGTCTGCACAGGCTGAGATGGACTGCGTGCTCGATGTCGCATGATAGATAAACACACACAGCTGTTCATTTTCCAATCTGTCTGAAGCGGCTCTGCAGAGTGATGACTGAAGATCTCCTCAGTGACGTCACTGTTCAGAGTTCAGGCTGTCAGAGGAAGTGCACATCACTGCTGCATTTGTTAAATGGTGCAGTATACTGAGCAGCATTGAATGTAGTAATGATTAGTGTTACAGTTATTTTTTATGATAAACAACATTCTTTTTTTCTTAAATTATTTCTGTTTATGTCGAAGAATGTATTATTGTTCAAATCAAATCATGAGTTGTTCTTCTGTTGTGTCGTTGTCAGGATGAAGTGGTGACAATATTCGTTGTCTGAATTAAACTTCATGGACCCTTTTGAAATCTTGTCCCACCATCAGACAACTAAAAATGGGAATTGCTAATAATGAGCGTAATTCCCAAACTAAATCATTTGTTATCCACAAAGAGCTGTAGTTATGTGGCGGGCAGAGTTGGTTACTTCACTTCAATTTACTTGACCTCACTTCACGTTAGTTTACTTTACTTCACTTCACAGTCTCACCTTGTTGTCGACCTTAAAAGGACAACAAACACATGTAAGTACATAAATATATAAAATGCATACAAATAAACAAAACTCCAAGCAACCATGAAAAACAAATGTAAAGTAAGTTATCGTAAAGACTGTGAAACTAAAACAATTTAGCAAATTCTGAAATATAACAGCATGAAATACAAAGGACTGTGAACCAACAGATGCAGCTCAAGCTTTTTTCTTTGAGGAAACTTTAAATACTACGATACCCATGAGCCTCAGCCTCTGTTACTATGGAGAAACCAGAGGCACGAATCAGAGCTGTAATAAGTTCTGAAGGCTTCAGTGTTGTGTGAAGTGTTAGAATTCATCCAAACTGATGCACAGCTATATAATATAATATCAGGTTGAATCAGCTCACCATTATTCACACATGCAGCATAGTTTTAAGCTCTATAATTGGATGTTTCTTACTGAAATGCATCTTGGGATTCGTAGTTGTCCACAGGCCTAATACCTTGGATTTGTTTTTATTAAAGAACCAGATATTTTCTAACGCAGTTGTTTGAACTGATGATTCAACCAGAAAAGTTTCGTGTCCATCTGAGCACCGAAGTTCTCCAGCTGTTTAGGAGAAAACGAACAGGAACCGGGACACCTGAAATAACTCTCAGTTGCATCTCTTAAATTTGGATCATTCCAAAGACTGTAGAAGCGCTGTGTGGCTTGCTGATGGGCACGTCGGCAGCCGTTGTTTGTCTTTACCCGGGCGTGGTGATTAATTCCAGGTCTGCGGTGGCGGTGACAGCTGGTAGCGGCTCGTCAGGAGGCTGAAATGTGACGATGTGACTTTGTTCCTCCGAAGAAACAAACCGTCTCCTGTCGACCGAGCGGCGCGTCGACGCATTGAGCTTGTCACACAAACAGAGAGCGGCGGAGGAGCAAACGCCATCTGTGTGTGTGTGTATGTGTGTGTGTCGTCTCCTTGTAGTCCCTAATGATGCACACACACGTACATTATCGTCTCACACACAAATTCAAAGTTATTGGAAGTGCGTATGTGTGTGCATTAACATATGTATCAACCTCGCTGAAGCAGATTCCATTTTAGAAATTAAACAACAGCAACAGATGACTCTCTCTCTCTCTCTCTCTCTCCGTCTCCGTGTGTGTTTCCGCCACAGTAACCAGACTGTGATTAAACTTCTATTACTGACAAGGAGACATTTGGACTCACAATGCCGTTTCACACACACACGTATCAAAGTTTGTGTGTGTCATCGGGGAACAGATGAATTCTGGGTAGTGACAGAGAGAGTGAAGCAGGCACTTTTAATCTCTCTCTCTCTCTCTCTCTCCTCGTTTTCCTTCATCCCCCATCTCTCTTATGAACTATATGGCCAAAAGTACGTGGACACCCCTGTTCATACGCTCCCCTTGGGTACTGTTGCACCACAGACTGTATATAAAGATAGACGACATGACAGCTCCCCAAAGGTGAAGCCAAAACATCTTGATCGCCCCCTGGTGGCTGGTCCCTCCATGTTAGCAGATGGGACACGGGCCAAACTAAAAAAATCAAAAGTACAATAAGTTTGGTTTTAATTAGTTACTTGATGCTATAAAAACGGGGTGAAACGTCATGATTGACAGCTGTCAATCACAGTGAAATAGTCGCAGAGGCACCAGCAGACGTCTTTTCAGGAATTGAATGTGGAGCAGGAACATCGAGAGGAGACGTAACGGTAACTTTAGCAGGTGATCGTTAGTTAGTTACTAATTATTGATTACCGATCGAGTCTGGCGGGTGTATGGGCAGGACCTTGATACCGCGGCTCCTCTCCTCTCCAACGTAAAACTGCATTTGGGAAGTCATCATTTTCTTACATTGCCATGACTCAATGGAATACTCTGCCAACAGACATTATTTCATGTAGAAGTCCCCACACCTTCTCACATCTTGCCAAGCGTTGGTTATTGTCAAGACAAGAGTGTACACATTTATGAATTGTGTGTGTGTGTGTGTGTGTATTGGGGGGCAACCTGTCCTGT
>NTHP01000332.1:588716-629195 GCA_003416845.1 Oplegnathus fasciatus
AGTTTGGTTAAGAACTGGTTAATGAACTTAACCCCTTGAATAAAGTTAGTCAAAGATGGTAACTAAAAACAAAACACTGACCTGCTGAATTGAGTCACTGTTTTGCAAATAAATTCAGCATAAATATCACTGGGCAGCTTTGTGCTTCTACCAAAAACAATGGATCATAGTTGCACATGAATGTCATTTATGGGACATTGAGTTTCCAATACAACCTCAAGTTCAGCCTCCAAAAAACTTCAACTTTCACCTTCTCAACAGAATTTCAGATTAGTCTTCACATAGAAATAATATTTCCATGATGACTTCTGATTTATCCTGTAATAAAGCTCAACTTAAAGTTAGTCAGCTTCAAATATTAATTTGTATAGGCACAAGTATATAGCATAAACCGATGCCATACACCACAGCATTTACAGCCTAAACTAATTTGCAACCCCGGTCCTTAGCTGGGCCTTTAGGATACATAAATCTCAACAATAAATACACGTCAACACAAAACACAAACTCAAATAAATACGTACATTAAGAACACAAAAACTCAGAACTCAACAAGAAAATACAGACAGAACAGTACAAGATACAAACACCTTCACTAAAACCAATTTGAAGTGTTAAAACAAAGGTTACTGGATAACAGAGACTGTAGAAGTAACGATTGGACCGCAAAGTAACGCGCTGCTGCTCATACTTGATTATTACACATCAACACACTTTTACTTTGTTAACTGAGAAGAAACCAGAGCAGTGTCAGCTATGAATTTCTGGGTTTTCCCTAATGTGTGTAGTATTTAAGATGTTGTGAGATGAGAGCGGCAAAAGGGAATACAGAAACAGACGCACTGTATAGATACATAACCTTAAAAAAATATATAGATTATATTATATATTACATAGAAAATGTAAGGTGGTAAATACTTAATATGCCATACATAAATACTAACAGTAAATAAGGAAGTGTGTGTGTAAAACATTGAGGAGCTGCTTCATGTACAGTGTTTCTTAACTTTTCTTCACTAACTTTTGCCATCAAATATGTGACAGAGCTTTGGCCAATCAGCATTAAGCTTTTAAAAAAACATGTTCGCTGTGTGTGTGTGTGTGTTGTTGCTAAGTATAGTAATACATCGTCTTAATGAGGCCAGATGAAAGCAGGGCTGTTTTGAAGCGATGGATGTATAGAGGAAACAGCAGTTAGCCTTAAAAGCCACGGGACGCTAACAGGATATTAATCAGCCTACATCACACAGCGAACAGCTAGCTGCGCTGATTAGCCTAGCCCTGCCGTGTGACTGACAACCAGAAACACACACACACACACACAAATACACACAGTCATACGAGTGTGCGCACTGAAATAGAAATGCAGACACACAGAAGTGCATTAATTCATGTATGTATATGTGACCACACATACAAGTCAACACACACACACACAAACACACATGCACAGACACACAGAAATATGTAAATGAGCGACACACGCGTACATACACACACAGACGCGTAAATAAGTGAATGCATAAAACTATAAAGATGACTGTAACACACGAGTGAGAACACACACTTCTGCAGATGCTGCACAGATGAAACAGACACAAGCTGATGAACACTCACAAACACACACACAAAACTGATAGATATGATTTTATTGATTAAGAAAACACACTTCTTTTTTATGTGAGCGTTCACAAACATCTACTTTAAATCAAAAGCCCCGTTTATGCTGTTAAACTCCAAACTTGTGTGTTTTCTGTGTGTGTGACATTTTTTTCAGAGTGACATCATTTTGGAAGTGAGGACATTTTTAGAGGGTTAGGACCGTTTTTGGAGAGTGAGATCCTTTTAAAATGTGAAATGGATGAAATTGTGACATTTTTTCAGGACGTAGCTTTTTCCTGAAAGGCAGTTTGAGGCATAAAGGATATCACCCTCACCTCACTTTGTTTTTTTATACGAGCCTGTACACCGGCAGTGTGTCGGCCTGCACCATTACAGGCTGACATGCAGCCACTCGTCGTGATGCACCACTGTCCTATTTCCCAGCGACGATGTACATCACCTCTTTAGAAAAGCAGCAAATTTTATCACACTCGCTCCCCAGAAAGTCGCATCCCAGCTTCTGTAGCTTTGTCACTTCTTCTGTCTGAATGACGTGTTCAGCGTTTGCCACGGGTGGTTCACGTCGAATGACGCCATCCTCTGTAACACGGCTGATTGGGTCTTGGTTAAGTTTTAGGTTACGACACAAACAAAAGTACAAACGCGTGATGTGAGAGTTTTAACACGTGGTTGCTACTTCTTTAACTACTTCTTCAGGTTTGGACTTCTCATCCTCAGCAGAGTGTAGAAGTCCCTCATCCACAGTTAGTAACCTGATCGATGCCTCTGAATGACTTGTCATAGGTACATTTGTCATTTACATATTTATTTTTACAGCTACGAGAGCAGATCAGTGTCGTATTAAGTCACCTTGAGGTTGGATATAATATTATGTTTGTTTTCATAACTAACAGCTGTAATATTTTCATCGTAATGTTCTGATGGTTGGAGGAAATTTAATATGTGAGACAAAAGGAAGAGCAAGTGTGAATGTGAGGCTGTAGATGGAAGTCCAAACTTAATGTGCTTTAGTCACAATATTTTGGAATATTTAGCTTATTTTTTATGAGATTGCTCGTGTTTGATCAGGAACACAAAAGAAGAACAAAACCGTCAGTTAGCAGATCCACAAAAATCAAACCGACAAGAGTTTAGGACAAAGTCAAGCTGTAATTCGGTCAGTATTGATATGAACACAACACACATGCATCTGTGTACACACACACACACACACACACACACACCTACACACACTCAGGCTGCCTAAATGATGAAACCGTATAGAAACGAGACTTTATCTGAAGAAAGCGAGCCGAGACGCTCTTACTTTTGATCCTTGTCACAGCTCTCAGTGGGAAGCCATTGATTTCTGGCAGAAAGAGGCCCTGAGCTTCAGGAGAAATGAAGATTGGAAATATTGATAGCAGTCATTTGTATGGAGAGAGAGAGAGAGAGAGAGGCTAAATGGAGAGAAGGGGCCCCATTTTAAGAGAAGTCAACTCCATTTTAGCGATCATTTGTCTGTTTTTGGCGTTTGGACTCGTAAATGGGTTCGATTTCTGCGCTGCACCTTATTACTGTACGGCGGTATGAGAAAGCAGCGGGGATCAGCAGAGGTCGCAGGAGCACACACACACACACACACACACACACACACATTTACAAACATATATTTATAAAAACACACACACAAATGTACAGAGACATTTCAAAAAGACACGCTGCTGCATTAAGACCAGCGCTCACTTAAAGATACTTATACATAAATACAGAAACTGTTAAAGGGTCAGTTCACCCAAAACACAAAAATAACCTTACGACTCCAAATAACCGTCTCACTTTCCATTACAGCTGACTTGTCATACAAATAGCTTGACTTGATTTGTCTCTGAGATTTCTGCCTCCACCCCAACACAACGGAGGTGAATGGAATTTTAAAAGTAGCTCCAGTGTAAACTTGCAACAGTTTTCACTGGAACTACTTTCTCCAGAAGAAATGATCCCGATGGGAATTGTTCACAGATTTCTCCGTGGATTGTCCAGATTATCCAAACACATTTTATTCAGCTCCTTTGTGTTGCCGTGAAGGAGGAACGTAAGTGAGAAAATATGTCTTTGACAAAACAAACCCAGCTCGAGGAGCACTTACAAGCTTTCCGTGTCAGGCGAGAAGTCCTAAAAGTGCATGAATGAAAATATATCTCCATGACAACTGAACAAACTCTATTTGTTGACGGAGACCATGTGATAGATTTGAAAGAAGTACGGACTCTGAGTTATGATCGTTTCGTCTTGTTTTTGTTTTGTTATTTTGGTTGTTTTTTCGTAGTTTGGGTGACCAAATCTTTATTCATCTACATTAACAGTCAGAAACAGCAGTGGTTCTTGACAGATGCTGTCATTTGATCTTTGATGAACCAGTTTAATGTCCTATTAAAGAGTAACTTAATACCACCACACACACACACACACACACACACACACACACACACACCCCTCCTCCACCTGTCTGTCTGTAACCTGCCTTAATTGAATTAGCGCTCCTTTAAGATACAGCGTCAGACAGACGTTCCTCCAGCAGCTCCGGGCCTCTGATGACTCTCCATTGTCGTGGAGACGCTCTGGGGGCTGGACACACCAAGAATTAATAGACTGAGCCTGACACACACACACACACACTCATACGCACAGTGGAAGCAGGTAGAGACACAAATACACACCTGCTCTCAGTGTGTACGGGTATGGAGGCTGAAAATGAGTCACACACACTGACGGCTCTGTCTAGAAGGTTAAATGTTTGTGGGGTTTTTGGATCTTCTCACTTCATCCAATTAGCTGGATATCATATTATCACTTCAGACGGCTGAGTAGCATTAACCTGAAGTGAAAACACACACCACCAAATCAAAGAATGATGTTTTTAATTACTGATTAATGACTTTATCACTTTTTGAAAAAACATGATTTTGAAATAAATTATACACACAAAAAAAAAATTATATGAAATTGTACTTTTCTGATGCAGCATCAGAAAAGATCATCATGATGTATCACACAACATCACACACCTTTACAATAATTCATATTAAACAAATTTCATTAAGTGTCAATTACAACAGAAATCCAAAAACTCAATAAATCAGTGAAAAAAACACAAAATACCGAAACAGTTCACCTCCTTGATTAGATGTTTGCATGAAATGAGATCATAAACTTTCTAAAATTCAATGGAGGTTTTTCTTAAATTATGCAAAACATTTTCATATGATGATAACAGCTCATTAAACCACCAATTTTTGTTTAACCTTTTGTGATCACATTATTGATATTATTCCAGTCTTTACTTTCCTGTTATAACAACAATAATGTTATAATATATAGTATTCTTTTTTTAATGCAGGTTTCATTTGTGATCAGCCAACAACCATTTTTGTGAAAGAAAGTCAGCTGCTATGATGTTAGATATTTTGAGATCCTGACTTCAGAAGAAAACAAAATGTAAAAATCATTTTTTGTTCTTTGTGACCTTCCGTAAAAAATGGAGGCGATAACATCATATTAATGTCTTTCTTTCTTTCTTTCTTGGAAATGGAAATGGATTAGTGTTCGTGTTCAAAGTCTCTGTTCCTTCAGTAGGATGGACACACACCGTCAGGAGGCGACCTCACAACACACACACAAACACACACACAGATGCTAGCATAGATTGTGGATATCAGTGAGAGCGTTTAGTTCGTTCTTCTGAAGTGAAGCTCAACAAACTGCCCTCCTCTGTCTCTCTATCTGCTGTCTGTCTGTATCCATCTCTCTTTGCTTTATCTATCTGTCTCAATTCTCCTCTTTTTGCTCTTTAGTTCTCTCCCTTGTTCCGCGTATCTTCCTGTCTTTTTCTCTGTATCTGTCGTCTCTTTCTCTCCTCTCTTGTTATCTGTTCAGCTGCTCCCTCTCTCCCCTGCTGTTGACAGTAGATGAACCCGTCCTCCCCCACTGTTTGTTACCCACGGCCGCCTCATCACCCAGACCCCTCCAGTCATGCTCTTTGCCCTCTGGGCATCATTTGTAACACATGCCCCCCCTCCCTCAGTCGTTTCTATTTTCAGCTCACCTTCCTCCTTTGCCGTTTGTAAGATTTGACCCCCCCCCACAGTTTGTAGCACGAACCTGGCCTTCCCCGGCCATTCATGACAGAATACCCCGCCTGCCTGCTATTGTTCATATACCCGCCCATCTCACCTAAAACATGACCTCATTCTGTATTCCATCGATTCTTGGTAACCAGTGACCGGTGATAAATCACATGAACTCACAACATTGAGCATTATTATAATTTATGAGTTCTTTGGCCATTTGACAGCAAATTCCTGTTGGTAAACTGGGACAACAATAAAGTTTTCAGAGACCACCCGAACACACCTCGCACTTCCCCCAATCTTTGTAACTCATGAATCTTTGTTTCGAACCACCCCTTCTTCCTGACCTCCAAAACAAATTTCAGGCAAATTTCAATATATTTATACACAGCTTCCCCTTCGATATTTGTCCTGCCATCACTGCAAGGCAGGAAAACTCAATCCAAACTCTTCCCCTCTGTGGTGGAAGAACTCTCTGTCATCAGTAAAGTAGATGAAACATACAGAGAAAATGAAATGACAACTACATACAAGGCTGGATTACCAGCAGGGCAAAGTGGGCAACTGCCCAAGACTCCAGACCCTCAGGGGTCTCAGTAGGGGCATGCAGTTCATTTCTGCCCCGGGGCCCCCGAGTGGGTTAATCAAGCCCTGACATTTTGTGGCAGCCGCGTGTAGGTTTGTTGCTGGGACAAAACACTGGCAGTAAACCTATACACGTCTGCCAGGACAAAGAGACCCACTTGATTTGGCCAACGGAGACTGCTTCACAATGTATTTCGTCCATTTCTTCCATCTCTTACAGCGTAGTCGCACTACAAATGCTTTACAGCCAGTGTGCAAGGGATGATCACGGCAAACAATAATTCTTTCAACATAGATATGTAGTGAATGTTGTATTAACATAGATCTGAACTTATCCTTTAACTTTGTTTAATAATTAAACTTAGCATAAATACATACACATAGTATATGATCTTGACACCCCCCCNCAACGTCTCTCAGGCAGCTAATAGAAGGCGACAGCGAGGCTCTGATATCGATACCTGCTGCATGATGAGGATTAAAGATCCACCGACTCCCTGCCTGACAACGCTGCTGTCTGTGTGTGTGTGCCTTTTGATTATGCCCGTCTGTGTGTGTTTCTTGGTTGTAGCTCTGTTTGTGTTTATGCCTTGGTTTTGTGTGTGTGTGTGTGCGCTCGTTGGTGTTTTTTGAAGAGGCGTTTTCTCGTTAAGAGTTGCTCGTTAGGGGTTGAAGGCGAGCAAACAGGTGAGATGTTGCCACGGTAACGGCATCAACAAACAGATCAGACTTTCATCTTCATCTGCTCGGGAGGAGAAGAAAACACTCGGCTCTTTCATCTGCTAAAGGAGCAGAGACAGAGAGAGAATCAAAACACAGGGTAGAGACAGAGAGACAGAAAGAGAAGAAAGTCCCGGGGGGAAAAAAAGAGAGAAAGCTGAGAGAGAGACAGCTGCAAAGAGTGTCAAGGAGAGAGAGGAGAAAGAGTGGTCAGGAGAGATGACAGAAAGATAGCAGGAGAGAGGAGGATGGGAGAAAGAGAAAGATAGAAAAAGAGAAGAAAACACTTGTTTAATGCAGAGCGAAACGAACCAAAAGAGACGTGAGAGAGGGATGAAGATAGAGAAGAAGAACAGAGAGGTCAGGAAAAAGCAAGAGAGAAATGTCGAGAAATCATTTGGATTTTGATATTTTTATAACCACGAGTCAAGTCATGTCAGTTTTTATTTATATAGCCCAGTATCACAAATCACAATTTGCCTCAGGGGGCTTTACAATCTGTACAGACCCCCTCTGTCCTTAGACCCTCAATCGGGTGAGGGAAAACTCCTTCAGGAAACCTTGAGGAAGAGGAGGGATGGATGCCTCTCCCAGGACGGACAGACACGCAATAGATGTTGAGTGTACAGAATAAATTTACAATAAAATCACAGTGTGTGCAATTTTGATGACAGAAATGTAGACTGTAGAACAAAAGCGAAGAGTATTGATCCAGGAGGACATCGAGCAACTTCAGGGATTGCCCGAATAGGTAGGACCTGATCCGCACCGCCTCCTCTCCACCATGGAGACCTGGAAAGAGGGCAGGCCACACAAACACATGAGAGGCAAGCACAGCATTGGCACAGATAGAGGCATGATAACATAAATAGATAAATAAATAACTGGACTTAACTAAGCTTCACTCAGTGTCAGCTCTTGTCATGATGTCCTGACTCAGTCTGATATTTATTGTAATTACGTTTATTTTTTCCTGCATTATACAGCTTACAGTCAACACTTAGCACAGGCTGACATTAGTCAACCTAACCTGCATGAAGAAAAGGTAATCTTGCTGAGGTTTCCTGTAATAGTTCGTATAATGTCCTATAGCAGTGTGAATAATATCCATGGAGTGGATGTCAGTGTGGATCTGTTGTGGCAGTGAGATTCAGACAGGAGTTTGACAGCCATCCCATCTCCATTATGAACAAAGTACAAATGCAGTTTTCAACCAACGGCAGCATTTTAGGTGGACATCTCCTGCAAAGTGTTGCAGGAAAAGGTGCAAAATAACTGCTTTTTTTTTTTAACCCAAAGCAGTCTGCCTGCATCGCGCTCACCGCAAGTAAATAAGCAGCATGCAATTATTTCAGTTCATGATACTGTATGACAGAGAGTGTGACGTCTGTAGTGCAAAGAAAGCAGCTGTGTTATTTATCAGTGAAATGTGTGCGTTGGACAGGACAGACTTTTAAAAGTAGGCTCACCAGCTGATCAGGGACAAAAATGAAAAAACAAAACATGATGAACAAAGTTAGGTTTATTTTTTAATTCTGCATACTTTCACCTCTTGGGGCTTCTAAAATTGCTTCAAATGAAATAATCTAAAAGGGAAAAATCAATAGGCTTCGGTCAAAAACGCATAATAATAATAATTATATAGCTTGATAGGCTATTATAGACTATTCATGCAGTTATTATCTTTAACTTGCTGTGGTTTGTCTCTGCCACATCTTTCCTCATCACTCCCATCACATCCACAACAAGATACTGTTTTTTTCACTAAAGTAGGTCGTGAGTACATAAAGTCATCTCGAGTACGTCGCAGTTGATCCGTGTATTTGCACAATATCAACTTTTCACGAGCTAAGTCCTGCTTTCAGCTTTGTGACAGTACATTTTTCTCAGATAATCCAATGTGCTTTAAATGGTCTATTTAGCTGAAGAAGTAGGAGAATTTTCTCAACCCATAAAGCAACGCTTAATCCAACAAAGCAACAAATCTGTCGATAAACAGTTTTCACTGCACAGCAACGATGTACAACATGAGGACAAAGAAAACCACTGAGAGTTTTAGAGTGTCTAAAGAGGAGGTAGGGGAGATAAAAGGCCTAACATGTTATAATATCCGTATGTTTGACGGGCTCGGAGTCTAAGCTTTACTATATTTCACTCGTGATACTCATGATAGAAAAACTAAAAACGGCCCTGGAGACACGAGTAAGGAGAGAGAGACAAATAAAGATAGAAGAGAAAATCACTTTAATCTACTAAAACAGCAGGAAAAGACAGAGAGACAGAACAAGGGATCGAGACGGGGTGAAAGATGGAGATAGAGAAGATAATAGTAAAGGAAGAGACAGAAAAGAGAAAGAGCAGGAACGACTGGAAACTGATTGACCCAGAGAGAGGGAACGATTGAGAGAGTGGTCAGGAGGAAAAAGCAAAAGAGAGAGACGGAGAGACCGGAGAGGAGGCGGAGACAGACAGACAAAAAGAGATTGAGAGACCAGCAATGAAAGAAAGAACAGCCTGTAAAGTGAGATACAGAAAGAAAGGAAGGAAAAGACGGATGAGAGGAAGGTGGGAAGACGAATATACAGAGAAATGCAGACAGACAGAAGGAGATTGGATTTTATTGATAGCAGCGTTTTAACTCGCCGCGGCGTGTTCGCTCTGCTGCATTAGTGAGAACAGTAAATGCTTTCACTCACAAAGACTTCATATATCCTCCATTTGTTTACTGCTGCTGAATATTTTAAGAGTAAAGCTTTCAACCCTAAAATGTCACCGCGTGTCGAGTGGGCGAAAGGACTTCAGCTAATAACTTACAATAATCAATGAGACCTGATGATGTCAGCAGTAATCCATTTTGACTTTCACATGAAGGCCGCTGAGCTTTTTGTCACAGAGGTGGATTTTTTTTTACATAAACGTTAATAAGAAACTGATATTTATATAAGAATTCCCTGTTAACCCTTCAAACCCTAAAGGCTGTTTTCGGTTTTTGCCATATATTGTTATTTTCAGAATAAGACTACTCAGGAATATCATCAATAGTAATAGTACTGCTGTATACATGTTCTAGGACAGTTTTTAATGGGGAAAAAAGTTTTGAGCAATATCACGTGATTTGGGTTTTTTCTCTGAATGTCCAAACACCTCTATATGAATAGATAGAGGAGAAGTCTGTGTTCCGGGAGAACCATTTTGATGGGACACTGTGAGCTTTAGTGCTGCCAAAAAGTTATTTTTTATCACCCTGAATTTTTTTGGTATTAACGTGTTTTGGGTTTTGGCACTACAATTCCCATCACGCTTTGTGAGATGTTAACAGGAGCTGCAGTTGAGTGTGAAAGTGTATTTCTGACCCTGGAAATAGTAGTTTGACAAAAAAAAAAAAAAAAAAATCTCGAGTAAACGTCCACCAGCTTACTTTTCCTTGGGATTTCAAACACACCATGGTCTTCATCAGTAGGTGGACTTTACCATCCACTTTGGCATAAAAAGTCATCCTGCGTCAGCTACTGTCAGCTCTTGTTTGCGCTGTAACCATGGATGTACCATGGATGTGTAGAAAACTTCTAAATTTGGTTTTTGTGGGGCTTAATCTGACGTCAGATTAGAGTCTTTTACTATGATTTCCAAATGGTTTTAAAGTGTTGTGAATGGGTGTTTCTTTCTTTTACTGCTGAAGAAAAAAACCTCCACATTGCTTCTTTTCTTACCACCTTTCTCTTATATGAGCAATACAAGTTCACATGACTGTTTGACCTCTGACCTCTGACCTTATCATGAGTCACTCTGGAGAAACCCAAAAATGAAAACGTAAATTTCTCACTTTGGAGTCGAGCTCTCAATTTGTCAGAGTACTAAATTGATATTTTAATGCATCCAGGTTTCCAGGTTTCGCCATAAATGTCACAAACACGGCGGTAAAGTGAGTGGGAGAGGTACATCTTACTTTATTGTCTGCTTCCATTTTCAGTGAATTGCTCTAAAAGCCCTTAACGAATCCCGCTGACTTTCAGAGCCCATTTATATGTAATGTTAAAAACTGCAGAGCAGGAGACGGATGGATTCTGGGTCAGTGGAGGCAGGGCATCAAGTTTCATTCCTTAATGTTGAGTGACCCATTTGAAGAAATCTTATGAAATGATGCATAACACATTATTATTTTTCAAAGAAGTGGCAGCACTGAGGTCCTCAGCTGACATGGAAACACTTTGGACTTTACAAGACTTTACAGCCACCTTTCAAGCCTACAGAGGGTCAGTGTTTCATATTCAAAAGAAAATGTGGAGAATCACTTAACTCTGTGAGCCCAACTGATGCAATTCATGTCAGAACTCTCACCCCTACCTTTCGTAACTCAATCAAACCAGAATGTACAAATATTATATATTGATGTTTTATTTCGTGACCTTCACTGGTATTTTACTGGCACCCAAAACTGAGTTTCTCTCCAAAACAAGACTGGAAATCTGGTGTACAACGATGATTACTAAACCTGCAGTCTATGCGAAGGACCCCTTGAGGTCCCTGGACCCCATTTTGGGAATCCCTAACCTTGAGGTTAGAGGACAAGGTTGTGAATGTGAATGGAAGTGATCTCTGAACACTCCTCCGAGGCAGAATGTGGTTGTACTGTAACATTTTTTTTATAAATTCAGCTGGACAGACAGGAGAAATAAAACTGGAAGTAAGAAATTAAGGAGTAACCGGGAGATAGTAAGTAAAGGAATGAGAGCGGAGAAGAGGATAAAATGGATGAGAGAGGAGAGACAGAGGGAGTGAAACAGTGCAGGAAGGAAGACACAAATGTCAGACGAGTGAGAGAGAAGGAGAGAAAAGAGGGAGAGATGGGGAAGAGTATGCAAACGACAAAGTTTGGCTAGCTGTAGGCGGTATTAGCAGCAGCAGAGGGAATATGTGTGTGGGAACAAATTGTCGACAGGAATTCATTAGGCTCGTTGTGCGATAACGAGTGCTTGTGGTTTTAATTGACTTAATCAACAAATAGAATTAATCAGAGATTTCTAATTAATGGTAATTGATTGAAATATCCACTGGGTCACCGTGCAAGCAGCCAAAATTCTCCTTCTCTCTCTCTCTCTCTCCTTGTCTCTCTTCATTTCTGTCTCTCCTTTCTTTACAGTTTGTCCTTGTCCTCTTTCCTTCTCGTCCTTTCTCTCGTTTGTTTTTCTTAATCTGTCTTACTGTTTCTTAATATCTGTCTCTCTCCCATGTATTTCTTTTTCTTTCTCCTTTTCTTTTCCTCTTGTGCCCGTCTTTCTTTCTTTCTTTCTTCTTTTTCACTTTCTCAGTCTTTCCCTCGCTTTTAACTTGTATAAGATTGCGTTTCCTCTGTTGAGACAACTTAAGAGGCTGCATTAGTCGTGGCATGTTGCTTCAGGTACCGATGAAACAATGAAATATGATGCAGGAAGTCCAGTTTGAGTAACAAATCCATGAGTTCTGCAGCAGTCATTTTATCTTTGTTGCAACAGTTGCAAGGTAAACAGTAGAAATACCCAACATACTGCATGATACAAAGTCAACATATTTTGTTTTTCTCAGTCTTGCTCTTGTCTTTCTCTCTTTCGGAGTGTTTCTGTTTTTGTTTGCTTTTTCTCCCCATCTCAGGCCATTGGTGACTTTCTTTCTCTCATAATTTTCTTTTCCATCCCTCCTTATTTGTCATGTCTAAAGCTGTGGAACAAACAACGAATATCTCATCAGATTGGTATTCGTTGGTTGGATCATTTCTGATTATTTTATTCAGGCAAAGTTGTTGTACAGCTTCTTGTGTTTACCAGTTAACATTTGAGAACTTAAGCTTCTTTTGTGAAATGACATAAAGGGTTTGTAGAACAGCATCCCTTAAAGTAAGGTGCTGAAATGGTTTTTCAACACCAGTGAATCGTCTTTATTTCAGGAGATGAACGCAGGTATCGTATCAACACATTTCAAATGTTGCCCGGTCCTAGTCTTCTCTCTCTCTCTGTCTCACTCTCAAAGTGCTGTACTTTTTAAAAACACTGCACAGCAACCACACTAACAACCTCCACTCTTCTCTATCTTCTCCTCCCTTCTCTCTCTCCATCCCTCCCTCCATCCCTCTCTTCACGGCAGGTCTCGGTAATTAGATTGTGGAGATGAGGAGGTGGAGGAGAGTTAAGAGGATTTTGTTTTTAGGAGAGGGAGATTTAAGAATGGGAGAGATAGAGGGGGATGGAGTGGGGGAGAGAGAGAGAGAGGGATCGAGCACGAGAGTGAGAAGGAGGAGGAGAAAGAGTGAGAGAGAGTGAAGGGGGAATTAGAGAAAGAGGAGAGCAGATCCTCTTCTTTTTGTTTATCCTGAGTCGGTCGCCCTCCCTGAAAGAGGATGCTGAGTGACAGAGAAATATATGAAGAGAGAGAGAGAGAGAAAACAAACAAAAGAGATGAAGACATCACTTGTTCTTTTCGTGTCTCTCCTGTTGGTTGACCTTGAATATGACCATGTAGAGAGGCGACAGAAGACAGAAACAACATTCAGCACCCTGAGAGGACTGAGGGTTCTCTCCAGGTTCAAATAAAACTATCAATCCATCCATCCATTTTGGACGGATGACAGACGTCCTTCTTTCTAGCCACATTCTCCAGCTCCTCCAGGGGATCCCAGGGCATCCCTAGATGGGATATGTGATCCCTTCAGCAGGTTTTCTTGATCTACCACAGGAGGAGGCTGCGATCAGGAGAAACCCTGATCAGATGCTGAGCGACCTCAGCTGGCTTCTTTCAACACGAAGGAGCAGTGCTTCTACTCAGAGCGCCTTCTGGACGTCTGAGTTCCTCTAAGGATGAGCCAAACACCTTGCCACCGAAATGTGTGCGGCCTGTATCCGCAGTCTCATTTTTTTCTGTCCTGTGTGTTAGGTTTGGAGCATATATTGATTAAATCAAGAGCTTCACCTTCAAGCTTAGCTCCATTTTCACCACAACAGTCTGGTACAACGCTGGCATTAGTGTTGACGTGGTACCAGTGCATCCACCAATCTGGTGCGCCTAACCTGTTTGCATTTACCCGTTTGGTTCGGTTCATTCATGGCGGTGGGAAAGCTGTCTATCGAACTCTGGTGTGAACTAAACAACAGAACTGGAAGCCATCTTGTACTGTATAAGCGATCGTGTGTATTTGTGCAGGCTGAGTTGCAGTCTCGACTAATAATGCTCATAATCGGTCTCTTTGTGACACCGCAAGACATAAATATACACATAAGCCAACCTTTAAGGCGCAATCCACTTTTTTCTGAGCACCATGGCGTCAAACTTTGAGGTGCTACCTGTCATCCCATCAGCTTCAGACTCAGCTGCAAGAAGGAAGTCATCATGTGCAAAAAGCAGAGATGCAATCCTGACGCCACCATACTGGACACACACGGTTAATTTCGTTAATTTTAATTTAACAATATAATTTAAGATTGGAAAGGCAAAGACTCGTTTGTTGATCAGCAGAATAAAGAGTTTCTAGGAATCACAGCGAGTTCTTCACTCTGATTTCCTGGTTTTACATTACCCCGTTTGATGTTTTTAATTTCCTGTCTCTTGCTTGTTGTCTCTCGTTCTCTTTCTTTCTGTTGGTCTCCGTCTTTATCTTTTTTATCCCCTTTATCTCGCACTTTCTTTGTAACTCACTTTAATCTTCTATCTTTCTTCGCACCGCCTCTCCTCTTCCTCTCCGTCGACCTATCTCACACTTGTTCTCTGCCATTCTGTCCATCTCATCCCTCCCTCTACATCCTCCGTCTCTTTCTCTTTCTCTGCAGCCACTCAGCAGCTTTCCATGTATTTTGGAAGAAAAGCTTTTTAGCAAATATTTGTCCGACTGTGTC
This sequence comes from Oplegnathus fasciatus, assembly GCA_003416845.1. NCBI lineage: Eukaryota > Metazoa > Chordata > Actinopteri > Centrarchiformes > Oplegnathidae > Oplegnathus > Oplegnathus fasciatus. Next base: position 603,613 of record NTHP01000332.1, read on the forward strand.
TGTAGAGCCCTCTGAGTCAATATGGGCCCAGCCAGGCTCGACCCGCCCGAGAGAGAGAGAGCGAGAGAGAGAGAGAGAGAGAGAGAGAGGGATCAGTGCATAAAAACCAGCAGTGCAGAAACAATAGAGACTTAGGATTCTCTCTTTCTCCTCCTTTCTGTCTGAAAATAAACTCTCAGAGAAAAGACTTCTATCTGAAGCTGACCAAACTGCAAGCATAATACTGATAATAATGATAAAGATTATATTTATCAGTATTTATACTGGTCCTATCCACTGAAAATATGTTTTCGAAATGCTTTTTATAGGTACAAAACAGGAAAACCACTTGTTTTTCATGGTGGTAAATGGAAACTAAAATATATGTCGTAATGTCTCAAATAGTGGCCCCTTCACTTGCATTTTGCCAAACTGTGATCAAAAATGGCTTCACGTCTATTTTCTCACAGAGTTTTTTTGTTAACAAAGTTATGTGCACATTCAGCGTTTCTCAGCAAAACTTATTGTGTGTTTCCTTGAGGCGTAACATCTGAATGCGTTAACTTCCTCATAAAATATTTGCAAAGCTGGACATTTTGGTATTTCAGAGCCTGAACCTACACAGGCAAGAATGTGTATGAGATACAAACAAAACGGGACCTCCGCATAAACTCAACTCTCCGTACTGCTACTAGTAGTCAAAACCTCTACGTGGTACCTTTAACTCGCCTATGATCTGACTGAAGTGCTACTTCGCTCACTTCATGTGTTCAGCCTGGCGTTTTGTTCATGTTCATGTATTCTTGTTGGGAGGGGTGGGATGTTTTGTTTCGCGTGGTGTCAGTTGCAACATCCCGCTGACATTATGAAGCTATGAAGCTGTGCTAAGTAGTGAAAGCAGCATGTCAGCTGCACAGCAGCCTCAGTCCTCCGTCAGTATCTACACCAGATGCGCTCGACCACAGTACTGAAGTGTTTTGGCAGCGCTCAAAGCCAAATACAAAATGAATGTATTTACGCGTTAAGTCGGAAGAAAATAGATACTTTGGGTCGCAGCTACACATGGAAACGTGGGTCTCGTGTGAGCCATTACACAGCCTGTGTAGACAACTGTGTTGTACTGACTTCACCACTTAAAGGCCGATGTGATGAACTTTTTCATGTTGGCAGGTCATATTTATAGTAAAAATATTTCTCAGTCAATGTGTTAGACTTACTGTTGTTGAAGCAGACTTTGTAGACATTGTAGAGCAGATTTTAGAGTTATGACCGTCGTCCTCTGACTCTAACATGCTGAATTATTGTTCCAGCTTCAATCTAGTTTAATTCATCTTCCTGCGCTCCCCCGCGCTGTCTGCTGCAGTTATTTGGCGCAGAGCGAGTATCACTCAGTCGTTTTGTTGTTGTTTAGAGCCTCCTCCTTCAACGTAATACACACCTCCTGTTTGGAATAAATTTATCTGCAACCTCACAAACGCACACACACACAAACCGGGCTTGTCCTCTTGATCCTGTCTGCTGTATTCTGCATCCCCATCTCCTGTTTAGACAACCAGGCGAGCCACAAATATGCTAAACCGAGGAGAGCGAGAAAGAGAAGATGAAAGACAGGAGAAGAAGAAGAGTTGAGTGTGTGTGAGAAAGAAGCAGAGTGTGTGTGTGTGTGTGCAAGAAAGAGAGAGCGAGTAAGAGAATCCCATTCCATTGTAATGGTGTTTAATATTTATTGGAAAAATGTAAAGAAAATGTAAAGGAAGTGCTTTTCAGCGAGCGGGCAGGATTAGCATAAATAGTTTGGGGCTTGGACGTGTTTGGTCCCTGCCGCAGAGGAGTAAGGCTGTCCCCTCTATTCTCTGTGACACACACACACTCAGAAATACATGCATATGTTTGCACACACACACACACAGCTACACACACTTGTGCACACGCCTGCATGAGTAAACATTCAAACATGCAAACACGCACACACTCACTGACCTTTGCGTGTGGAAACTCATCAGCATATAGTGATTTATAATAGGCACTGCCAATCCTTGTGTTTCCTTTTTTTCTTCTCTTTTTTGCATTTATTAGACAGGAGCAGAGAGGGAAGCAGAGGGGGGAATATTGGCTGTTGTCATTTATTTTATGCACTGTTACTGCTGATCAAGGATCTGTGTGCTGAATCTGACTCTATGCTAACGAATTGTTATGAATGACCTGAATTTAACTGCACTGAACTGTGGAGAATTAAAAAAGTAAATGAAAACAAATTCAGCTCTTGTTATTTCTTGTAGTTTTTTGTTTTTTTTACTATGGTTTAAAGGGTAATTCTGGTTTATTACAGCTTGGGTCTCTTTTTCATAGTTTTTTCTATTATTTCTGTTAGTAATAATAACATCACCAAATTAATCACTGATATCTGTGAACGACTTCACTCCAATAAAGTCCGACGGTTCAAGAAACGAGCAGTCAGATGATCAGACAGGTTGGAAACAAGTCAGCAGTTTATCCACATTTTCTAATCACTTCATCTGGAGGTGAAACTAAAATAATAATGATATAATTCTGACCTGAAGGTTTCTATCCAAGCTGTCTGTTTGTTCCCAGATCTCAGCTATTATTATATTATTTATTCTCACTAAGCTATTATTATAACTTTGTGAATTAAATGCTATTGTAACTGTTCACTGAATGAACCCTTTAATCTCCAGCTTGTTCCTTTGCAATGTGAAGTCATTTTTTTCCATTGATGCAGTTTGAGTTTCTGAAGGAGTTTCAGGTGTGTTTTTCGTGGAGATCATCACTGCTTATGCCAACCATCCAGTTCTTCTATTTCTGTTTACTCCAAACAAGCTAGAAATGTAAAACACGTCACTTTGTGCTGTCAGACAGCGACAGGAACAGCAACTGGAAGATGTTTCACGAACTTAAACTCAGCGGGATCATTGTTGTGTTGATATCTGTATTATAAGAATTTGAATAGTTGCTGCATTTTGCTGACCTTTTGTCTTTCTTCTCACTTTTCTCCGTCGTGTCACCCACCAGTCTCTGTGTTCGGAGGTGCGAGCCCGACGCCGAGGAGTCTCCTCTGTTCTGAAGCTCTGCCAGAAGCTGCTCCAACAGAGCCAGGTAGGTAATCACATCACAATTGACCCGATAAAAACAAAGGAGACTTTAACTCGACTTTGGTTTTATTACCATTGACTTGTGACTTCACTTGGACTTGACCCTTATGACTCAAAAGATCTGACCCCCTCCAGTAATCCAAAGAAGAAGAATTAAAACTGGCACCAGCAGAAGGCAGAGCAGGCAAACTTACAGAAATATATTTGTTATCATTTTCATTATTTCAGTTTTTTTAACTCAATTTTCAACACAAAAATACTAAACATTCCCCAGTTACAAAATGTTAAAATTAGCTTGACTTTTGAGTTTGTTTTTGTTTCTTAGTTTCTTTGTTTATATTTTTTCTCCATGAAACCCTGGAGAGTCAGTGACAAACCCTCACAAATCAGCTTAACCTTGAGAGAGGACTGACATTCTTAAAATCATGAATTTAATCATACGATTAGTATGATAATAGCCTTCATAATTCTGACAAAACTGTTTCTACAATCCCCACCTCTGGGACAGTCGGGCCCCATGGCGGAGGTGGGCCCAGAGGCGGAGCAGCACCGGGAGGCCCTGCAGCTGCTGTCAATCAACCTGGAGAGGAGGTGGGAGGCGATCGTGATGCAGGCGCTGCAGTGGCAGAACAGACTGAAGAGAGAGCTGGGAGAGCAGCAGGTTAGAGCGCTCTGACATTTACACATCCTTCATTCTACACTGCAGGCAGTCAGCTGACGCACTGTTACACTCAGTGAGCATGTCAGGGTTTGATTTGATGCTAAGATGCAGCGTGAAAGACAGATGGTGCTGTGATTGAAGCTGCAGTGTTTTAGTTATGGAACAATCTTTTACAGCCCGAGACTGTCTCACAATGTTTTGTGAAATAAGCATCAACTCCGGAACAAAGCACCAAGTTTGATACGAGCACAAGCTGGTCTTGCCTTTTTTTATTTGTTCCCCTGATAAAACTGGGCAGCAAAAGGCAAGAAAATTAATTTTATTAAGGTTAGGTGAGAAAAATGTCTCTGAGGCTCGTTTATACAGTGAAATGTAAGATTCACCGTAGAGGCTTGGAGCATCACAGGGGGAGTGGGTCATTTTTATTTATACAACCCAATATTACAAATTTGCCTCAAGGGGCTTTACAATCTATACAGCATACGACACCCTCTGTCCTTAGACCTTTAGATTTGGATAAGGAAAAACTCCCCAATAAAACCTTTTAGCAGGAAAAAAATGGAAGAAACCTCAAGAGCAACAGAGGAGGATGAACAATCAGGATGACAAAATTATAGATAGATTGTAAACAAATGCAAAGAATGGGGTGCAGCAGTGAGTAGTGTAGTGTCGTAGTTTGTAGTGAGACACTGCAATGAAAAAGTAGTTGGTATTACTTGATGGGTTTCCCAGATCCACTGTCACTCAATTGTTGCCTTGTGATTTTTGGTAAGAGATCCTCGTTGCATCTCCTCAAAAGTTTCAACTTTTTTCAATTCACACTGTGACAATTGCTGACTAAGTATCTGATTGAGCTCTTCTGACCTGGAGAGTTCCTCAAGGGTCAATTCAAGGGCCTGTCTTATTTCCTATGTCTCTTGTCATTGTTATATCGATGACATCCATGTTTATGTATTTATGAAACCCAGCTACTAAATCACAACCAGTCAGACTTTTGAAGTTTTCCATTAGACTTCTAAAACCCTACGGAGGCTGAAGCTACAACGGCTTCACTCTAAATCAGTCAAACAGTCAACAAGCAGCCAGTTGATAAAAACTAATCTGTTAGTTCTCCGGTGCGATCAGTGTCACAGATACAAAGATTCTTCTGCCACCTCCTCCACAAACAAAAGAAACCTGGCAAATTAGATTTTAACACTTTGACAGTTTGCGTATCACAGCACCACGCGTGTCTGCCACCGTGACGGCTCGTCGGCAAACGGTTTGTCTTATTAGAAATCCTCAGCCAGTGAACCGATTCAGGTTCCACGTCTCAGGTACGAGCCACTCGCGGATCACAGTGACGGTTTAACGCTGCAGGCTGACGGCTCAGCACATGTGCAGCTCGTGTGAGGGTGTGAAGCACTGAGCGCTGTGGGCGTTCAGAGAAATATCGCTCGGGAGGGAGGCGTTCGGAGCCGAGCTGCTCCGGCCGGACGAGGCACAGAGAGAGTAAAGAGAGAGAGCTGAGTGCTTTATTCAGCTGATGTAATGTGAAGGCAGAGAGCTGCAGCAGAATGGAGCTGTTATGGATTTCTAATAGTGATGAATATGGTTCTATAGAGACAGAAGGAGAGGTGCATTTGAATATGAGGTGAAGGGTTTTGCAGAGACACACGCATACACACAGACACACTTATGTAACCATAAAAAGCTGTTAAGTCTTAAATAGACACACAGAGTAACACACATGTAGGAAAACACACACACAGAGTGACACTGACGTAAATACATATATTGCGTTACATAAATGCTTGTATGTAGAAACGCAATGTGTGTCATGTGCATGTGAGAGCACACACACACACACACACTGGGACAATTTATTGATTGCCAGCCATTAATTGACGTATAGCGATGTGTTAAGAGCTGAGGAAGAGGAGAGGGAGAAGGAAGATGGGAGGGAGGGCGAGAAAGAGAGGAGGACAGGGAGGGGTGTGGGAGGAAACAGAGAGGTAAATACTATGTAAAAAGGAATAACACAGAGTCAGACGACATCTCACAACCTCAGTTTTTGGTCCAGATCAAATTTTTTCCAAAATATAATGTGAACCAGTGAGTGCTTCTACCTTTAAGCAAATGTATTTAAGACGACATGACAAGATTACATAATTCTCCACTAAATCTGATGCTCCTCATGGCGTTTGTGTTTTTAAATGAATGAATTTGTCTCTTTTGATCCACGGGTAGCGTGTGGTGTTTGTATCAGTCGCTATGGGACAGCTTATCAACCCGTTTTGACCCTGGACACTTATTTTAAGTCTGAAATGTTTTGCTACCCACGCTATATAGAATAACATCTTTTTTTGCTATTGGATACTTTTTTAAATGACAGACGGTGATTTCAGTGAAGCGTTATGAAAGAACATTTTAGTCTAGTGGAGACCTGTAAACGGTGAGCGGGACCTGGATGTTTTGTCAACAGTCCACGAGGCAGAAGTCAGGTTGTAATCAAACAGTCTGTTCAATCTGCTCTGTCCGGATTTGCCAACTTTTTTGGACGAATTTGTGGTATTTTCACTCAGCTTGTTTATGTGTGCGCTGTAAATTGAAAAAGCGCACAAAGACAGGTGTTTGGAAACGTACCTGAATGTTTAGATGATATTGTAAAGGATGAGATTTTGACAAAACATGGCCTATTTCTTTGATCTAACTGATTTTGTGGCATCTTTGAGGGTAAGTTTAGCAACATTTCCAGATTGAAAATCAGACGCAAAGATTTGTTGCGTTATTGTTTAACGTCAGTGTGTTTTCCTGGGTTGTGAGCTGCCGCATTCATGCAATTACCTTTACAGCGATAAATAAAGCTGCATTGGACTGAATTAAATTGAATCAAAAGGCCTTTGATCAGGATGAGCGGTGGCTCACTTACAAATGTTGAAAATTAGTGAGAATCAGCCTAATTCTGCTGTACATGTGCTGTTCGAGGTGGGACTCCTTCTCCCCCTCTCGTACATTCGCACACAAATACACACACACACACACACATACATTGTAGAGGAGGAGAAGACAAATAACAGAGGCCAGACACTTTGACCTCGCTGCCTGGCTGGAGAGTAATTTCACTTCTACTGGGGATGGGAGAGGAATAAAGAGAGAGAGAGAGAGAGAGAGAGAGAGAGAGAGAGAGAGAGAGAGCCAGAGAGGCATATATCTGGGTGGTTTAGCTTATAAATGAACACTTCTGCTCAGTGATGAAACGATTGTCCTCTCCTGGTCTCTCTGTGTGCATGTGTGTGTGTGTGTGTGTGTGTTTGAGAGAGTGTTTGTGTAAATGAGTCTGCTTGCTTGCGTATAAATGGCTGCTGGTGTGCACGTTTCAGACTTCAACTGCCTGATGTTTATGTGTAATTGTTTCTGCATGTATGAAAGCAACGTGTGTGTGTGTGTGTGTGTGTGTGTGTGTTACTGTGCAAATGTGCATGTGTATGAGTGTTTGTGTGGGACTGTCTGTGTGTGTGTGTGTGGGATGTTGACATCTCTTTGGTTACTCATGTCTACAAGCGCACGATAATCTGATTATGGCCCGTACAGTAATCAGACAAAGGCATCACTTTGACTCAGATGTTTATGGGACACTTACAGAATTGTTGTTTTCATATTCAAGGAGATTTTCTTTCGAAGCAGGATTGTAAAGCTATCTGGTCACCTTTACAGTTTAAAACGCAGAGCAGTGTTTTTAGAACTGAAACAGTTTGTCCCTTACTCGATTAGTTGATTATCAGAAAAATTCAGATATCCAATTAATCCTTAAAGTCATTTAATAAAGTAAAACCTGAAACATTTTCTGGCTCCAGCTTCTCAAACGTTCCTCTGTTTCATATCTTTGTAAGTTGAATATCTTTGGGTCTTAAACTGTTGCTTGGACAAAGCAAACAACTTGACTATGTCTTGGTTTGTGATCAACATTTCCCTACTTCTTGACATTATTTTAGATTAAATTAAAATTGATAATCAATAGACTAGTTGTTATCATTACGTAAGGTTAAATAACCAAATGTCCATCAACAAATGTCCATCTTATTTAGTAGTTGTTGGAACAATGAGGCACTAAAGGAGTAGTTCAACATTTGCTCATTTGCCTTCTTGCAGATAGAAAGATGAGCAGATCAGTATCACTCTCGGTTAGCTGAGCTTAGCATAAAGACTGGACTGGAAACAGCTGGCCTTACAGCTAGCCATCTTCTGGCTATAGCCTTACACTGAACGCAGAGACCATGAGAGTGATGTCAATCTGAGGACCCTGAGGGTTACCTCCATGATCGCAGCAGTCCCACCATGGAGCTCCTTTGGAAGGTCCTGTGATTCAGAACATGTGATGTAGTATCAGAGGCGTTGTTACAGTACGAGACGTACATTTTCTTCTGTACGTACTGCTGTTCAGAACGCAGATGAAGGATCCAGTTTTGTCTTTTATTTGATGTAAATGAGTCTAAATTAAAGCTGCAGGGTGTTGTGAGGATGTAGTATACCTGTTAGTCGAATGTAATATATGGAAATTATGTTTTAGAACTCTTTTCTCGCGATTATGAAATATACTTTAGAGCGGAGTTATGAGCAACATATGGAGGTTTTCATTCACCGTTTGCAATTACATTCAAAGCAGCCTGTCTGCTCCTCCACTCTGCATGGAGAGGTGATTTATCTGTGCGGTTCTATTCATTTTGAATCAGACCGGTGACGCCAGGCTCCCTCAGCACTTTGACAACTGGTACAGCAGAGAGCCAGCAGAGACTCGAGCAGCAGCAGCAGCTCCTGGAGGAGCACAGGCACATGAATAATCACCCAGACGCTGCTAGATAGCTCTGCTCTCCTTGGGCCTTCCAGCAGATGCTATGCTAACAAATGGGAGCAGTCAAACCAGAGCTAATGGGAAAAACTTTCCCGTTTTCACCCCAAAAAACACTGCACTGGTCCCTCGCATGCACACAAACACACACAGACACTGTCAGCGGCTGCGATTAAGGCAGTAAACAGAGTGAGGTGGAGCCGCTGTAAACACCAGACTCTGATCTGGCTAATCTTAAAGTAGATTGACATTAAATTACTGAATCCACTCCCGGTTCCCAGAGGATGAACCCTTTTGATTTGAATGGCTGCGTGATCTTTCCTCTACCACAGGCCTCGGGAATAGATAGATCATCAGTCTGTTGTTGGTTCTGTTCATCACTTCTGTGCATTGACCATTGCAACTTCTACGGCTTCCTACTGCTTTTGACTGTTAGTCTCCCTTTTTTAAGCAAATTTTCACCTACAGCCAATATAACAACGATATGGATGTTAGCTGTAGCTAGCCAGCAACACACAGTGTGTGTGTGAGAGAGGTCAGCCTCTGGTTGAGCTCAGAAATCACCAGGAACTCCAGTTCTTTTTGTTATTTTCTCACAGTCTCTCTTCTTTTTCCACTGGTCTCTGTATGTTTATGAAGTTGATTCATAAAGCCCCGGTTGCAACATTTTCAACAAACTTGGGATTTTGTAGACACATGTCATTGTGTGAATTATTTGAGTACCAGGTTTATAAAACTAGTATCTGAACATCAGATGTCAGTACAGAGATATAACAGAAACCAAATGAAACTACTTGTTTTTACACACTATAGTATATACTGTGATGTTTTTAGTGTGAATACTTTTGAACCTTCCAGGCCCACTAAATCCTGCACAAACTCTGTGTCTCCAAAGTCAGCTTCAGGAACATCTGGACCAACATTTTATGGAGGAATACCCGGGCATGTTGCTGGAGTCTGGGTGGGAAATTATCCCCACTGTTTGACTGGTAAATTTGTCTGCTGTGCCAGCTTGCCAGCTCTGCCTCTTTGGCAGGTAACCAACAACACTTTAGAGTTATTTTCTGCTTTAAAAAATGTGTTTCTGTAGCCACTGTAGCCGCCAAACTCCAGAAGCCACCTCCCTCCTCTGTCTGGGGTCATAAAAATACCCGCAATTCAGCTATAAACTGTTACGAAATTATAGAAATGAGATAAATTACAGATATAAATTATATACAAGGTTTTCGTGGGTCATCAAATACTCGATTTGATTGGATTAAGCTGATTGATAGCCTCTCCCCTCAACGCTGAATGTGTTTTTGAATGCGTCTGCAGTGGCAAAACCCAGTTCAGTCATTACCCCCATCTCCCTTATCAGCACAAGGGGAATAAACACAAATCTAATAGAAATTCATTACACAGACCCATATCCACACACACACACTCACACACACACAGAGCCAACTAGTTTATTAGATTAATAGGCTATGAATGGCTAATACGAATTACCCCCCTCTCTTGTTAACGAGACGCGGAGCAATTTGTATAATTATGTCTGTGGAAGGGAAGAATTCCTGTGTCTAAGCATATTTTTAGACAGCCGAGCTTTCTGAAGGCTTTTGATTACGTATTTACTTTGGGGTTTTCAGCTTCGTGCTCTTTCTCTCAGAAGTCGTTTTTGAATAATTCATCGCTTTGTTCCAGAGCGGAATAATTTGTGTTGAGATTTATGAGCAATTGCTTTGGGGTGGGCTGATTTTACTCTTTTTTAAATGATCACAGGACGTGTTTTGTCAGAGTCGGGTGTCAGTGTGTCTCTTTCAAACAGAGGCCTGAGTCGAGACAGCGCTCTCAGAAAGGACACGGGATTTTAAACACCTCTTTTTAAAGAGTTTGTGCCAAAACAAGATACACTACATCTGAAAAATATAACCTATACTTCCACAGTGTTTGATAGCACAAAGTAAAACATTTTATGCACTTTAAATGATAATAGAGAACTGCTCTTCTTTAACAACAACACACTTATTAAACTTCCATCTGAACAGGCTATTTGGCCTTACATTAGGCTTTCTGGAAAGAGGAAATGTAAGTCATTAAACCCTGTTTCAGAAATTTCCTAGAAATTAGTGTCAGTAACGTGAAACAAGACATAATTAGACAGATTGCTCCACCAGTATCAGGAAAATTACACTTGCTTCGAGGAATTTTTTGAAACTTATTGATTTAGCACTCAATAATTGCCAAAATGACTTGTTAAGATGTAATTTTCAGCAGTGTATTAAGTGGTGAACACCCACACACAGCATTTAATTTCCAAGATTAATGTTGCGGGTGAAGTCTATCAAAGTTTGTTTTTTTCATTGATTAAATTACTGTTCCACCTCACACCAGCAAGGATTTCCAGTGTCGTACCTGAGAACCTTAAAGATCAGATGTATGCTAATTAATAGAAACAAGGTCAGAATATCAGTCTGATGAAGATAATGTAGTGTATCTTTTATTTTTGCATTTCCAGGCATTTTGAAATGTTACGTACTCGTTTATGATTTGAGGAAATTCTCCATCCTCTTCTCACCTCATTCTCGGAAAAAAAGCATGTCTTTTAAAATGTTGAACCGTTCCTTTAATGTGATATAATTGCTCTTGAAGCCGGATGTTTGGGTGGGACATAACACTCTGAGGGATCATTCTATGTGTACAGCACTTCTGTTTTTCTTATTTCCTTAAAAGTTGATATTTGCATTCAGTTTTGACTCTTGATGCACAAATACACAGCTGTATTTGTATAGAAATTTTTCTTTTCTTTGCTGCAATAGTGACCCACTTCGTTCAGAGTACACGTGATTTTGTCTTTTTTGGCACTTTACAAAGAAGACAAGAAACAGCAAGAGGTTTGGCATGCAGCAGGATTAAAACAGCTGAGCCGGTGGGGGATTCCTCTTTATCCTTGCTGAACAATTTCAAACATGTTTTCTTTTTTCTTTCTTTCTTCCCTTTTGTCTGCAGGTTCCGGGAAACTTTCTGGAACCGGGTCTAGTCGACCTCCACCAGATCAGCCCAGTCCCAGCTGGTCCTGTGGCACCGGCGCCAGATGACTCCTGGGAATGGGATGAAACAGATATGACAATCACAGAACCAGAGCCACAAGAAGTACCAGAACCCGACCTTATGCACAACCTCCCCACTGAACCAAATATGCCTTCGGACAGCGTTCTGTCCAGTGAGAATCAACCTGATAGGATTGGAACCGGTGTCCCGGCCGGTGTCCCGGCCGGTGTCCCAGCCAGTCAGTGTCCTGAGATGATGTTCAGCATGAGGACTGGATCCTCATCAGAGGTTCAGCCCAGTGTGATGTCCCACACTCCGCCCCCCAACAACAATAACATCTACCAGGTGTACAGCCTCCATAGTGTCGAATTATACAGACAGCCTCAGTTTCCTCACACTTCCTCCTCGCCGCACAAAACAAAATCAGGAAAACGGAAACAGCACCTCCTGCTGAAGACCCTAAGTAAGGACTCTTCGTTCTCCTCCATCGAATCCCTCCCAGACATCCTGGGAGATTTGATGTCAAACAGCCGAGGAGGAGATAGAATCGTTGGATACCGGTATGGGGAAAGTGAGAGGGAGGGTGGCAGAGGAAGCGGCCAGTCGGTGAGCAGTAGACGGTCAGAGAGCGAGAGCGGGATTGTTAGTGATACAGGCGATATGGAGACAATGACAACAAACTCTGAAATCCAGGGAGATGAAGAGGGTCAGGGGGAAGAGGAGGATGAAAAAGAGCAGAGGAAGGATGAAACTATAAATGGGAGTCATTTGGCTCTGCATAAAGACAATGTCACCAGGTACAACCAAAGAACCAAAACAGAGGAGAATCTGAAGGAGAAAGGATGGAGGAGGGATGAAGTCAAAGGTGAAAGTAGAAGAAACAGAGAGGAGGAGAAAAGGAGGAGGCACAGGAGGGGAGGAGGTGAGGCAGTTCAGATCCTAATCAATGGTCATGGGATTCTGACTCCCGCTGACTCCGACTCTGACTTTGAGGTGGGAGGACCCAGTGTGGACTCCTCCAAGTCTTTTATGCCCCACAGTGACATCACAGGGTTCAAAGTTGACCAGTTTAATGGTTTGGAGACTCCTCCTGCTCTCAGCCACCGCGCGTCGAGCCCAGTATTATCTCAGGGCTCCTCTCTGGACTCCCTTCTGGCTCTGGATGTGGAGTTATTTCCCTCCAAAGACCCGCTGCATCGTAGCGCCTCTCTGGAGAGTTGCCTGGTTCCATGTCGTAGCGCTGGAGAGGACACCGGAGGAAGCCTGGCCAGCCTCGGGGAGCTGGATCTGGGGCAGAGCAGAGAGGTGGATGGCGGGGAACCAGGAAAGGAGAAGAACAGTGAAAGTGTGCAAGGAGAACCGTCCTCTGGTGAGCTGAGCCGAAGAACTCTTGATCTCCTGAAACGCCTGGAGAACATCCAGAGTCCTCTAGGGGCAAAGATGACCCGCAGTGTTTCTGACATGACACTTCGGAGTAGCTCCCCGCAGCGGAGCAGACTCCCTGCCTCACCTTCTCTTGGTGGTCGACACGCCCCCCTTTCTGGGATTTCAGGCTCTCCAAGGAAAGGACCGCCATCCCTGATCAACGAGAGTTCAGCAACAGCATCGCTGACGGAGCTAAGCAGCACGGAGGACTCATCTCTGGGGTCCGAAGATTTTGCCATGCTCAGAAATCAACGCCACCTTTTCCTGGATCCCACCGTGGCAGCCAATGCCAACTCAAGCTCTTATAGGAAACGTTGCCACGGAAACAGCCGAGGAGGGCAATCGATGGATGAAGCAGATGCAGCGAGTTTGAGCCTGGTGGTGAACGTCTCTTGTACGTCAGCATGCACAGATGAAGACGAGGACGACAGTGACCTTCTGTCTTCCTCCACGCTCACACTCACTGAGGAGGAGCTCGGTGTTCGGGACGGAGAGGACGAAGAAGAGGAGAGGTTGAGCGGTGCCTCCTCTGGTAACGATGACGATGAGGATGATGATGAAGAGGAGATGGAGGGGTCTTACGTCCTGGGGCTGGAGTACATGAAGAGGGAGCTGCAGAGCTGGATCAGATTTCCTCGAACCTTGTCTTCCTCCTCCTCCAAAACAGAGGCAGGCCTCCGGGATGAGCTGCAGTGTGGAACCAACCTGTCCTCCACCTTCACCTCCTCCCCTCAGAACAAGGAGCAGCACTGTTTTCTAAACCACTCATCTGCAAAATTAATAGACAACAACACTAATAGTGGCAACAACAAAACGAAAAGAGATAAGAAAGAACAGGAAGAAGAGGAGGAGAACCGGAGGAACGCAACAAGAAGCTACATCAGCCAGTTTGTGGACGACGTGGAGAACGGAAATGTGGACCAGAGCTGTTTAAAGGGGAAAGACGAGGACGATGAACTCCTCCGAGAGGAGTCAAGCGTGTTCACAAAGAAAGGAGAGTCACTGAGGGAGTCCTACGTGTTCGCCAAAACAGGAGAGTCAGTTCAGGATGTTAGTGACTTGATAGTGAAAACAGAATCAAACTCAACGAAGCAGCTTTCTGCATCACCATCCTGTGAGCTCCTCCCCTTCCCATCCAAACGTGCTTCCTCTTTAGTGGGACAGCTGAGAGGAGAGTTGCCCTGCCACAGCTCCTCCCTCCCCTCACCTCCTTCCCTCTCGCCTGTTGAGGACTGCAGATCCTCCGATGCCTTGCACAACAACAGCAGGCCGGCAGCCGGGGGACGGAAGGCCATCACCATTCAGGAAAAGTTCAAATTCTCGTCTTTTGTGACGGAGGAGACAAGAAGGGAAGTCAGAGACAAAGAATCGTCCCTGCCTCCCAAAAAACGGCACAGTTCTCACTCGTCCTGCTGCAGCCACCTTCCCTCCCCCTCTTCACTCCATCCATGCAGAGTGGATGAGGGCGAGAAAGAGAATGTGCATGACTTCGTAATGGAGATTATTGACATGACCTCACTGGCACTGAAGAGCAAAGAGAATCAAGAAGAAATGAACCAGACCGATAACAGTGGGTCTATCCCAGACCAAGGTCCTGCATCATTAGCACAGATCAGAGACAAGGTACAGAATTAATGCTAAAAAACATACACAACCCCACTTGAGAAAGTATGGAAAAACAATCAGCCTGTTGTGGATTTCATCACAGACAGACACATACAAACCTAATTAAACAGGAATTAAAATAGTTCAATATGGCTGCAGATGTTGACAATAAATGAATCAAATTATTAAATATTTTTAGAGATGCAACACTTGAAGTCCTGTCTGACCTCATATATTCTGTACATTTTGAGGACAAATGAATCCAAAAGTTATCTCAGTTAATTTGTTCACTGAGTTGGGGTAATTCAATAAATCGCATCACAGATCATAACTTTTAGGATGTAATGACTAATTTCTTCAGTATCTTTTGCAAGCGAAGTAATCTAAAAGCTAATCAGTTTTCAGTCTTCATTTTATTTCTCAAAAGAAAAAAGAAATCAGGCAGAAAACTTTGCTCCTCTTGTAAAAGTGTAAAATATAAATACACCGAGACTTTAATATGCTAACTAAGACTTGATGGTTTCTTGGATGGTTTTGGTGATATTACTCAAATACATAAATGTTCATAAGCCAAAAAATAAAAACCACATATCCACACCAAAGGTATGGGTTACGTATATGTAGATACATTTAAACTATATAAAAATAAAACTGTAAATCGCATGAAAGAAAAGTAAGATGCTATGGATAAAATTGAAGCATAACACAGGAGTTATTTTTATCAGGTTAACCAACAAACCAAGTCAGGTCAAGTCAGTTTTATTACACATACAATACCCACTATCTTTACACCCTCGATTCAGATAATGAAAAACTACAACAAAGCAACAGAAAAAAATCTTTACAAACTTTCTCCTTCCTCTTCCTTCAGGTCCTTGAACACTCCCACCGCCCTCTCCACCTTCGTAAGGGAGACTTCTACTCCTACCTGTCTCTCTCCTCCCATGACAGCGACTGTGGCGAGGTCAGTCAGTGCTCCGAGGACAAGAGCTCCACTCCGGCGCCCTACAGCATCCCTTCTTACGCCACGCCAACACAAGGCCTCCACAGCCCGAGCCCTGAGCTGTTTACAAGCACCAAACAGCAAATATCACACTCGGCTCAGTCTTCCAAACACTCCTCTCCTGGCCTTCACTCCAAGAACAACTTCTGTGCTCTTGATTTGAAGTCAGCTGATTGCCAAACTGACAGTGCAGCTAATGGTAACCACACTGAAGAGATGACTAGCCCCTCTCTATCCATGCCCCCTAGCCCAGACATCAGGGATGAGGAGACCCTGTTTGCAGCCTGTACGGAGGAGGTTTACCTGGGCCCGCCTCTCTGCTACAGCATGGTGCTCACCAAGAAACCACGACGGTTCTTGCTGAAGGAAAATGTGGAGTATTTGTCCTCCCTGGGCCCTGGCTACAAACTCAACAACAGTCTAGCTTACTTGCCTTGTTCAGTACCAAATGATAGTCTTCGATATTTGTCTCAAGAGGGGCCTAGTTCCAAACCAGGTGATAGTCTGAACTACCTGTCTCCCTCAAAGGAGTCTGTGTTGGATAGAAACCAGGATCACCTGTATTTCCAAGGATCCAGTCCCACAGAGGAAACACAGAGCTCCTTCTCTCCTTTCCTGGAGCCTTGTTACAGGTCATTCTCCACCTCCTCACCCTCAAACAGCGTCTCCGCCTCTCTCCAGGGGTCCGGCTCCAAACCAGAAGATGACAACCCTTCCACTCCTCCTCCCGTGTCCTCTGGCGCTGAGGAAGAGAAGCGAGGTGAGGACCCATACCTCCTCTCTGATGTCGCTGGAGGAGAAGTCGCGGCCGCTGTGAGTGTCAGCGCGCCGCAGGAGGAGAGGAGTCGTAATGAGGGGCCTCCTTATCTTAATCCCCGGGCGCGTGTCGCCCCGATAGACTCCTCCGCAGCTGAATGTTTGGCAGATACTAAAACGCTTGAATCCAATATGGGCGCCGTAATGACCAAGATAAGTGTCTGCAGCTCCACTACAAATCCCTCAAAAGAGCCAGCCGCCACCGCCACGCGTATTAATCCCAAAATTAACTGCTCGGCGATGAGAGAGGCAGATAGGGAGGAGGGGGAGAGGCGAGGAGAGGTGGATACTCGGCGGGTGAAGCAGGAGGAGAAGGGGAGGAGAGGGCGGAGCGGCTCGCAGCAGGAAGCAAAGACAGCAGCGGAGAAGCAGGTTAGTGTTCCACGTATTAGCCTGATCTGCTATCTCAGGACATTATACAGGGCCTTGATACCGTGCTTCACCTCTCTACTCCAGGTATTAGTCCGAGCCGAGCCCCTCAGTGGGTATGAATGTAATGAGGCCGGTGTGTGTTTCTCTCATTTCCATTTCTGAGGCCGGACGGACGTGAGAGGTGCTGATATGCGTAACCTCCCCTCTCCTCCTCCCCCTCCTCTTCCTCCTCCTTACCCTCTCTCCTTCTCCTCTCCACTCACGCTCATCCTGCTCTTTTTTTCTAGTTTTATTTCCCCCCTCACCTCTCTCTTCATGTCCCTTTTTCCTCATCTTCCTGTACTCCACCCGTATTTCTTATTTCACCTCCTTCATTCCTCTCATCTCAATACCTCCCTTCTCCCCCTCCCCATCTTCTACCTTTCTTATCCTCCGTTTTTTCTCTCCCCTCCTCTTGTCTTTCTTCATTTTCTTTCTCACAACTTTCTTTTCTCTTCTTGTTCTTTCATGTCTTATCTTCTCTTTCTCTTCTCCCTTTTTACCTCCTCAACATCTTATGTCTCCTGCCTTCCTCGTTTTCTCTCCTCCTTCCCCTCTCTTTCCTGTCTCTCTTCATTTGTTTCCCTCCTCCCACCATCTTATCTTCCTCTCCTCCAGGAGGTTTCTTTCCTCTCTCTTCACTTTTCCACTTCTTTTCCACTTTCTTCTTCTCACTCTTTTTTTCCCTCCCCCCTTGATCCTCTCTCCCTCTTCCTCCCTCCTCCTCTGCCTCATCTCTCTCTCCTCCCTCAGGTGTTAATGGAAGGGGGATTTGCAGACTTCTCAGTTTTTTAGTTAAAAGGTTAAGGTCCACAGAACAACATCAGCATAATTACTATCAGTCAGATTTCATTAGGATTCATCAGCTAAGAGCTTTCCCCATCCCGCAGTGATCGTTCAATTCATTTCATCGCTGAATTAGCGCGTTTGTGCTCTTTTTAAGTTTTCTATTTCCTCATGCAAATGAGTTTGGCATTTTTTACCATCTCTGCAACCTTGTTACCTCCTCTGTTTATCAACTTTTCTTCTCCT
Source organism: Oplegnathus fasciatus (assembly GCA_003416845.1). Classification (NCBI taxonomy): domain Eukaryota; kingdom Metazoa; phylum Chordata; class Actinopteri; order Centrarchiformes; family Oplegnathidae; genus Oplegnathus; species Oplegnathus fasciatus. The sequence continues at coordinate 621,516 of NTHP01000332.1, forward strand.
AAAGAGGAACATGGCTCAGCTGAAGAGGTTGTTTCATTTCTGATCCAGTGCAGAGCGGCCTGTAGTTGTTTTTCACACAGTGCATGTTAATGTGGGCTACATGTCCTTGTATGTGCTACTTAAAATGCAATAAATAAGACTTTTACTGCACCATAAAACAAAAAAAAAACATTAATTGGTCTTCAGGTGGTTGATCAAAATAATTAATTGGGCATAGCATTAGTTCAGGCAGGCCACGAAGCCAAGCTCAGCTCACAATCCCGGCTACAACAGCTGATCTCAAAGCCAGCCCTCGTCAGCTGACCGCTTAGCTGATTCACCGCTACACATCCAATTGGCAAATGGCAAGGGGGGCGCCTTATTTAAGCTTCGCTAGCCTGCCTACGCTTTCTGCTTCCTCTGCAAGCCGCTTTGCAACCCACCTCCACCCCAGCTCCTCTTTTCCAATCTGTGTCTGACTTAATCAGTGTCATTCTGTTGTCACTGATGCCTGCTCTGTTCTGTACCCTACGGGGGGGGTCTTTTGCTGCTGCTCTCCCCGCCTTAGGCTTTCCATGTATGCGCATGGAAGGGCAGGGAGGTGTGCTCTCCCTGCCTTAAGCTTTCCACATGTGCACATGGAAGGGCGGGGACGTCCCAGAACAGAGCCATGCCGCCAAATATAAAATGAAAATAGAATCTTTTTGACTATAGTGGTCCTGACTGAACTGTTCTTGTGCTGTCTCTATATCTCTTATATCTGAATTAACAAAGTGTCTTTTGCCTGCATGTCTTTTCTAACTGTAAATGTAGTTCTCTTCGTTTCACTCACTAACTTCTTGTTTTGTTTGATTACTGTTGTTCGTACCTTCTGACGTGTCCATTTATTTCTTGTTGTTGGTGATGATGTTGTAGTTGTCGTTGTTGCATCATCACCTTCACAAATACAATAACAAAATGCAACAAACTATACAGTTAGAAAAAAAACTTAATCTACATAACACAAATGACAAAGACTTCAAATCTAAACAAATGGTTTGAAGTGATTTTAAACAGCTCATCATGTTCTCACCTGTTTTCTCACCTGAGGACTGAAGGCTGAAGGTGAACGGTTGCACTTTTTTATTGTAAATATTTGCCTCAACTGTGACCTTCTTTATAACCAGAGAACAGTTCGCTGTAACACTCATTCTGTCTGATTTAGCACTGCCATCTTTAAGAATCAGCCCAAGTTCAAACAGTGTTCCTGCCTTTCCTGAACCACTGAAGATCCAGCTGGTACACTTACCGTGATCATCTATCACATTTTCACAAGGCAAAGTGACTTCATTTCCAGATAAGGAATATTTCTGAGTTGCTGCTGTTGAGAAAAAGAGAGAGAAATGTTAAAAATAAACTAAAACATGAATATGAATGTTATGTTCATGGTGTTCATCCCTCCAGTAGAGTTCCAGAAACTTGCAGAATCAACGCCTGGTTTTTCCTTTAATTTGTCACCCGTCTGTAAATCCTCCACACTGTACTGTATGTACATAATCATCCAGTCCATGTATATCCATTCAGTATTTATTTTCTTTGCACTATTCTATCTATCTATCCATCTATCCATCTATCATCTATCTATCTATATATATACATTTATATATACAATTCATAGTTTTTCACAATGAAAAGCCAAATTCATTGTATGTGTTCCCATACATGCTCAATAAAGCTGACTCTGATAATATGTTTTATTTTCATGCATTCAGACAGCCATTTACTTAAGTTTTACCTAATTTAATTTGATTTCATTTTGACTTATTTTATATTTTTTCATTTTCATTTTATTTATTTATTCATTTAAACAGCCCTTTTGTTTACTGTACTAATTTATTTTTACTGTGTATTATTATTTTTTCTTTTTATTTATTTTATAATAAACCAACCACCAAACCACTAAATGCCACTAAAGTACTAAAGTAACCACGACGGCCCTTTAGTTTGATTTAACAATGTAATTTAATTTTATATACTCAATTATTTACTCAATTTATTTATCATTTTTGAGGACAACTGATCCACAAGATGGCAGTAATGCAACAAGGACGCCAGCTGGGTGGTCCACGAGGAGGCAACAAGGGGTTGGCGGTGAGGCAGACAAGAGACAATCAAACAAAGAAATTCCCACAGTGCAGTCTGAGGATGACGGTGGGGGGAGTTGGGAAAGTTATAAGGGGAAAAACAGGAAAAGGAGAAATAAAACCAATTCATCACACGAGTCAGAAGGAGGGAGAGTTCAGCAGAAAACGGCAAAGATAATGAGAATGGATGACAACCAGTCAGAAGAATTTAAAGTGATCTTTAAGTTAAAGGAAGGGCAGTCAGAGTTCAGCTCATTCAACCCTATCTGGCTCGCTAGGACACTGAAGGAAGGGTTGGGAGAAATTCTAAACGCAAGGATTCTGGCAGATGATAAGCTACTTGTATTTTGTAAGTCTGCTGCACAGTTGGCCAAAACTGTTGTACTGGAGGCGATGGGGAAGAGGTGAGTGGAAGGATTTGTACCAGGGAGTAAGGATGGTATGAAAGGGGTGATTTATAGGGTTTCGCTTGAAATTTGGAGGAACTGGTCAGGGGCATTGATGATGTGAAGGTCGCTGAGGCAACGTGAATAAGAGTATTTCGGGATGGAGCCAAGCGAGAATTGACGGTTGTGGTGTTAACTTTTCAGGAAGAGGCCCTCCCAGAGCAAGTGTTCCTTGGGTGTTTGTCCTTTAAAGTTCATCCACATAGGAAGCCACCCTTGAGGTGCTATAAATGCCAGCGATATGGCCATATTGCAGCTTAATGCCGAGGAATTAGAAGATGTGGAAAATGTGGGGGTGAACATGAGTTCTCTGAGTGTAAGGAAAGGGTGATTAGATGTGGAAGTTGTGGAGGAGGGCACATTGTTGGAAGTCGTGAGTGTGAGCAATATAAGCGGACAATGAGGGTGCAGCACTATAGGGAGACAAATAAAAGGGTATCTTAAAAAATGTGGCGAGGCAGATGAAATGAGGAGGAGAGAAGGGGAAGACCCCCCTCTGGTAACCTGTGAAACTGAGGTATCAGTGGTGGTGAATAAGTTCAATTTCCTGGCTTTCACTGTTGAAGTGCTGTGCGAGGTGAAGCAGACCAAAAATAATTAATGTGGAGAGAAGTGTGGTTCAGGCTGCTGAGAGGGTCCTTGGGATTGGAGGGGTTGAACCATCCATCCTTCACAGCCACTCGTTCTCAAGAGAGAGAAGGGCAAAACATAATAGGGACTGAATGGAAGATGGTGATAATATTATTCATAGACTATTAATGTTTTTTATCCTTCAGTGGAATGTCCGGAGTCTGGTAGCAGATGGGCATGAGTTTAACAGGTTTGTGGATGCCTTTAAAGAAAAGCCGAAGTTAACATGTGTACAGGAGACGTGGCTGAAACCAAATCTAAATTTTGTAATACCATTACAACCCTCGTCTTCGGTTGGATATGGAGAAGGTAGATGGAATAATGAGCCAAGTGCAGCCCCCAGTGGTGTGGGCAGGAGATTTTAAAGGCAGTAAAAGCAAAGACAAGAGTGGTGCGTTAATAGAGGATCTTCTAGATAAACATTCTCTTGTGGTGCTGAATGACGGGAGGCCGACAAGATTTTGGAAATGGGAAGCTGTCGTGCATCGATTTAACTTTTGCATCAGCCAGGTGTGGGGAATGGGACCCCATGGATCATTACTCCTTACTAGTGATCATTTCCCCATTTTAAGTCGGTTTGGTAGAGTTCTGCAGGTGGAGAAGGAAAGCAAACTGGCATAAGTTTGAAGAACATCTCTCAGAAGATTTGGGAGATGTTATAAGTGAGGGCAGTGTAGAAGAATGGAGCAAGTCCTTTTGTTTTGTAGTGAGAAGAGTGGCTGAAAAGTCATTTAAAGTCAAAGGGAACAGGAAAGAGAGGAAAAAAGTGCCATGGTGGAATAAGGCTTGTAATGAGGCAGTGCGGGCTCGTAATAGAGCATATAGACAATTTAGAAAGAGCCCAACTGAGAGTCTTGCAATTGAATATAAGAGACTGCAAGCAGAGGCTATAAAGGTTGTTAAAGGGGCTAAGACAGCCCCGGATCATATAGGCCCATTGCCCTCACAGCAGTTATTTGTAAGATAATGGAGAGGATGGTTACTGACCGGCTAGTGCACAGACTAGAGCAGAGAGGATACTTCTCTCCATTTCAAAGTGCATTCAGACTAGGTCGAGCAACCATGGATTCAGTCCTGGTACCAGAAAGAGACATTAAGAAAGCTCTAGTGAACAAGGAGGTGGCGATTGGTGTCTTCCTAGACATAGAGAAGGCCTACGACATGCTGTGGAAAGAGGGTCTGGTAATTAAGTTATATGATGCAGGGATTCGGGGCAGGATGTTGAATTGGATTAAAGATTTTCTGAGATCCCGTACTTTACAGGTAAGAGTGGGGGGAGATCTTTCTGACACGGTCAGTGTAGATAATGGGACCCCGCAGGGTAGTGTGCTTAGTCCTCTCTTGTTTAATATAATGGTGAATGATATATTTGATGAGGTGGGAGATGGCTTTGGTAGATTTCTGTTTGCAGATGACGGAGCAATATGGAAGAGAGGCCGCAACGTTGGATACTTGATGAGACAGATGCAGAGCGCCTTGGATAAGGTGCAGGAATGGGCTGATAAGTGGGGCTTTAGGCTGTCAGTAACAAACACAAAATATGTGATTTTTGGCAGAAAAAAGAAAATAGATAGTCAAGGGCTTAAGGTATATGGAGAACCCCTTGAAAGAGTTCAGGTTTTTAAGTTTTTGGGAATATGGCTGGATAAAAAATTAACATATAGAGCACATGTGGGAAAAATGATGAGTAAATGTGAGAAGGTCATAAATATTATGAGGTGCTTGACTGGATGTTCCTGGATAGGAATTTAATGATGATGGTATTTAAGGCTATGATAAGACCAATCCTCGACTATGGGTGCCTGGCATATGGTTCAGCAGCCAAATCTACACTGGCTAAGTCGGATGTTATTCAGGCCAGGGCTCTGAGGCTGTGCACTGGGGCACTCCGGACAACGCCGATCCCAGCGCTGCTGGTGGAAACAGGGGAGGCTCCACTGAGGCTGCGACGTACAAAACTAGTGCTGAACTATTGGATAAAATTAAAAGGCTTTGAAACAGCTCAATCTCTTTGCTAGAGGAATGCTGGGAGTTTGAAAAGGGTGGTAATAGTATTAATAGGGGCAGCTATATTAACTCCATAAGAAAATACTCAGAGGAACTGAGAACTAGTGGAATAAAGGTAGGGCCCTCAGTATGCTGGCCACCTGTCCCTCGATGGCTGTGGACAGAGGCGGATGTGGATTTATCAATTAAAGAATTAATACAGAAAGGGGAAGTAGGAAATCCTGCGACATATGTAGAGGAACACCTGAGGAATAGGTTGGGTAACTATATAAATATTTACACTGATGGCTCAAGAGATCCTGAAAGCAGAAGAGTGGGATTCGGCCTATACGTACCCCATGTGCAAATCTGTCAGAGTAGAAGGTTACCAGATGTTAGTCGCTTTACTGTGGGTGCTGTGGTGGGTGGAAGAAGGTAAAGTCATCTTATGCACTGGTTCTCTATCTGCCTTAATGGTACTGGGGGCGGGAGACGGGGGCAGAGCTAAACCAGACATAGTTGGGGAGATATCAATGATGGTTTTTAAACTTGAGAGGCAGGGATGTAGTGTGGGTTTTCTATGGGTACCAGCTCATGTCGGGGTTGAGGGCAATGAGGTGGCAGATAGGGCAGATAGGGCGAATTTAGGCGGGGACAGTGTAGATGTGCAGGTGCCGTTTGGCTGCGTCATCAGTGAGAGACTAACTCGTGAATGGCAGCAAGAGTGGGATGCAAACGTTCAACCGTCAATCAAGGTGAACCTGCCGAGGAAAGATGAGATCAAATGGACAAGGCTAAGGCTGGGACACTGTGGACCAGCAAGTGGGTTGATGTTAGTGGGAAAAGGAGGACTCTTTTTATAGAACTGGGCAAACTGGGAAGAAGAAGAAGAAGAAGAAGAAGAAGACGGAGGAGGAGGAGGAGGAGGGGGAGGAGGATGCCAGCTTATATTGTAGCGGAACCTTTGGTATGAGTTCGCTTTCTAGTCGGACAACATTAGTGTGCGTACATCACAAGCGGTGTCACCAAGGAAACGCATCAAGTTTTTGGTGAATTTTAGTTTCTCCGCAGAAAATGGAGCCTGTTCACGTGGAGTTTGTTTCCTCGGAGGACTCTGCGGACTACAAACTGTCTAAAGCCGAGATACTGAGAGGACTCGTTACCGAGAAACTGACAACAGCCGCGCGGGAAATCTTAGCGGTGGTCGAGAGAACCGTGGCCGGGTACGAGGAGGAGGCTTCGGGTTTGAGGCAGGAGATCGACCGGCAGAGGAGGCAGCTGGAGGTCCTCCTGCAGCCTCGGGTCTCACTCTGTCGGATAGGTGGGTAACAGACCAGAGAGCCATAAAAAACATCTGGCGCTGTGCACCAAACTCCATTCAAAAATCTGGTGATTTAATATAAAACTGTAAACCAGGGCTCTCCTGCACCACGAGCGCTTTAATTTAAGAGACTTTCTTAACGAGCGAGTTTTAATCATTTTGAATCTGCAGTAATCTGATTTTATCACTTTCACACAGCTGTAAATATCACTCTAATGGGACCAGTGGTGGTAAATAACCAAGTACTTTTGAAGTACTTGTACTTTACTTGAGTATTTCCATTTTCTGCTACTTTCTACTTCTACTCCACTACATCTCAGAGGGAAATACTGAACTTTTTACTACATTTATTAGATACAGGTTCAGATTATTAATACAAATATAAATCAACCAATAAATTAATGAGTATTATTATTGATTAAACTACCAGCTTTAAAGTCAAATGAGCTCCACCTTCACCAGCTGCAACATTAAAGTGATGAACACATTAATGATCAATAATTATAATCCAATAATATCATATAGATTATTCTGCATAATGAGTACTTTTACTTTTGGTACTTAAAGTGTATTTTGATGCAAGTACTTTTGTACTTTTACTGAAGTAAAGTTTTGAATGCAGGACTTATTATGGTACTTTTACTAACATAAAAGATCTCAGTAGTATTATTCAAGTAAAAGTACCAACACCACAATGTAAAAATACTCCATTACAAGTAAAAGTCCTGCATTTATAATCCTGAAGTAAAAATACAGAAGTATTTTCAGCTAAATGTACTTAAAGAATAAAAAGTAAAAGTACTTATTTAGTAGAAATGGAACAGAGGATGAAACCTTCGTCTCTGATCCAGGTGAGCCTGTATGTGAAGAGGAGGAGGAGGCTGGAGGAGGTGAACTCCCCGTGGAGGAAGAGCAGCAGACACGTATGTTCAATACATTTACTCAAGTACACAGTTGAGGTACTTGTACTTTACTGGAGTATTTTCTTTCTTCTCTCAGGCCCCACTGAGGAAGAGGAGGGTGAAGATGAGGAGGAGGAGGAGGAGGAGTCTGCCGAGCAGCCAGTACAGAGCACGAGTCTAGATCAGGAGGATCTGAGTGACCTGGATCATCAGATAACAAATACGAGGTTCAGATATGATATGTTACCACATAATACGTTTCCTTGGGAGTGTGTGGGGGAATAACACTGACA
>NTHP01000332.1:629367-642111 GCA_003416845.1 Oplegnathus fasciatus
GTGCAGGAGGGATCCTCTAAACCTCCGAGTCTCTCTGCTGAAGGACTCCCCGACCCGTGTGCTCAAAAAAGGCGGTGAGAAACACTCGGTGGCCAGTTTATTAGGAACACGGATCCAACAGTCTGATCCAACAGTCCTGCAGTGAATCATGAATCATGAAGGCTGTAATGTTTCAGTGTTGATTCAACTTCATGATCATTATGGAGGATGTAGCTTGTGCTGCTGTTGAACAGCGTTGTGTTACACAGAGAGGTGTTATTGATATAAATGTGATGGACAGTATTCACTTGTGTATTTTTCCTTTTTGCTGGAGGGACATATTGTGATTGTCTTCAGTTTTTTCTTTAATAATTTTTAATAATGCAGAACAATTAAATCTAAATAGTTACGTCCAACAAAATGCTTTCTGTGGGCGCCATGGACCGTCATAACTCGGTCAAATCTGAACACACGGACATGATATATATATATTGAGATTCAGTGTCGCTTACACTTTTTGAGGATATCATTATTATTATGTTGAACAAATGAATAAACGTCCATAAATCCACTTCGAAATCATAGGAAAAAAACACTCCTTATTAATGCAGAACTTGCCTGAGAATCTTCATGTTTTTAAGTTTTCTTCAGTATCAAAGTAATCCAGCGATAGTTGTCTGTACATCCATGGGTACACTGCAAACAGGAGCTGATAACAGCTGATTCAGCTACTATTAATGTGACTAAATGTAAACAAACATAGGGCTGTACCCCATTATCTATATGAATCAGTACAGCTGTCTACACAGGTAGCAGTTCCTTTAATCCAAGACAGTTAAAAGTTTGTTCCTGTTTGCATCTTAGTGTTAAAGTCCCCGATGCAGGAAATCAGGTGTCCTCGAGGCCTGCAGGAGGCAGACTTCCTGGACCTACTGAGGTCCACCTTCCCTCAGCTAACCGGGCGGTTTGATGCCTTCGCAGCCGACGCAACCAAGAAACTGACGCTACTGAAACTAAAGACGCTGACACCAGAGGAGATCCAAAGGTCCATCAAATCCTCAGGGAAAGGAAGATCAGCCCTGTATATCCGAGTAAAGGTAGATCATCTGTTATGACCTGTGCCATAATATGAGTATAAATTTGGTGAAAGCATAAAGAGCTGTTCATGTTCAGACTCAAACCAACACTGAATGTATCTACTAACAAGTATTGTGTGGACTTTTGAGCTGCTCCCAAAGGTCAGGAATGAACTTCAATGTGCAGATTTGATGATTTAAAAGTCAACTGTTGATTTCTTCCAGAGAGCAAAGAAATCTGTGACCAGCACAGAGCAACTTCCTCCACAGAGAAGAGACGAACACACAAATGACACAAGAAAGGATGAAAGCGGGCCACGTGCAAGGTGAGCCAAAAAAAGACAATGAGGACGGCAACTTCAGGAGATGTTAATAATACAAGCTTACGTATTAACCAGTTAAAAGCAGTCAAGGTTTAACCCCCCCGGATTCTCTATATTCTCTTCTCTTGAAATGTTTTAGAGTTAACAAGATCAATGTGCCCAATCTGTTCACCTTCATGTCCCCAGTAAGCACATTTTAAATGTGGCAAAGATGAAGTTACCTTTAAATAATAGAACTGCTTATTTTCTACCTTCAGTGCTCCCAACAGTCCTGTAGAGAAAGCAGAGAGCAACCAAGCAGATCGTCCATCCAGCAGCTCGAGGCGGCAACAACAAATGGAAATGGATGATGATGGAAAACAACGTGGAGTTTCAGAAGCAGACGACTTTAGTGCCCTTTCTTTTGCCTGCTCTGCAGCTGAGAGCAACAATGGAGATGATAATGATGGTGATGATGACGACGACGATGAGGTGGAGGAAGATGACAGAAATGATGAGTGGAAACTAAACAAGAATGACGAGGTGGTGAGTGAGAGCGATGCTGAACTGAACTCGACGACGACGAGGCAGCGGATCCGATTGTCTGTGAAGGCGTCGACGGATAGCAGCGATGCTCCTCTGTCCTGTAAAGTCTGCCCAGCTCTGCACGGGTCAATGAACACATTGATTAAACATGTCTGGAGTCACATGGACGATCCAGAAAGACTTTGTGGAGTGTGTGGAGAACATTCAGAGTCTGCAGAGGAGCTGAGGAGTCATCTTCAACGTCACCACAAAACACACAGCTGCAACATCTGTGGAAAGTCTTTCCTCACTGTTCGTAGTCGAGATAGACATGCTAAACTACACACAGGAGAGAGACCATACCAATGTCATATCTGCCACAAAGCATATACGCATAAGTCCGGTTTGACTAATCACCAGTGGGAACATGTGGAGGATAAACCACACAAATGTGAAGTCTGTAATCAGTCTTTTGGTTTCAAACAGCAGCTGAGGATTCACAGCAGGACCCACACAGGTGAGAAACCTTACCGCTGCGATGTGTGCGGTAAATCTGTCGGTCACCTTCGATCTTTATCCCGACACAAGTTGGGTCACGCTGGGGTAAAACGATACAGCTGTCAGGTTTGTGGGAAGTGCTTTTTAACTCCTGGAAAAGTGAAAGAACACGAGAAAATTCACACGGACAGAGACAGAGCACACCTCTGCGATGTTTGCTGCAAAACGTTCCACACACGAGGTCAGTTGAATGTTCACCTGAAAACACACAGTGAGGAGAAGATCATGTGCAGGGAATGTGGGAAAGGATTGTCATGTAAAGGCGCTCTGAGGAGACACATGATAATCCACACTGGGGAGAGACCATACGAATGCTCTGAGTGTGGGCAAACCTTCAACCGTAGGAATATTCTCAGAGCTCATCTGAAAACCCACTCAGGCCTCAAACCGTTTGTCTGCCAGGTTTGTGGGAAGGCGTGCGCTCGCAAAGAATACCTGAAGGTCCACATGAGGACCCACAACGGGGAGAGACCATACCAGTGCACCATCTGCGACAAAGCCTTCTCTCAGAGCCACTGCCTGAAAACACACATGAAGGGCCACCAGAGGAAAGAAGAATCAGCAGTAGATGGACTGAAGTCCTGAAGTGCCTTTTTTGTTGTATGGAAAAAAACAAAATGTGTGTTTATATTATATATATATAATATATATATATGAAGTAGTTTTCTCTAATGCATGTGCTGGTGTAGGTGTAGCAATAGTTGGCTGCTTCGGAGCCTCAAGTAAAAGAGTTATAGACAGGGAAATTCAGTTCTGTTGGCCATTTATTGCTTTCATTCAACTCGTGGTTTTCTTCAATACAGTAAATCACGCTGTCCATAAATGAGGTAGAAACGTAATTCAACCAATAAACTGTCAAGGAAACTCACATTGTCATTAACGCATGAGGGAGGGAGGGTGATCAGTCTTCACCTGACTACACCTGAGCACACCTGGAATCACATACATAACCCTCCTGATTGGAGTAAGAGGTAAATTGTCTCTAAGCCCTCTAGGAGCAGTGTTCCTCTGCAGCACAGAGGGAATTCACAACAGCCGCCCCTCAGCTGCTGTGATAGGGAAGAATTCCTGGGGGTGCTATTCTAGTCATGGTGGTAAACCCGGTAGAGTCATGAATTGGGCCACTGGGCTAGTATAGGTTTGATTTTGAATTAGGATGTAAGCTGATCTTACACGACCATCGAGACTTGGATGTAATTTGATGATTTTTCCCACTGGCCATTGGGCCCTTGGCAATTGCAGATCCATTTTGCAAACGACTGTGCAACTCCAGGTTCTCTGACGGCTTTTCCCATTTATGCTGTGATTGTAGAGTTGGCAGATAGTCCCAGATGAAATGTGTCCAAAACTGACCCCAAGTGATGGGGTCCAAGTTGGCCACATTAGATAATGTGTATCCTAATGGCTTAGAATTGAGGATGCCCTCAACCTCAATCAATACGGTGGCAAGAACTTCCTCTGAAACCGATTGACAGCAACAGCAACTTGCAGGGTATTTTTGACCAATCTTATCTCCGTTTCCCAAACACCTCCAAAGTGGAGAGAATTTGGAGGGTTGAATTTGAAGGAGAGTTGTTATTGGCTGAGTTTCTCTTGCAGCTCTGGCTCTAAAGCTTGGAATGTCTCTTTTAGCTCCCTTTCAGCTCCACAGAAGTTGATACCTCTATCCGAAAGTAAGTCTTTTGGCTTGCCTTGGCGTGCAGTGAATCTCCTGAGAGCAAGCAAGAAGGCATCTGAATACACAGAAGTAAGGAGCTCAAGGTGCACCGCTCTAGCGGTTAAGCATTTGAACATCTCATCTCAACATTTCTCGCTGTGCCTCCCAACTTTAATGGTGAAAGGGCGGAAACAATCAACCCCTGTAGAGTCTCTACAGGAGTATCTCTTTGTGACAGTTCTGCATGCTGTCACCAGACCAAGATGTTTTGAGTTTATTGCTCTGATGGTTCAGTTGGGGCCTACATCAGTGGTTCTGGTAGGGGTTTACAGACCCCCATCTTCTGATCTAGGTTCCATTGACGCAATAGCAGATCTACTTTCTCAGTCTTCCGATGTTGACCTGATTGTTGTGGGTGACTTTAGCCTGAACTGGCTTAATGATGTATTCAATCATCTGAAGGAGGTTGGTGGTATTCTCAATTTATCCCAGTTTATGACAGAACACACTATAGACCAGATTTGAAAGATTGCTCCAAGTCAACTCTAATTGATCTTCTAATTAGGTTGATAAAATTATTGGCTGTGGTGTCTTGGAGCTGGGAACTAGTGATCACTGCCCAATTGCATGTACCAGAAGTGTGCCGCTAAAGAAGATAAAATCTTTTCGATAGTGACATACACTGTACAACTGAGATCCCAGATGTTCAAATAGCACTAGACTTTTTTACAATAACCTTTATTTCAGTTATCAATTTTGGGTCCAGTCCTCTTCACCATTTTTATCAATGACATTGTCTCTTCTTTGAATGGTTGTCAAGGTCATTTTCATGCTAATGACACTATTGTATATTGTATTGCTGACTCTGTACAAGTGGCCAGGGAGGCAGATTCTTTTAATGCTCTCCAGGAAGCAGGATTAATCTTAAACTGGTACTTCATGCAAATAAAACAAAATTCATGGTTTTCCTGAGATCCAAAACACAGGCTACTGTAATCTTTGTCGCATTTTGTTTTAATAATACATCAACTTTTCCACTTCGGCCATGGGCAAAAATGTTTCTGGAATTTTTCAACTTCACATTTCCAATGTTTCCACTCTGGTTTGTTAAGCAGTCTGACACTGTACACAGGATGCGTTCAGCACTGAGTGTAGGTCAACAGACAAGCCCAACACACAATCACAGTAGTTACACATGTAAAACAGAAGAAAATGTATGTAAAAATATGCTTTGGGTCGTGTTTACAAGCGTATAGCGCTACAGATTGTACATATTTTATATATTTTTCCATATTAATATTGTATTGTATTTTTATTAGTTTTCTATTTAATTTAAGTTTCTTGACCGTTGCAGTACTTGCTTTTTTACTTGCTTCTATTTTATTCTCTTACTATGTTTATTCTTATGCACCAAAACACAAATTCCTTGTATGTGTAAACCTACTTGGAAACAAACCGATTCTGATTCTGTGTAGACAGCTGTATTGATTCAAATAGATAATGGGGTACAGCCCTATGTTTGTTTACATTTAGTCACATTAATAGTAGCTGAATCAGCTGTTATCAGCTCCTGTCTGCAGTGTACCCATGGATGTACAGACAATTATCACTGGATTACTTTAATAGTGAAGAAAACTTAAAAACATGAAGATTCTCAGGCAAGTTCTGCGCTAATAAGGAGTGTTTTTTTCCTTGTGATTTCTAAGTGGCTTTATGGACGTTTATTTGTGATGGACATAATAATAATGATATCCTCAGAAAGTGTAAGCGACACTGAATCTCAATATATATGTATCATGTCCGTGTGTTCAGATTTGACCGAGTTATGACGGTCCATGGCACCCACAGAAAGCATTTTTTGGACGTAACCATTTAGATTTAATTGTTCTGCTTTTTGAAAAATGATCAAAGAAAACAGATATGATGCAAAAAAAACAAAGACAATCACAATATGTCCCTCCAGCAAAAAGGAAAAATACACAAGTGAATACTGTCCATCACATTTATATCAATAACACCTCTCTGTGTAACACAACGCTGTTCAACAGCAGCACAAGCTACATCCTCCATAATGATCATGAAGTTGAATCAACACTGAAACATTACAGCCTTCATGATTCATGATTCACTGCAGGACTGTTGGATCAGACTGACTTAGTTTCAGCTCCGTGTTCCTAATAAACTGGCCACCGAGTGTTTCTCACCGCCTTTTTTGAGCACACGGGTCGGGGAGTCCTTCAGCAGAGAGACTCGGAGGTTTAGAGGATCCCTCCTGCACCTCCTCTTCACAGACAGACCTCTGCAAGAAAATAATCCAAACAGGGAAAAATTGAACAATTCTTCAATGTAGTTCTGCGTGTCAGTGTTATTCCCCCACACACTCCCAAGGAAACGTATTATGTGGTAACATATCATATCTGAACCTCGTATTTGTTATCTGATGATCCAGGTCACTCAGATCCTCCTGATCTAGACTGGTGCTCTGTACTGGCTGCTCGGCAGACTCCTCCTCCTCCTCCTCCTCCTCCTCCTCATCTTCACCCTCCTCTTCCTCAGTGGGGCCTGAGAGTCCAAATGTTCATTTTGCAATATACAACAGATCGAGACAACAAAATGTGCTTCATGCTGTTTTTTCTTTATAAACTTTTTAAAGTGAAAACAGTGAAAACATGTACGCAGTGGTGGAGGAAGTATTCAGATCCTTCACTGAAGTAAAAGTACTAATAACACTCAAATACAATAGAATACAAATACTCTGTTACAAGTAAAAGGAGAGTCGAAGAAAGAAAATACTCCAGTAAAGTACAAGTACCTCAACTGTGTACTTGAGTAAATGTATTGAACATACGTGTCTGCTGCTCTTCCTCCTCGGGGAGTTCACCTCCTCCAGCCTCCTCCTCTTCACATACAGGCTCACCTGGATCAGAGATGAAGGTTTGTTTCATCCTCTGTTCCATTTCTACTAAATAAGTACTTTTACTTTTTATTCTTTAAGTACATTTAGCTGAAAATACTTCTGTATTTTTACTTCAGGATTATAAATGCAGGACTTTTACTTGTAATGGAGTATTTTTACATTGTGGTGTTGGTACTTTTACTTGAATAATACTACTGAGATCTTTTATGTTAGTAAAAGTACCATAATAAGTCCTGCATTCAAAACTTTACTTCAGTAAAAGTACAAAAGTACTTGCATCAAAATACACTTTAAGTACCAAAAGTAAAAGTACTCATTATGCAGAATAATCTATATGATATTATTGGATTATAATTATTGATCATTAATGTGTTCATCACTTTAATGTTGCAGCTGGTGAAGGTGGAGCTCATTTGACTTTAAAGCTGGTAGTTTAATCAATAATAATACTCATTAATTTATTAGTTGATTTATATTTGTATTAATAATCTGAACCTGTATCTAATAAATGTAGTAAAAAGTTCAGTATTTCCCTCTGAGATGTAGTGGCGTAGAAGTAGAAAGTAGCCAGAGGTGGAAGAAGTACTCAGATCTTGTACTTCAGTAAAAGCAGTAATACCACAGTGTAAAAATACTCTGTTACAAGTAAAAGTCCTGCATTCAAAATTTTGGTACACTCGGTACAGTTTGGGGCTCTAAATGAGGCGTTTTTGCGATGCTCCATTTCTGAAAAGGTTCAGGGCCCTACACTGTACAAGTGCACCAAGTTTCATGCTTTTATGAAAAAGTGAACATATCACCTCAAATTTGGCACGTATCTGGATTTTTATATTAAATCACCAGATTTTTGAATGGAGTTTGGTGCACAGCGCCAGATGTTTTTATGGTTCTCTGGTCTGTTACCCACCTATCCGACAGAGTGAGACCCAAGGCTGAAGGAGGACCTCCAGCCGCCTCCTCTGCCGGTTGATCTCCTACCTCAAACCCGAAGCCTCCTCCTCGTAACCGGCCATGGTTCTCTCGACCACCGCTAAGATTTCCTGCGCGGCTGTTGTCAGTTTCTCAGTAACGAGTCCTCTCAGTATCTCAGCTTTAGACAGTTTGTAGTCCGCAGCAGGGGCGGTTTTAGGATTTCACCTTAGGGTGGGCTTCGTCTCTTAAACAAGAACGCAAGGTATCCTGTTCAAAGCACAAGAAAACTTGTCAGTGGTGGGAATGGACAGATTTTACCGGGGGACTCTTAACAGTCAGAGAGACACAGGGGGTCTGTGGGTTCTCCACAGGATATTTTTTTTTACATTTCAGCTGCCAAATATACAATTTTCAAGCAATTTGAAATGCAAAATATGTTTACTTACAGACCCACTCAAAATAAATTATTGACCCCTAAAAAGTTTTGTTTTTTTAATTCATGCTCAAATATAGCCATCTGATTAGCAAGTCAGAGAGTGAGAGTACGCTGCCTACATAGACCGGTCAATGAATATCAGGCTTCCGAGACGCCTTGTCAGCAGCCCCACGCCCGCAGGACACAAGTCAATCGGGGAGTCTGGGGGTCCTCCCCCATGAGATTTTGAGTATCAGACACTTCATTTCCTGCATTCTGGTGAATTTTTATGCACTAATTTGTGCTTTTATTCATCTATTTCAAAGTCTTCTGCTACTCTCAACATGAATAAAGGAAATAAAGAGTCTATAAGAGTAGAGCACAGCTGCATCAATTATGTGAAGGATTAAAACATCAGATCAGAGACATGGGCAAAATGAAAACCATTGATAAGTTATTGTTGGCTAATGTATGTACTGCGGTTATTAGATCATAACTGTGTTTAGATTCTCCCAGATACACAAGGGCTAAAGCCCACCCAAACATGGCCTAAATCCACCTATGGTCCGTAGAGTCCTCCGAGGAGACAAACACCACGTTAACTGTCTCCATTTTCTTCGGAGAAAGTTAATTTCACCAATCAATCAATCAAGTATGTAGTCGATTGTTCTTTGTTGGTGAAACTGCTTGTGATGTTCTTGTTCTTCTGTTGAAATTTGCGGCAGACTAGAAGCAGTAAAGGCATATTGCTGCCCTCCACAGGTCATTTGTAGAACTCCATTGACTAAATCCTTATATAAAGTCCAGCGCGATGGACCAAATTAATTACAGTTTTTATTGTTTCACAGTGTTCCATGATGAGTATTGATTTCAGTGAATGATCCATAACTCCTGTTTCTGACAGCTCTGCTTGCATGAGGCTTCTCTCTGTGTGATCGTCCCATCGAAGCATGATTCACAGTTTCTACCTCTCCACAGATGCATTTTCCATCCGGGTGCTTACCAACCAGTGCCAGCCCATGATTCAGTGCACAGTGACCCAGTCTCAGCCTAGTTATTACCACATTAGTCCCTCCTGCCCATTCTTGTGTTTGCCATGTGTTTCAGTGGTGGCTGTATTGAAAAATACAACCTGCCTTTGTTTCCCTGCTCCCGTTCTTTTTTACCATAACTTTGCTATTCCTTGTTGTATTAAGCTCTGACACTCAACCCTTCCATACAGCACTGCAGATCTCTTTCCTTCTGTTTTACGGCTCTTTTTGCTGCCTTATCAGCTTCTTCATTCCCCTGTACTCCTACATGAGCTGGGACCCAGAAAACCCCAACATTGTTCCCCACCTTAGATACTCGGTTTAACACAGTGGTGTTACAGGTTATTGACACTGTGATTTAAGTGTTCATCAGAGTGACGACCTGAGGGAAGAAACTGTTCTTGTGTCTGGTTCTTTTGCCGTACAGAGCTCTGTAGCGCCTCCCAGAGGTGAGAAGTTGGAACAGGTGTTGTGCTGTACATTAAGCGTACAGAGGCTGAATAATAGGTGAATAATATATTTGTCACAGTTGCAGGTGAAGCGTTGAAGAAAAGAACATCAGTAATAATAGTGAGTATTTATAAAAACGAAAAAGCTCATTCCTCCAGGTGAAATTTGGACACTTTCAGTTAGATTCCACAGAAGACTTGATAATGACTCTGTTGGTGTGCACCTGAACTAACAACATGTTTAAATCAGACCTTTGACACCTGTCTGTAGATTCACACATTCAGCCAGGAACAGTATGTAAGCTAACCTGTCACATACCGCACCTGTAGGTCTGACTCAGGTGTCACATGTTCAGGAAGTTTGTTCCAGGTGGTCAGTGCAGCTTTGCAGCTACAAGCAGCTTCACCATGTTTGGTTTTAACTCTGACTACGATCAGCGGAGCATCGCTGACTGAGCCCAGAAGTTTAACAGGTTGAAACAACTTTAACAAATAATCAGATATGTATTTTGGTCCGGCACCCTTTACTGAGTGATAAAGGAGCAGCACTGAGTTCTCAGCTCTCTGCGCTGGCTTCCAGTCTGTCAGAGAATTGATTGAGAATGAATAAAACTGCTGCTTCTTTATTAATCAGCACACGGTTTAAGACCTAAATACATCTCTGATCATCTGCTTCAACTTTAAACCGCGAGATCTCTGAGGATGGTTGGCACTGCTCCACCGACTGTCTCCAGTATTAAAACTGAACATGGTAAAGCTGCACAGGCCTGAAACCAACTCCCAGCCGATCTGAGACCTGCTTTAATTGAGGAATCCCCCGTACAATACACCAGTCCTGATTGGATCTGTTTTTGTAAATTAACTCTTCAGTTGTTCCTCCAAAAATCCACAGTCCAGAAATTTCCTTATTTTTGAAAGAAAAGCACTTTTTTTTCAAATAAAATAAAATTGATAAGAAATCCAGTGTAGACATTGTTAATGTGGTAAATGACTATTACAGCTGGAAATGGCTCATTTTTAATGGAATATCTTCATCGGCAGCCATCACTCCTGTGTTCCAACGGCACATTGTGTTAGCTAATCCAAGTTTATTGTGTTAAAAGGCTCATTAACCATTAGAAAAACCCTTTTGCAATTATGTTAGCACAGCTGAAAACTGTTGAGCTGATTAAAGAAGCAATAAAATTGGCCTTCTTCAGGCTAGTTGAGTATCTGGAGGATCAGTGTTTGTGGGTTTGATTATAGTCTCAAAATGTCCAGAAAAAAAGAACTTTCTTCTGAAACTCGTCAGTCTGTTCTTGTTCTGAGAAATGAGACTATTCCGCGAGAGAAACTGCCAAGAAACTGCAGATCTCCTACAAAAGGTGTGGACTACTCCCTTCACAGAACAGCTCAAACTGGCTCTAACCAGAACAGAAAGAGAAGTGGGAGGCCCCGGAGCACAACTGAGCAAGAGGACAAGTACATCAGAGTCTGTAGTGTGAGAAACCGACGCCTCACAGGTCCTCAACTGGCAGCTTCATTAAATGGTACCCACAAAACACCAGTCTCAACATCAACAGTGAAGAGGCGACTCCAGCATGCTGGCCTTCGAGGCAGAGTAGCAAAGAAAAAGCCAGATCTGAGACTGGCCAATGAAAGGAAAAGATTAAGATGGCAAAAGAACACAGACACTGGACAGAGGAAGACTGGTATTCTGTCTATAATGGAGTGGCCAGCACAGTCACCAGATCTCGACCCTGTTGAGCTGTTGTGGGAGCAGCTTGACCGTACAGTACGTAAGAAGTGCTCATCAAGCCAGTCCAACCTGTGGGAGGTGCTTCAGGAAGCATCAGATTACCTCAAAACACTGACAGCTATAACGCCAAAGGTCTGCAAGGCTGCAACTGCTGCAAAGGGAGGATTCTTTGACCAAAGCAAAGTCTGATGGACAGAATTATTAATTCAAGTAAAAACCATTATTTCTAACCATGTCAATGTCTTGACTATATTTTCTATTCATTTTGCAACTCATTTGATGAATAAAAGTGTGAGCTTTCATGGAAAACATGACATTTTCTGGGTGATCCCAAACTTTTGACCGGTACTGTAGCTATACATATATATATATATATATATATATATGGTCTTTACATTAGTTGCCAACATCTTCCCACTAACAGAAGAGAAGACAGCTGTTATTATTATTTACTTTTTATGGCGCCACCTTTCTTCCATTTAAGAGAATGGTCTTCCTCTTTGGTCATCCGGTCCAAACGCTCCCGCGTATTTCTGCCGGTTGCAACACGTCCTAGATCCGGAACCACAGTGACAACATGGAGGCGTCAGGCGGCCTCAGTGACATGTCTACAGCCGAGAAACTGACAACAGCCGCGCAGGAAATCTTAGCGGTGGTCGAGAGAACCGTGGCCGGGTACGAGGAGGAGGCTTCGGGTTTGAGGCAGGAGATCAACCGGCAGAGGAGGCAGCTGGAGGTCCTCCTGCAGCCGCAGATCAAAGTGGAGACAATAGGCCAGTTTCACCTCATGACGAACCCCGTTCACAAAAACGTTAATTTAATGTTTCTTTTACTAACAGGGAAACCTACCGACATGTGAGGACACAGCCCAGCACCTGTTACACCACTCAGTCAGACTCACTATGAAACATAAAAGGTTCAACACAGTTCTTACAAAGTTATTTAGAAAGTACATTTACTGTTGGTCAGTACAATATTGTGGTACTTGTAGTGTAGTATACACATTTTCTGCTGCTTTATACTTCTACTTACTCCACCACATCTCAGAGGGAAATAATGTACTTTTTACTGCACTACGTGTATTTGACTGCTGTAGTTACTTCAGAGTAATAATACAAAACATTACTGCTGATACTTATACTACATGAAGCTGAGAATACTTCTGTACTTTTACTACTGATACTT
>NTHP01000332.1:642404-655297 GCA_003416845.1 Oplegnathus fasciatus
ACTACATGAAGCTGAGAATACTTCTGTACTTTTACTACTGATACTTTAACCACATGAAGCTGAGAATACTTGTGTACTTTTACTACGTTTCTACTACTTGAGTTAAATCTGTTTTAACAGTAAATCTTCAGTTTTTACTCTGATGTGATTATTCAGTTTTCATTGATTAAAAACTGTCTCTGTCTTTGATTCAGATGATCAGTTTCCTGTCTGTGAGCCGGCAGCTAGAGGAGGAGGAGGAGGAGGAGGAGGAGGAGGAGGAGGACCTCCTGCAGAGGAAGAGCAGCACAAATATGAGCCGAGTACGTCTTTAAATCCACTTTAAAAATAAGTAATAAAGTTTGTGATCAGGGTTGTTGCCAGTTTTAGTTTTCTGAGACTAAGTTTAGTAAAGAGGCTGAATTTCAACCGTTTTATTCACACGATTTGGTCAAAAAGAGAGTGCAGATTTATATATTTGAGCACTGAATCAAACTAAAAACCTGCAAAAGAAAAAGGAAAATAAAGCTTTCTTTCATCTGGATTTCAGCAGCTGGACAGTTTAGAGTTTAGTTAGTTAGTTTTAGAGAGTTTAGTGTTCAGAGAGATTTCAGTGAGAAATCTGTAAAAGTGGAGGAGGATAAAAAAAACAGGACTTTGCACTAAACGACCTCCAACTTACCACTACTCATCTTCAGCCTTTTTGTTGCCCCGGATTGTGCCTCTCAGGTGACATACATGCTGTATGCAGCTTGTGAGGAAGCCTGCAGACTCTACCCAGGGCTGAAAAATGCCCCTGTAGATTTTTGGGTTAAAAACAAAAATAATTTAGCTGTTTTTTATTTACAGGTTATTCTTCTAAAGCAGGTAAAGACAGTTCTGTTTGTAAAATCAGAAATAAAAGATTATTTATTGACTTTAAAGGTTCATTGTTGATGTTGGAAAGTAGGATTTTGTTTCATTCAACATAATGGTTATCAAAAGTATCAGTTCTCTATCAAGATATTATCAAGTTACATTTATATTTCTATAATTACTATAATAGTCTCCTCCACCTCTGAAACCAAACCTCCCTGTAAACAATAAAAGGGGATTAAAGTGAATTTTGACAGACCGCTACCCACTGTGTGTCCAGGTGTGGAGGACGACGGGGGTCTGGGACTCATCTGCTACACTGAGGTCCAGATAGAGGACGCTGAAGAGGAGAAGGAGGATCAGGAACATCTCGCAGAGCCAGATTATGAAGCAGCAGCAAGGTTACCTACACTCATGGCCACATGTTTCAGTGTCCTTCTGGTCCGTCCTTCCTAGTTTGTGGTCTCTGTTACGTCCCCGGTCTACAGGAAAACAACAACAAAAAAGAGCTTCACTCCTGCTGAACCTGCTACAAGCGTTTACAACAAACTGTTTTACACAAGAAACACCAGGACCAGTTAGACCAGAAACTCCAAGACCAGATCGTTACAGCATAATGCAGTAACTTCAGAAAACAAGGAGGCTTCGTCCTAAAATATAATCAAATACATTTATGAAACAGGTGAGATTAGAAATGAAGGTCTGCCTCTAATATAATCCTGCCTCAAATAAAGACCTGGTACCCTCTGCAGCTGATTTAAATAAAGGCTCCGGACACTATAAGAGAAAGTTTACGTAAACTTTGGGGCACTTGAACAAGAACAGATAATATATATACAGTGTATGATACAGTAATCCAGTTAATCCAGAGACCTGGTTGATGAGAAGGTATTTCAATACTGGACGTCATTCAGGTTTGTGTCCCACCGCCCAGTCAGACCAGTCAGGCATGATATAACACCATCATGCCCTCATTTTTCAGGTTATCGCCTCCCACAGTTCAGTCTGACAGGAAGAGAACTGGCAGATGTCGCATCAGTGAACCACAGGACGACGTAGACCTCAGGATCTGCATCCTGGAGGACTCTCAGATTGAAGTGCTCTCAGTCAGTTGTAAGTTTAAAGCACCTCATATATCCAGTGAAGGTTTGAGCTGCCCTCCCTGTTACAGGATGAAGAACGCCACATACTGGAAACACCAAGTGAAGTACAAGTACCTCGAAATGGTACTAAAGGGCAGTACTGCAACTGAACTGAAAGAACTTATTCATCTCTGCTTCAGTATTTAAGAAGAACCCCATCCGGGAGCTGCGGTGTCCTTGTGGACTACAGGAGGAGGACTTCCTGGACCTGCTGAGGTCCACCTTCCCTCAGCTGGCTGATCAGAAACCTTTTGACGTCTTCACAACTGACAGAACCAGAAGACTAGAGCCGCTCAGAGTCGAGACACTGACACCAGAGGAGATCAGCAGCACCACGGGGCATTCAGCCCTCTACATCCGACTGAAGGTACGCTGTCTGATTCATGTTTGTTTCATGCCTCCTGTGAAAGACTTAATTTACTTCACCAGTTTGTCCTCCACAACTTGTCTGAACTTTGGAGACGTCACTTCTTTTGGTGGAAATATAATTAGCTGTGTTTCAGAAACAAGAGGAGCTGAAGTCCACTGATGAAGAGTTTCATCCATCACAGAGAAAAGATGCTGCTGCTGATTCTGCATCCTCTTCGGATCAGACCAGGTACAAATACATAAAGTACTTCAGCAAAACTCAGAGTGGTTACAGGTTTGATACGAGCCAGAAACAAGGCAGCACACAATCAGAGATACATGGATATCCAAACTACACCTTTAGTGTGTTATTTCTTTATTAACCTGCTTCCAACCTCCATCTTTCAGTTTATTGCTGCCCAGAGTTCAGTCTGGCAGGAGGAAGACCGACAGACCTCGGATCAGTGAAACGCAGAACCACGTAGATCTCAAGATCCGAATCCTGGAGGATTCTCAGATCAAAGTGATCACACCCAACGGTAAATTTAAATTCTGTATTCAGATATCCAATAAGTATGCAGGGCATTAATGAAGTTCACCAGCATGTCCTCGTGAAATAGGCGAAATACAGCTGAATTCTCTGTTGTGTTTCAGTGTATAAGAAGTACCCAGCCCAGGAGCTGAGGTGTCCTTGGACTACAGGAGGCGGACTTCCTGGACCTGCTGAGGTCCACCTTCCCTCAGCAGGCTGCTCAGAAACCTTTTGACATCTTCACAACTGACGTAGCCAGAAGACTACAGCCGCTCGAAGTCGAGCCGCTGACACCAGAGGAGATCCACAGCACCACTGGGCTTTCAGCCCTCTACATCAGACTGAAGGTACGCGGTCTGATTCTTGAAGCCAGGAGTCTTTTTCTGATACAACACTTGAACTTCAGGGACAAGATCTTTGCTCTGAACTTCTGTCGTTTTCCAACAAAACTTTTTTTTTTCCCTGTCAAGTCTCCTTTTTAAAGCATCATTTTAGGGCCCTATTGAAACTGAAGGAATTATTATTCTTCATTAATTCTTATTTCACACTTTTGAGATGCTAGACATGCTCGAAAACTCACCAAACTTGGCACACACATCACAAGTGCGGAACATTGCAATCTGGTGTGGGTCCTGGCTTAGGGCGTGGCAAGGGGGCTCAAGAGCTCGAGGACCACAACCGGTCAGTTTCACCTATATGGCTGAAATTTGGTAGCCACATGTATCATGTCCAGACGAACAAAAAAGCAAATGGGTGTCATGTTCTACACCCAACAGGAAGTTGGCCATTTTGAATTTAGTGGTAATTTTTGGAGATATAGAGGCTCCATATTTTAATTAACTCCTCCGAGAGAATTCATCAGATCAACTTCAAATTTGGGCACATTTGGCAGCGTGGAAAATTTCGATGTTTCGCCATGCAACAAGAAGCTGTTGTACCTCAGCTGTACATGATCAAATCTGCCCCAAATTTCACCTGCTGACTGCAACACTCCAGGCCTGAACACATCTACATGGCAAAACTGAGTCAAAGTCAGAGCGCCACCTACTGGCAACAGGAAGTTACAGGCTCTATATTTTAACATACTAATCCTAGCAGATTGACCACATCCCCGTCAGATTTGGTCAGTAAAATCTTAAGACCTTCACCATGCTACATTCCAATGCTTTTGAGTTTTCATGGAACGCTGTTGCCGTGGCCTCGCATTATTCGCCATGAAACAGGAAGCTGTTTTTGAGGGGCTACGGATACTCTTAAACTCATGAAATTTGGCACACACATCAGAAGTGTTGAAAGTTTTGATCTGATGCAGGTTTTTGGTTTAAGTATGGCAAAATGGCTCAATAGCGCCCCCTACAAAATTTCAACGAAGTAGCCCTTGCGCTACATGGAAAACAAATACTCTCTTGGTGTCATGGCCGAAACCCAACAGCCAATTTGGATTTAATTTTAAATTTTACTGTATTTTTTTGCCATGTACAGGGGTCATGCTTTAACCAACTCCTCCTAAGAGGTTGCTCCGATCCACCTCAAACTTTTTCAGCGTATGTAAAACACCTTAACGATGAAAAGTTGTTTGAATCTTTACTTTTCGTCGATTGGCGTGTCCGTGGCGGCACAATGAATTTCGATGCTTCCACATGAAAAAAAAAAACTGTTCAACTGGACTCCACGTGGTCAGATTTTTCAAAATTTCACACACTTGATAAGAGTCCCGGCCTGAAGACATCTACATGCCAATATTCAGTAATAGCCATAGCGCCACCTACTGGCAACAGGAAATGACAGCATTGTTGACCATTTACAGGCACTCTGCTTTCCCAAACTCCTCCTATTTCACAATTTATGAGCTGTGTAAACCCACCTTCAGTGAAGGCATCGCGGCTGCTGCTCCCCCCAAAGTGCACGCGAGTGCGAGCTCCCGTTCATCGCTGCTTGCAGCTTTAATATGGTTTGTTTTTGGTGGAAACGTTACTAAAGAACCAAACTCTTGTTTTAGCCGCCCGAGGAAGTCCAGGCCAGAGAGAAAGAGCCTCTGCGGAGAAAAGATGCTGCTGCTGCTAAAGTTTCTCCGTCCACTGATCGAACTGGACTGAAGACGAGGTGAAAACACAAACAGCTGCTTATTTATGTCAATAATTTTATACCTTCAGGCCAATGAGAACAAGTGTATTCCTTTTCTCTTGTTAACTAGCTCCTAATCTTCATCCGTAACGTCATTGTCGCCCAGAGTACAATCTCACAGGAGGAAGTCTGGCAGACGTCATATCAGTGAACCACAGGACCACGTAGATCTCAGTATCCGCACCCTGGAGGAGTCTCGGATCAATATGATCACACCAAACGGTAAATTTAAATATTTAAATTCTGTATTCAGATGTCCAATAAGTACGCAGGGCATTAATGAAGTTCATCAGCGTGTCCTCGTGAAATAAGCGGCGTTAAAGGCCTGGAGACGCAGTGACTACTCACACTGCGATTTGGTGAACTGCTGTAGTTGGAAAGCTAACGGCTAACTTGCTAGCAAGCCCAGAACATGCTAGTGCTAGTCACAATAGCTCGTGTCTCTTGAAACAGGATGTTTTCCAGAGTCCTTCAAAATTGCAGCTATAAAACCCCTGTTGAAAAAAACAAATCTAGAAAATGATGTCTTAAATAACTATAGGCCTATATCAAATCTCCCATTTTCAAGTAAGATACTGGAAAAGGTTGTTTTTAACTAAATTACCAATTTCCTGAACAAAAATAATATTTTAGAAAAGTTCCAGTCAGGGTTCAGGGCAAATCACAGCACTGAGTTCGCCAAAGTTGTCAGCGATCTCAGGATCATCATTGATGCCAACAAGGTCTCTCTCTGAGAGTGTTTTAAATTGGTTCTGCTCTTACATGTCGGGGAGAAAGTTTTTTGTCTCTGTGGGTGTACAAAAGACGGATCCTTTACCTTGTGTGCGTCCACCAAACAAACGTAAGTGCAACCAGCTTGCTTCACTTGGATGAATGGACTCTAATTCTCTTTCACCTATGGTTGCTTCCTCAGTGATCATGTCATGTATCTTGCGAGTTTGTTTGTTTGTGGATTGGATCTGCTCACATGACCTCATGGACCGAACCATCCAATCCGTTATCTGTTCTTGAACATTAGTTACATAATTAATTAATAGATGAATATAATAGTTGAATGCTGTTTATTTGGATAGCCGAGATTAGCAGGATTATTCTTTATTATTATTGCTTTTATTGATTGATTGATTGATTTATGAAACTTGTGTGCTAAATTTGATTTGCTTCTTCTAATTGATTATTATTGTGTGACACCTTCCTTTGTTCAGCACACACATCAACAATTAAAGAACCCATCAAGGGCTCAACCTATACCCTGCTCCCCGTGTCCTCCATCCATCCATCCATCCATCCACCCAACCATCTGACAGTGGTTTTGCCTGTTCGCCAGTCACTCTCTAACCTGTCCAGTGTCCTCCGAGTGTCCACACTCATTTTCAATGGGAGATCATGTATCAAGGAAATATGAGTTACCTTTTGGTGTTGCTCAGGGAAGCTGCCTTCCTCCTCCAGGTGGTACTATCAGAGAACATAAGCTTAATTTCCGCAGCTATGCTGATGACACACAGCTGAATAATTTGTTGGACCCAAGTGGTGACCAAACCCTTTGCCATTTAACAACTGGTTTGGCTGCAGTAAACAAGTGGTTGCAGACTAACTTTCTCCTCTTTAAATGGTGAAACAGAAATGGTACTGGTTGGTCCACAAACAAAAAGAGAGCTAGTTCTCACCAAACTTGGCAGTTTGGCCCTACAGGTTAGATCAGAAGTCACGAGCCTGGGCATTATCCTAGGCTCAGACTTAAATTTTTAATCCCACTTAAAGAAGCGACCAAAGCAGCTTTCTTTCATTTAAGAAATATTGCAAAGGTACAGCCGTTCCTATCCCAAAAAACTGCCGAATGCCGAAAAACTAGTTCATGCGTTTATTTCAAGTAGATTAGACTACTGTAATGTTCTCTTCACTGGTCTTCCAGAACAATCCATTGATAAACTACAATTAATTCAGAACTCTGCTGCCAGGCTTTTAACTAGAACAAGAAAGAGACAGCAAATCCACACAGTTTTAGTCCCTCACGGCCTCTTAGACCCTCTGCTCATGTTTTTTTTTAAAATACAATAATAATACAAAATCACAGATAAGAAAATCGGGAACTCAGCCTTTTTTAACTGCACCAAAACTATGGAATTCCCTACCCAAGGCTATAAGAGATGCAAGCTCTGAACATTTTTAAACGACAACTGAAATTTATTCAGTTATTGCCTTTAACTAACTGTCACTCTTCCTGTTTTATTCTTATCTTTTACATATTTTTTCACTCCGTCTGATAACTTTAGTTATTAGTTACTTTACACATTCAGATTTTTACACACAAAACGTGAAGAATTTATAAAATCTGATGTTTTGTTATAAATTAAACTACAACAGTTTATACAAGTACAGCTGAAACCATTAGTCCATTAATCAATTAGTCGATTGACAGAAAATGGATTGGCAAATGTGAAGATTTGCTGCTTTTCCTTTGAATGATTTGAATAATTGTAATGTATTTTAATAATGTTGAGGTTTGGACTGTTGGTTGGACACAACAAGCATTGTGAAGGTGTCACTTTGGGCTCTGGGTTTCTCACTGTTTTCACTATTTTCACTATTTTTACAAACCAAACAATCAGTTGATTAATGGAGAAAATAATCAGCAGATAAATCCAGAATGAAAATAATCATTAGTTGCAGTCTGATACAAAATAGTTCAAAATGAGCTCCACCTCAACCAACTCCAACAGTAAAATCCTGCTTTTATATTAATGCATAAGGAAAAATAAATTCTCTGTTGTGTTTCAGTGTTTAAGAAGTACCTGGTCCATGAGCTGCAGTGTCCTTGTGGACTACAGGAGGAGGACTTCCTGGACCTGCTGAGGTCCACCTTCCCTCAGCTGGCTGCTCAGAAACCTTTTGATATCTTCACAACTGATGGAAACAAAAGACTACAGCTGCTCAGAGTTGAGGCGCTGACACCAGAGGAGGTCCACAGGACCGCTGGGTGTTCAACCCTTTACATCCGCCTGAAGGTATGCTGTCTGATTCATGTGCTTTCTTACCACGTGCCTGCGCCAGACATTATCGATTGCAGGAAATCCTTCAACGCTCGTAGTTACTTCAGTGGCATTAAAGAGGATGTTGCTGCTTTTTGGCGGAAATATAATTTGGGAACAAAACTGTTGCAGGAACAAGAGAAAGTTCAGGCCAACGAGGCAGAGCATCAAGATTTTTCATCCTCTTCTGATCAAACCAGGCTAAGTCAAAACGTTTGTTCTCTCTTCCAATAAAAATATACAAATGGAAAGTTTACGTGGCTCCCAGAAGATGGCTGACTCTTATGGACTCGAGACATGAATACATTACCTTAGGAGATCTCAGGATCATTTTTGACTCCAGTGAATTTCATGTGATTTAACAGTAAATTACATACTTACTTGTATTAAATTGTAAACTAAAGTATTAAAGCTGCCTGCAGACGCCAGCATGTTCATATAATCATTGTAACTCTTTGACTCCCACAGCAGCCCTGTTCTGTCCAGCAGCTCAACATCACAACATGAAGACATGGAAACAGAGGAAGCTGACGATGAAGATGGCGGAAGATCAGAGTCATCTCTCAGAACAACGGGGACGGAGGTGAGGTGAGCGATGATGACTGGAAACCAGTCAAACGTGAGAAGCATCTGAGTGAGAGTGAAGCTGAGAAGACGACGAGGAAGCGACGAGTCGAACGTTCAGGACTCCAAATGACGCCGTCGTCTACAAAAGCGTCGACTGATAACGGCGACGCTCCTCTGTGCTGTAAAGTCTGCCGAGCTCTGCGCGGGTCAATGAACATGTTGATTAAACATTCCTGGAGTCATGTGGACGATCCAGAGAGGCTTTGTGGAGTGTGTGGAGAACATTCAGAGTCTGCAGAGGAGCTGAGGAGTCATTTTCAACGTCACCAGAAAACACACAGCTGCAACATCTGTGGGAAGTCTTTCCTTTCCAACAGCGGTCTCAACAGACACGTCGCCCGACACAAAGGAAGGAAACCAAACAAATGTAATACTTGCCACAAGGCGTTTGCTCTGAAGTCAGTGCTGAGGAATCACAAGTGGGTCCATGCGGCGGATAAGCCACAGAAATGTGATATTTGCCCCAAATCCTTTGTGTCAAAAACTGAGCTCACACATCACAGGGTGAGCCACACAGGGGAGAAGCTGCACCGCTGCGACATGTGCGGTAAATCCCTCTGCAGCCTCAGAGCTTTATCCCAACACGTGCGGAGTCACTCGGTCAGAGAAACAACGTTCGACTGTGAAATCTGCAGCAAAACATGTCCTACGAAGCAGAACTTAAAGAACCACATGAGAAGCCACAGCACAGAGAGGCCACACGATTGCAGTAAATGCAACAAAGGATTCTTGTGCAAGTCAAATCTGGAGACTCACATGAGGGTCCACACTGGGGAGAAACCTTACAAGTGCTCTGTCTGTGATATGGCCTTCAGTCAGCGCTTCTGTGTGGACAGACACTCCTGTTCAGGTTCTGTCTGAAAGAAAGATTGATGCTGTTAACGGCACTAAAGGTGCTGTTAAACATGTCAGATGATCTTTTTCTCTGTTTGCATGTACCGCAGTGCTTTATGCTACGTAAAGGATCAGGCGGGTGATGTTCTACATTTTAATGGAAAGAAATCCTCTTAAGAAGACTCAAACCAACATGTTAGTGCGTCTCTGACTTCCTGTCTGTGGCTCTCAGCTCCAAGCCCATTGGGTCCAACTGAAGACGTAAATCTTTAAAACGCGTCACAATTTTTAAAATAGTTTTTGGACAACAATGGAGCTCTTTGACACAGAAATAAAATATATCAAGCTTTGATACACACATAATACTTGTTGGTAGATACATTCACTGCTGGTTTGACTCTGCACATGAGATTTTATTTATTTAGATTTATTTTATTTAGAATTTTTATTCAATAACTGAAATTTAGAATATTTTCAGACTTAGCTTTTGGTGTTTGCACAGTGAATTGTACATCGTAAAAACCGAGCTCTGACTACAACTGAAAAAAGATTTGAACTCATGAGACGTCCGAATAAATTAAATATTGCTGTTTATTTTATTTCATTGAATTTTACAAAGTCACAAAATGAGATAAACGACCTGAATGATTAAGTGTGTAGTCGGGATGTTTTACCAAAGATTCCTACACCTTACTCTTGGGATATTTTGCCCTTCATGGATTTTCATCAGGTCAGAGTGATTAACAGTGTGTAATAATAATAATAGTGGACAGGCTCCTTTCTGTTTTTTACAGAAATTAACATTACCATGCCAAGCCCACAGAAATGCTTTTATATTATCTTTATGTTGTGTAATTTTACATGACATGAAGGTTTTTAAAATGGAGGTTTAAGGGACAGTTTCTTTTTTACACTTGATCGAGATCATTTCTACTGCAAGTTGTTGATTTATTTATTTTTTCCTTTTATTGAGGACATTGTTCTATTGAATCCAGGACTTTTACCAACATCCAGTGTTTCAAAACACATGAATATACATAACTTTGTTTACTCTGAATGTTGTCCTGTTGTTTTTGGATCAGAAATATCAGTATCTGGTGTGACCACCATTTGCCTCATGCAGTGCGACACATCTCCTTTGCATAGAGTTGATCAGGTTGTTGATTGTGGCCTGTGGGATGTCGGCCCACTTCTCTTCAATTGCGGTGTGAAGTTGCTGGATATTGGCAGGAACTGGAACACGCTGTCGTACACGCCGATCCAGAGCATCCCAAACATGCTCAATGAGTGAAATGTCTGGTGAGTATGCGTGCCAAGCAAGAACTGGGATGTTTTCAGCTCCAGGAATTGTGTACAGATCCTTACAATATGGGGCCGTGCATTATCATGCTGCAACATGAGGTGATGGCGGCGGATGAATGGCACGACAATGGGCCTCAGGATCTCGTCACGGTATCTCTGTGCATTCAGATTGCCATCAATAAAATGCACCTGTGTTTGTTGTCCGTAGCTTATGCCTGCCGATACCATAACCCCACTGCCACCATGGGGCACTCTGTTCACAACGTTGCCCACACGAAACCACACACGCTGTCTGCCATCTGCCCGGTACAGCGAGAACTGGGATACATCAAGACCCTGTTGAGGATGACGAGCATGCAGATGAGCTTCCCTGAGACGGTTTCTGACAGTTTGTGCAGACATTCTTTGTTTGTGCAAACCAACTGTTGCATCAGCTGTCNAACAGTATTGTTGCTGAAGCTCTTTGAGATTCAGGAAGATTATACCCATAAAAACAGGAAACATAACACAGACCAGCGTGTTTCAATGCTTGAGATGTTTAATTTTGCACAAGAGAAGAAAGAACACTTCACTCTGCAGAATAAAGTTGTGCTAAAAGCTTTCTTTTCATAACACATTCAGTCAGCTCTGATTAAAGGCACAAGGCCTCAGAGACAATCCAGCATTCATGTAACTTGTCGCTTCGTTCCTTAAGTAGCATTACAGCGATAGAAAAGAAATAAAGATGTGAAATGGGATATAGAGCATTCAGGTTACATATGAGACTGGTGGTGTTTTCAAGCAGACACACAAATCAGTGTTTGTGCTTGTGACTGGTCCTTGATGCCTTTTTGTCAGACCTTTCTGGCACAAATAGATGGGAGGGGAACTTGACACTGAAAGTCATCCCAGCATTTCTGCCCTGTAAGAACCAAAAACACAGCAGTCAGACGGAGCTACACAAACCCAAACCTGAAACTGTCGAATGAAGCATCACTATGTAGACAGATCATTTATTCTGGAATATAACTCACAGTTACAGCCAGAAATAATTGGCAGTTATCATCACAACACGAGGGTTTTTATAGCTGCGGTTTTTATAGGTTACTAATCAATCTCAAAACCAATACTGTACATTTTGTAGATTATGATATAATGCCATGTATTGGTAACATTCAGCAA
This sequence comes from Oplegnathus fasciatus, assembly GCA_003416845.1. Lineage (NCBI taxonomy): Eukaryota > Metazoa > Chordata > Actinopteri > Centrarchiformes > Oplegnathidae > Oplegnathus > Oplegnathus fasciatus. Next base: position 654,338 of record NTHP01000332.1, read on the forward strand.
CACGGAGATGTTCAAATAGTTTCAGTCATTCTTGCAATTCACCAGCCTTCTTTTATATTTATCCTGTACCATTACACCAATCATACACTGAGTTCTCAAGGAAAATAATGTGTTATAATTTACCTCCATAATTCATTTGTATACAGCGCTGCTGACCACGAATGTTATTAGGCTCTCCTTGACACCAGCGAGAAAAGCGGAAAGGCGTACCATCACTCCAGAACCAATAACGGTCCTTGAAAACAGAAGAGAATTTTATAGTAATAAAAAAGTCAAGACAATAATTCTTTAAAAAATAACTGTCACACATTATATACTGATGAATAATATACCTGAACTGCATCAGACCCTCCAATCCAAGCTGGTCTGTAACCATGAGTGAGCTTCACTATCAGCCTCTGAATCTCATGATACTCATTGATGCTGTGTACAGATGCGAGGTTTCCACCAATGGACTGACAGTTTCTCTACAGAAGGGAAAGAAGCCAAGTCTGTAAACAATCCAATCAACTAAGTGTAGAAAGTAGTGACCAGAATAAACTGTAGAAGCTTCACTGAATAAAGATGAATCCTGATTACCTCAGCCTGAGCCCAACTGCAGCGTCGTGGAATGTAGCGGAAACAGCGACCATTGATACCAGTCCAACCATTGGGACAAGACGTGGACCTCTTGACAACGTGACTCTCTCCTGAAGTCAAACAGACAAGAGTGGATAATGAGTCTACAGTAGTAGTAGATGCAGTCTTTCTGTTTGTTTACAGGAGAACATTATGACAACGTGTATTTTAACTCTGGAAAAGTAGCCACTGACCTGTTGGAATGACTTCGTCTGTCCAGTTTCCATCCTCAGCGTCTGGAAGAGCTGCACAGTTTGACAAAGCAGTTACTGATTTAAGTTGTCTGCTCTTTTTATTGTGTATTTATGAATGCGTTCAATTTGTTTCTCTGCTCATGCAGTA
>NTHP01000333.1:0-23065 GCA_003416845.1 Oplegnathus fasciatus
TAGTCTGCAATTCTAATCCAATACACTTTTTGTCAAATTCAGCGAATATCTCCTCACTGTCCACTAGTTGTCTGTTCTGTGTATGTAATGAAAAAAAGTCCACTGTTCATACACAGCCCTGGCTCTGTAAATGGGAAACAACTAGTGCAGCTTGGACCGAGCCACCAACCCGTTTCCATTCTCGGGTCGGCAAATATCGACACTTTGTCACAATTCGTGCTCATGCACAGGACAACAGTTTGGACAACAGCGAGTTTGACCACGGGCTCATCTGTATGTATTGCGAATATTCGCCTCTCCATCTGTCTCCGGTGCGTGGCAGTTTCATAATTGGTGTGTCAAAATCAATAAATATTCACTGCGTCTAGCAAGTCACACATCGGCTGAATTAATCTGGCTCACTGCAGCGATATGATCCTAAAATAAACAGACTTTGCTGTGATTTAACTGCAATAAACGGATCAAAAGGATGCCGAAATAACTACTTCATGATGCCGACTTGTAAAAAAGTTTGAATTCATGCTTTGTCAGGTCTGTCTGCAAGACCACAAGCAAACAACTTTTAAAATGCTTGTTTTCTGAATAAGAGTTCAGATTGTTCAGGGCTCATTGCCTTGGCAATGCGTGTCCTTCTGAAGGAGCGCTGAAGGGAGGGGTGTATTTGTTTGGCTGTTGAGTTCAAAATCAACAAGCTTTCTCCAGGATTGCAGACTACACCTTTAATGCATCAATTATAATATACACTCCCCTCCAAAAGTATTGGAACAGTGAGGCCAATTCCTGTATTTTTGCTGTAGACTGAAAACATTTGGGTTTGACATCAAAAGATGAATATGAGACAAGAGATCAACATNTATCTTCTAAGTTGTGTATCAGATCCAGATGTAAATACCTGGAAATAAAAGCTGAAATGTTGATCTCTTGTCTCATATTCATCTTTTGATGTCAAACCCAAATGTTTTCAGTCTACAGCAAAAATACAGGAATTGGCCTCACTGTTCCAATACTTTTGGAGGGGAGTGTATACTATTCTGAAATGGGCCATTCTGCATAATGAGTGCTTTAAGTATATTTTGGTGAATAATATTATCATTCTGATTTTGACTGCCTTATTCCACCTGTAAGCCAACCAACTACTACCAACCAATTAAAAAAATACTTTTAACATTACCTGAGTCTGAGTCTTGGCTTCAAATCCCATCTACAAATGTTATAAAAGTAATAAAACACAATTGATAAGGATAAAGGCATGAAAACAGCTTTTGAATGAACCAATGTTTTATATTATTTGTGTATTATTTAGGAAGAAATTGTAATGTTTTCCATATAAAGTGAGTTTCCTTTTCATTTTGCCCCTTGTTTCTGTTTTGCATATCATTATCTATACAGTATGTCATCAGTGATCAATCTCTTATTTACCAATTTGTTTGAGTTATTTACCAATTAGACAAGAGACACTGTTTGTGATGACAAAGAGAAAAAGATCCACTCTTGGAAATCAGTTTATAACAGAGATATCTGTTCTACCCAAGCTACAGTCATCTTAATACTTGTGAAAGATGCCCTTGGCACCACAGAGGCCGTGTCATACACACATACTTAATCACTCACAATAGGTTGGGAGTTAGAGGGAGCACATTAAAAGCCCATTCATTTTTTGTTCCATATTGCATGGTGTGCCTGTATAATCTGACTAGGATGTCCTTCACTGCACTTCATGTGATTGAAAAACAAAAACAGTGCATCAGAGGAGTTTATGTAGCACAGTGGGCCCAAATGGCAGTGACTTATTTTGAAGACAAGATGACCACACACTAAGCTCAAATTACTTTATGTAATCACCAACGTTACAACCACACTTGGGTCTTTTTTGGCGGAGAGTTGAAATATGAAATACAGCCTTTAATAGTAGTTTGCAGTGTAGGCATAGAGGGTGGAAGTAAGTCTGCCTTGATTAAGCGGTCTCTCAGGTTCTTTCCGGTAACTACAGTAACTGATGACCAGCTTCAATGGTGTACATTTTTATTAAATTAAACTTGCCATAGTGATAAAATAAAATCATTTATCATTTATCACCACACAGCTTCTCTCAACCAGTCAGCAGAATTTAAATCAGCAGCTTTTCAGTCAAAGATCTGTATCTGTAACCTCTTTGCTACAACAAATACCTCTTAAAAATGTAATTAACAGGAATATACAGGTCCTGCTCTCCAAAAACTACACTGTACTGTAAATGACAACACATGAGGCATGTTGTATACTGTATTTTGACAAGCCAAAGGTGGCTGCTGCTGGCTGTCAATCTCTGATCCTGGGAGATTAAGCAAGAGAACTGGTGGTACGACACTCTCTCACACACAGAGACACACACAAACACATGGACAACCATGTGAGAAACAAGCCAAAGCATCAAAGGAGTGTGTGGACAGATGCTGAGAGCTGACATGGTGGGTTTACAGTATACAGGGACATTATCGGAGCAAGTACTCTCATAGACATGCAAGCACACATACGCAGGCCCAAATGAGGATTCATTATCAAGTCCCTGTAGACAGACTTCCCTAGATTTCCCCTGACAGATGCTTAATGGTAATCTGAGAGACTATGACGTTTTCTCAATGTGTTAATTTTGTCATCGTCCATGCCTCTGCATTCCAATTCACTCCGATCCAACCCTCCACAGACTTAGACTGACCACTGCACACTATCTACATAATCAGCACTCAAGACAGGGAGGTAATATCCCGATGCAAGGGTGGCCAAAATAACTAAATAAAGAACTGACAAACTAGCCTATTAACTAATGCATTTCTCGTATTTTTTTGCCCTCGTGGTAGTGAAGGCAGCAAAGATGTGAGTGTTTGTGACAAGCCTGGGAGAGGAGCAAGGGGGGTTGGGACTGCTGGTTGGCCCTGCAGGTCCCCAGGGAAACTCCCTCAGTCTCCCTGTCCCCGACCCATGAGAACTAAGCACATTTAAATACAGCTAGTGTGCAATTCAAAGCCCCAACATGGGTACCACCTGATGGCAACAGGATGGGGATTTTAAAACCGCTGTTGCAGTTGTGTAACCTCCTCTGTCTGTCTAATACAAGCATCCTGGTTATGATCAGGTTTTTGGAGTATGTCGGTTGTGTATAAACGGCATTTCCTGGTTTCAGAAACCTGGATAAGCCCTCATCACAGTTTTGAGAAACCTGGATATGCTAGCTGGAGTACCATGGTACTGTATGTAAACACCTTACACTCTCGGCCATGCTCGCAGGTGGATCATAACCTCACGTTAAGTAGTAGTTGATCAGATGATCAGCATGCTGAAATAAATGGAAAGTTTGACTTTGGTAATGCAGATCATATATTGTTCTGTCGCTCTTGTTTTCCATTACCAGTGAGTGGAGAAGTTATAAGTCCAGGCAGCCAGAAATCAGCCTTAACTGTAGCTGTGCACTGGTAAAAATGAGCCAAAACATATAACTGAGGAAACTCAGTCTCTAATGTGTGGCTGAGAATTAAGGAATCAAGAGATACCGGCACACAGATGATCAGAAACCTGGATACTGTTATATCATGTACACAGAAATATTAATAACCAAGTTTTTCATGTTCCACGTAAACGCCATATTCCGAATATGATGAAAACAGGATAAGACTCTTATAACCAGGATATAAATGTGGATGTAAACACACGTGACAGCTTGTAGACACTGAAACTCTGTACATTTGTTTAAACCAAGCCTTTTGATGACCTTCAAACGTCTTTTTTAAAATCAAAGCTTGTTCTAAACCCCCAAAAAGACTAAATGTGCGCATTTCACAAGAGCACAGAGTTTAGTTGTTCTATTCTGATCCAGACTTTTAATGGAAATCTAATAAATACAGTACAGCATTATAAATACTTGGGAGTTTGGTTAGATTGAACGACAGTTAAACAACTCGCTCAAAAATTTAAAATTCAAATTGGATTCTGATACCAGAGCAGACCTGGTTTAAACAGGTCAGGTTAAAACAGAAAAACCTTATACAATCCACTATACTATCTACACTGGATTACGGAGATAAACTGTGTGCTCATGCTGCTGCCATTAAACCGCTGGATGCTGGATTTACCACAGTGCCATTCTACAGTATCTACAGTGTTTGCATTTATAAGACCATAGTATCTAAGTTGCTGAGATATTTAACAGCCGTAGTGGAAATCAAAGTGAACAACCGTGACACCAGATCGCAGGATCGGTTAGCTTTAAAAGTTCCTCAGACCAGCTGTGAACTGGGACAGACTGGTTTCCAGTAACTACTGGAACAAACTGCAACACAAACTCATGTTAGAGACATTAAAAACATATAATAAAGAGATTAAAAAGAAGGACTTTAAAGTTCTGCGTACTGATATCTTTAATAATAATTCTTGTTTAATAATTAATAATTGACTGTTTTAATTAGTGTGTCTGTGTGGGTGGTAATTACTTTGTGTGACTGAATTATCGCGTTGTGTTTATGTAATTTGTTTGTTGTTTTTAGGTCTCTCTTGTAAAAGAGATCTTGATCTCACTGAGACTTCTTGAATAAATAAAGCAGTTGTCTAATCTAACGTCAAGCTGTGATTGGTTATCGTAAAATTACATTGTTTTCAGTCTTACTGTACCTATCTGATGCCGGTTTCCATCCCATTCTATGCATTTTCTGATTAAAAAAAAAAGTCTGCATGAATATCTGGGAAATACATTTTTCTGCCATGTACAGACTATATGCTGCTACTCACTGATACAGTAATTATGAAGCACTTTTCCTTTACTCATTTGCCCCTTTCACTGGATCTGTATGATTTTATTAACATAGTAAGAACTAAGGAATTTGTGCATTTATTATCTTTTCCGTTTTCCTGAAACAAAAGGGAAAATAGTGAATTAGAAAGATTATAATCCACCTCCTTTTCCTAATGGATTTATTTCCATATCTTTTACTCTTTCCCTAAAGGTTTAGCTGAAATAATGACTATCTGATGCTATGCCCCTCTCTGCTTTGTCCCAAACAAAGCTTTTACCCTGCTCAGTATGACAGATGAGCCAGAATCCCCTACATGCAGGTCCCTGCTTCTATTTATAGACACTGGTTTCTCTACCTCACGATGCTGACCCCAGACCAGCCCAGAGAATCGCATCCCCACACACCAATCTGTGTTGAGATTAATCTGCCAGCCTTTACGGCAGGATAAAACCTTGTCTCTGACCATGGGATCAGTGATGGAGGGCCCTGCATGGTGGAGAGAATTAAATCAGCCGTTCCTCGGTTGGACCGCTGGTCGGTGATGAAGGCTTTGGGGGGGAACGGGAGCAGAGAGCACGTGACAAAGACTCCAGGGGAGTCGGGATGGGAGAGGTGGAGGAGGGGTAGACATGTGACCAGCATGATGAATAGACACACTCAAACATAACATGAACGTATATTGTGTCTGTGATCTTGTCTCTCTGATGTGTTAACCATGAAGCTTTTTTTCCATCATAAACTTCTTTCCTTTACAGGTTATTGTTTTGTTTCTGTATGTACATCGTCAGCGCATTAATTAAATGTGCAGCAAATAGCATGCACAGACTCATACAATGCGGGCTGCACATGCACTGTACACACAGGGACGCAACATCATGTACTGTATAGGCACGCTGATGCATACAGTCCCTTTGCAGGCAGTGGGGTGATGGGGAGGAGCAGTGTGGATGAATGAGCACAGGGGAAGAGGAGCAAAAGGCTTCAGGCCTGGAAACGAACCGTGGACCAGAGGATGTTCTAATGTCACACAGCGTTAGGAGTGTGTGTGTTCATGTGCGTGTTCATGTGTGTGTTCATGTATGTGTGCACAGTACAAGCACTCGTGCAGTGGTAAGTAGAGCATCATGACCTCCATGAGAAAAAACTTGACATTGGACTTCATCTGATTTTGATTCAATGCACATTCAGTAGATGTATGCAGTAGAGCTTTGAAGTCAATATCCAGCACTAGCATAGATATTCTTGCTCAAGAGTAGATAATTAGTTTTTGGTTTTATTTCTATTTATGTAAGAAACACAGGAGAGAAACTCATATGTGGATTTTGTATTATTAATACACATATTAAAGCGATACTATGTAACTTTTGAAATAAGAAATAACACAATCTTCTTCTTCCAAATCAAAAGTTAAATTCATAAACAATAAAACACACACTTGCTCAATTTAATACACTCGAGGGTTTTGCTGCTACAGCCTTATTTGGTCTGGTATGACCAGCAGCTTATGGTGGCTAATGATAGCAAACTTTACATAAACGCTGTGTGACTGACATTAATGAGCAAATTTTATGACAATATTGCTCTTCTCTACTTGCTCCTGTTACTCTACCATGTACACTGTCCTGTTACATTACCATGTCGCAGATAAATAGGATGATGTCTTTAAAGTAACTGATTCAAGAGAATTATCCTATAATTGCCACTCATGGCCACAGAGGCCACTTTAAAACAAATAATCAGCTCATTCAAACTCACCAAATGGTAGCATGTTGCTTTAAACTTGCTAAACAAAACTTACTTACAACAATTAAAGATAAAAAACATCTTGAAAGGTATAATTTATAAAGATCCTGATTGGTGCACGGAGGTACAGTATATGAGCCGCTCCCACTTCAAACCAGGGTCAAAATCAGATAGAAAAGAAATACAGAAATCTCTCATGTGAAATAACCAAGACTGTTCTAACTTTGGCCTTGAAACTTTCTTTTAATTTACTCTATTAACTTTTATTCAGACACAAGCAAATCTACCTCCATATTCTATTGATGTGTGCACAACAAACCTGAAACCAGCTTTTAGAATAAGTGCATTTTACTACTAAAGTTAGTGACACTACAGTCCTAAAAGGTTATTTTAGGCTATTTAGAGGGAAACTCCACCAATTCATCACATCAAAGTGTGTTTCCAGGTGTTGGGGAGGACTATTGCATATGTGAAAAAAAGTTGTATAAAGCCTTTTGTGGCTCCAGAGAGAGGTTCTATAGCCTGAATAAAGGTTTATTATTTCAGTCTTTCAAACACTTTTCCTGAGGACAGCGTGACCTAACAATAAAACTCTAGCTCTATCTCACTTTTTTTCCTTGGCAGCCACAAAATATAATACATTAAGTGACAAAAAAATCTCTACAATAGCCCGAATACCAAAATCCCTCACAGGATTACCACCAGTGTTCCCTCTGAAGAACAGGTGTCCATGGGAGTACTGGATCTAGATTTACAAGTCTAAGCAGGTGAGGCCATGCACAGGTTTCCCACAGGTTGGTGTATTATTTGTGGTGCTTGTAACCAAGCTGGATGTATGTGGGGGGCTGCAAAAGGCATTGAATTCACACGCTAACTACCAATTGCACTTAAAAGCACCATTCTAGCATTCTACGCTCGGGAAACACTGGAGGCACTTCTAAACCAATTCATCTGCCACCTCTCATCACCTGATTCCACACCTCAGGCTGCTACACGTGCAGTCCGTGTCCCGACCACTCTTCCAAATGAGTTTCATGTCTGACATTGTTAAACAGTGCCTGCGGAGGATCGAGTGATTGACCCGAAAGGGCCAACAAAGCCACTGTGTCCCTGGGATCACCAGGCAGCCACCACCCTGGCTTTTGTAAACACTTCTGGTGACCACTGGTAAGCGGAAAAACAACCAACTATCATGGGACAGCAAGAACTGAAAAAAAATGTATGTCCTATTACCTGCACGTACACTTACTGAATGATAATCCTAACAACTGCAGTAAGAGCTACTGATTATTCATTCGTTTTTGACCTGACATGGGACAAAGGATGACAAAAACTTCTGCTGTACCTGCAGCATAATCCTGTACACAACATCTTGTGGTGTATTTTCAACTGATGCAGTCCAAAAATAAACACCAGCCAACAGTGAAAGTGACCTGAAATGTGTCTGCGTGAACTCAGAGGATGCTTTCTGAACATCCTGCTCCAAAAACACAACTCTAACAAAACTCATTTCACAACATCTTACAGCTCCATCTCTACAATGTGCTCCAGTTTCCTCCTCACTCTGACCTCTCTGTCACAGTGCGGTTAAAGGTGAATGCCACTCATTTGAATCTCTCACAAAGTGACAGCCAAGTCAGCAGTTGTTCACATGTAGAGCACCATGCCACAGCTGTACACCAGAGAGCGTATATAAGACTGTAATTCGGCTTGTCATAGCAGTGTACAGCCTGGAGCCACTGTAGTGACAACCAATGGGAGACTTACTTTATGACTAAAGCTGTTTGTATGAATGCAGGAATTGTTGGAGGCTACTTTTAAAGACCATCAACAACATTTTGATTTAAAGGAGGAGCACTCCACCAGATTTACACATGAGGGTCAGTTTACTTGTCATGAGGAGTAATACTTAGCCTATGAAAACAGTTGTATAATGTCTCCTGTGGTTCTGGAGGGAGCTTTTCAGAGTTTAAAAAAATAACCCTGATGATGTCATCATCAGGTTATGTTGCTTGGACTTGAGCCTGCATTACAAAAAAAAGTGGGCATTTAGGAGACAGTGGGGGTCTAGAGTTCCCATAGATAATGTTACATGAGTCACAGTTGGAGCATTACTTCGGTTCAGATCGGCATGAAACTCTCCTGGTTGAGTCATCAGTCCAAGAGATGAACAAAGCGTTAGACAATATCTGGTTCTTTGATAAAAAGTTGAAGATACAAGCCTGTGCACACAAAAATGTGAGGCGAAAGTGCATTTCAGCGAGAAATGACGAGCTTAAAATTCCGTCACGTGTGGCGCTAATGGCAGGCAAAAGCTAAAGATTATGGAGTTGAGAAAACTGACTTCACAACAGTTTAAAGCATAACTTCCTGGTCCATTTTATAGTGTTCATTCCAAGAGAAGTTATTTTCCTTTTTCCAGAGAAAATCCAGTAATTATGTCCTCTAGACCCCCAAACAATCTGTGAAAAATCTATGAAGTACTCTGGGAGCACTCCACCCCCAAATTACCAGGCAATGTCATGTTCAACCCCTACACCCCCACTTCACACCCCACTCCCTAGCACATACAGAAATCAACTGTCAACAGTGTGGACACTATGGAGTATGAAAGATTGTGAGCTTGCTACTTAGAGTAGCAGTAGCAGAAATACTATAGTAGTAGACATACTATACTTCCACTACTTGTAAGTTGGTAGTTTACAGTGTTTATCAGTGTAATGAGCAGATTTACATCCTCCCTTCCTCTCATTCACATCCATCTGACACTCTGCTCCTCTGCTACCTCTGCTGAAGCTAAGCTAACGTTGAACTAGCAGTTCAAACAACTCTGAACCACAGAATCCTTCAGTGTAGGTGGAGAAGGGGGGCCTGTAGTCGCTGTCACTGCTTTCAGTTTTGGCCAGTAATAAAGATGTGAATATTAAAATTCAGCCACTCTTTTCTTTGAAGACCTGTTTTGTGATGATTTCGAGTATTCCAATTATGGACGCAGGCAAACTATAGACAAAAACACGACTCCATGTTCTACAAAGACGAAAAAGAGATATTACTTCTTCACATTTAGCTCTCAGATAATACATTTATTTTACAAGAGCCTGGTTGTAAGGATGAAAACTCCTTTCATACCAGTGCTTTGGCTTTCAGTGTTAGAGACACCGTAGTGGTTGCATTTAAAAATAAGGATTAGTCTGTAAAACAAAAATGAAAGTAAAATTTTTCATTTCATTCCTTTTCATTTTCATACAGTTGGATCCCTACCAGCACATGGGAATGAAAACACACGACGTAATGGAAAAAAATAACGTCAGTACATGCAACACTAGCTGGGCATATTAACTATCCAGTGATGTCGTCTTTCAAACGTAACTAGTTGTAAAACAACAGGGAGGATATCTTCGAGTGTCAAGAGCAGATTTGTCTGAGAGCTTATATTCCATTTTCTTGGCCAGTATAAATCACAGACCTATTGATTCTCACAAGCTCCTTTCTGGGAATCTGTGTACATTATCACGTCGCTCTCAGGGAAGCAGATATGTGGCCTCTTTTCTATGTTCTTCAGGGATCTCTCCTGAGGCTTTCTAAACAGCAGGGATGATGAATGTTTACATTAATATACCTTGATCTAGGCCAGGAGGTGTACTCTAAAATCATCATATCAGATGTAGTAAGTATCATACATTTTCCACAGTAAGCCCAGAAAATAGCCAAGCAGGTGGCATTTCATGCAAAATCAGTAAGACTGGGTCTTAATGTCAAATCTGTCTATTTACTGTCAATCTGCTTTAGTGGACTTTCTACATGTGTTAAGAGCCAGAGTGATTCTATAGCTTGTAGCTAGCTAAGAGGGGAGATGGATTATCAGCAGCTGTACAAGCGTTGTGATTGGCTGACAGCTTCTGTTGTCATGGTTTTCATCCCTACAGATGGCCACGGTTACCGTGGCAATGGCAGCAGGATCAGCATCGGCAGCATCACAGGGAAGAATATGCTAAGTACACCGGGAACATCTCTGCATCATCACTTCTCTGTAACCTTGTCGGACACAGGCAGATGAGAAGTGTGAACACTGTCCTCCAAAAACAGCAAGGGAGGCTGAGATTCATAAAAGCTGCTTGCGGGCGGGGAAAACTTTCTGCATGTCCTAAAAGCCAAAAAAAGAAAAGGCCAGAAAAAAAATCTATATACATGACAAAGTGCTCAAACACAAACAAATCCAATTTTCCTGGCTTTTGTTCGCCCATTTCTCCCTCAGAGATCACCAGGGTCAGTACAACGGGTATAAGCTCCTCTCTCGCCCCAGAATGACAGTCCCATCTGTCAGCCAACCTCCTCGGGACCTTTCGCATGCACATCAGCACAACAGGCCATCTCTGCAGCACAGGAGACAAGCCTCCCGTAGCCTATTAACTATACATGCCTTAACATTATGCAGTTAACAAAACAGTGAGATTACATGAAATCCTTTTCCAGCTGATATTGTTATTATTGATATCTACTGTAACTACTGTTTAACCTCAATGTCATGACAACAGTGCATCCAAATCAGCCGAAACCTTGACTGGATAAGAAATGTAAATTTTTGCATGTTGCAAAAATCAACAAAACTCAGTTGTAGCTAACTATCTCCACTTTGAATTACAGCAAAGTCAAAGAAATGCTCACCCTCTTACAGCTTGAATACTTTTGAGTACAAGATCAGAGAAACCTACCTGATAAATAAATCCTTTACTGTGGTCCACTGAGAGCATGGTGTGCCTCCTATAATGTTGGGGCAGGATGCCCGCTAACTCCCCTTGTGCTTGCGGCAATGGTAAGATGAGAGGCTAAGGCTCAGGGCCTGAGCCCTGCTCTGGACTCCGAGTGTGTGTCTGTGATTGTGTATGAGGGTCAGAGAGAATAGCAGACAAAGACAGAGTTCTCTGTTGGGCTGTTAGTCAAACCCACTCCTCTCCTCAGCCGCTCGCCTCAGCCGCTCTTCCCATGCTGGAATATGGCAGCAACCTCACTCCCAAAGCCCCACGAACACAACTCAGCTCCGCTCAGCACAGCTCCGACTCTGCCTCTGCCTCTGTCTCTCCCTCTGCCTCCAACGGCTTTCATCCAGGGTTGCATCAAATGTTTCTGACAAGCGTCCATCCGCCAATCCCCCCAGAGAGATTAGCACTCTGACATCACCGATGCTGTGCCGTGCACAGTTCTGCTCTGCTGAGCCTCCAAGCTCTGTAGCTCTGTTACCTAAGAGAAGCCTTAGGTCGCAGGGCGTCAAATGACACCATCCTGTACAAGGGGCTTCACACAGCCCCGGCACACCTCACAGCCACATGTGCCATGGTTACTGCACACCTCAAGTAGAAGAAGCAGTGAGCAGGGTTGGCGTTGCAGTCTTACTGTATACAGTGTGTGCATCTTTAAGTGCATGCGTCTGTGTGCGTGTCTGCACAACCTACCTGAGGCAAAGAAGCTGCTCTCTGGCTGTAGTGCATTGTCAGCGAAACTGTGATCGAGGCATGGTGTGCTAGGAACAGATCCGGAGGAACAAGCAGCTATTTCTGCTGCGCCGCCTGAGATGACTGTCAAATTACAATATTGCTGTCTTTGTGGTTTATGTTATCTGATCTTTCTCCAAGTTTCCAGTAGCAAAGATGACACTTCACAGGGCATGATTATACAGCTGAATCACACTTAACACTACACAATCTCATTTTCTATATTCCTCATCTTACCATCTGTCTCTCACGTTCTCCACCCAGCTCTGTACCCTCTTCCTCTACCTACCTCCATGCCCTCCTCAACCTCCTCTCCACTGGCATTGCTATAATTAACCATGGAAAGGAGCACAGCCGGTCTAGGCTCCTAGCTGCGGTGGGGAGGCTTCCTGCCTGCCTGCCAGTTTTGCACAGTTGGATCACCAAATCAAACAGAGATTTCACACTGATCCAAGAACACCACGCTCAAAAGAACAAGCCCGGGCAACTCCAGCAGACTTCCTCCGTCTGTTCTCACCGGTCTTCTCCAACCCGACCAATCAACCAGCCTTAACTGGACAGCCTGGCTGAGAGCCTGCTGTTATGTCAGGGTTGCAATTAGGACTACACCAGTTCAGTCCAAGTCAAATCCAGGACCAGGTCCACTTGAGTTCTAGTCAAGAAGTGGTTGACTGGGGTTCAAGACCAGCAAAAAGATCTATCTCCATAGCCCTCACTATACAACGAATTATACCATAGCCACAGAAAATACAGTCAGGTGTTCATTAAAATCGTGTACAAGGACAATTCAAACGAGGTTACAGTTAACAGTTTCATCACTAAGTATATTCAAGCGCAGGTTCACCATAGCAATGTTAACGATGCTAAGCGTTTTACCAGCTAACTCACAGGAAACGCAAGTGATGGTTAAACGGACCTAAAACAAACTATTTAAATACAACTTTTCTTTCCCTGAGTGGCTATGGCTGAAGCATGCCAAATATAAAGTAAAAGAAATGATTTGTCACACATTGTCCATTATTTTTTTATTATAATGACTAATAAAATGAGTGCATAGAAGTTTAAGGATTACTAGTTCCTACAGTTTAGTCCCCTACACCTTTCACACTAGTGCAAAATTAAACAACACACCAATAAAACTATACATTTTTAAAATTTGTTTTGGAGTGGCAGGAATGTTTTGACAAATCCAAAAGTGGTGCAGACTCAAACAAGTCCAAGTCAAACCAGGTACAAGAGGTAAATCAAAAAGTTCAAGCTGTCAGGACAGAGTTCTCAAGTGTGGATTCAAGATTAATGGAATAGCTTGATTTGGAAAATATGCTTATTCACTTTCTTGCTGAGAGTTAGATGAGAAGATGGATACCTCTCTAATGTCTGTACGCTAACTACAGTGTGTAGCTGGACTCAATTGCCGGTTAGCTTAGCTTAGCATAAAGACTGGAGGAAACAGCTAGCCTAGCTTTGTCTAAAAATAACAAAATCCACCGACCAGCACTTCTAAAGCTCACTGATGAACAAGTTGTATCTCATTTGTTTAATCTGTACAAAAATCGAGATGTAAAAACCACAAGTTGTGGTTTTGTGGGTCGTTATAAGATCAGATAAGATAAGATAATCCTTTATTAATCCCTCAGCGGGGAAATTTACAGTGTTACAACAGCAAAGAGGATATACAATAGCAAGGAGCATATGTAAAAAAAAAAATAAAAAAAAAGCAGGATATAATAAATAAAAACAACAAAAAAACTATAAAAACAATTATAATTTACAAATGTACATCTTGTTTACAAATTTACATCTTGAATATGTGCCAGACTATTTCTTGGCCGGGTGCATTAACTTCCTGGAATAGTCTGGCACCTGTAAAACTACAATGTGACGTTTTTACATCTAACCGGCTGCTGGCTCCAGCTTCATATTTAGCGTAGAGACATGAGAGTGGTATCAGTCTTCTCATCTAACTCTCAGCAAGAAAGTGAATAAGCATGTTTCCCAAAATGTTGGACTATTTCTTTAAGAAAAGTCAAATGCTATAGCACTGAAACTGTCTGAACTTCTGGAGCAAGCCATCAGAGGGCTTTTTAAAAAAACACATTTAATCCGTTACAAAAACTAGCATAAAAAATGGTTACTTCCCTCACAGAACAAGTAAACAAACTTTCTATCCTATAAACTTTGGTTATTTTCAATAAACTTTCAGCAGACATTGTCGCCACTTGTATAGTTAATCTGAGACATTATAAGGTTAACAGAGGGTAATGACAAAATAAATCTTATAGACATTTTGTTCCTTTGATTTAATTGATCAGTACTGAGTTTGTGTTTAGATTCATTCAAACAGTAAGTTCTGGTATAATCTATTTATGACACTTAACGTCAGCTTTACCCCATTTTTGCTTTGAATTTAACTCATTATACCACATATCACAAAATGCACCTTTACCTTTATATGTATCTGTGAGCACATGTCGTAAATTTGATTTATGTACCGCTCTTAGTCAGGATTTATCCTTAAATTCCAATAATCTAACAAGTAACCTCGGCTACTAAGGAGTACCAGGGTTAACACTTCAGTGATCAAACAACTTAGGTGACAAATATCCCTGCGTCCTCACAGTATTTAGGAATGTAGAAGTCCTAAGTTCTAGTAAGTGGATTCACAGTTTGGCCACTGGCAGACACTTTGTGCTCAGCCTTGTCCTCAGTCTGGCTCACAGCCCACAGTTGCATAAGCAATATTTTGTCAGAACAGATGACATGCATGCATCAAAACTCTTCTCTACGGCTGCTTACACTCATATCCTGTGAGCTCTTCAAAGCCATTTCCCTTCACTCCCATTATCTATTATTATTTATTTACCCAGCGTGTTCTCAGCCTCGCGTGGCTGCCAGATGCAAAGTGACATGTGTGACAATTGTGAACTAAAGATACAGGACATCTGCTAAACAAGCTGGCTAATTAAAGATAACTAAATACAGCTGTGCGATATTACTGTAGATTATAGATTATAGAAAACATGGATTAACAGCAAAACATCACACTTTTGTCATCAGAGCAAAAGCCTGCCTGAAACCCACCTAATCTTTTACTTTTTAAACATTTAATTACTGATGAATACCTGATGAATGTAAGTCCAATATTCATACTCCTTTTAGCTCTGGTTTGGTCTCCACCAACTCCTGAAGGAAATAACCTGGCTCTTCAGCTGCTAAATGCTCCACTATGTTCACCAGCTGCTGTTTGGTGTTGGGCAGGTAACGCACAGTGGGTTTTTATAGCATTTTTGCCAAAAACAGCTGGTGCTGAGAGGTGAAAATGAACCAAAACAGTAAAGTTGTATAACTAAAACTATGAGCTGAAAGTCACTAAAACTCCCTGTAGAACAGAGCCGGGTGATAGTTTTCTGTTTCTGTTGTCACTATGAGCGACACCTTTTACACAAAAGCAGTCATGTGATTCATTGTAAAAATACTGATTATAGCCGCTTTAACAACACATTGTATTTTCGAAGCTGATCACATGTTTTCTGTTAAAAATCTTCGGTAAATCTGCAAAGCAACTAGTAACTATGCTGTGAAAATGTAGACATTTTGCTCTGAAGTGTTGTGGAAACATAGAAGTATAACGTAGCAGAAAACGGTCATATTCAATTAAGTGCAAGTACCTCAAAATTGTACTTACAATAGGTACAGTATTTAAGTATAAGTACTTAATTACTTTCCAACACTGCACATGTTAAAACTCTTTACAGACTTGCTGTAATGTAACAACAGTCAGTACATTTCTTGTGACCTCCTTTTTATTATTCTTGCCTTGCCCTTTATATTTCTTATTTTATTGCTTTATTATTGATTTTCTGATTGTATCCCTGTGTTTTAAAACTGGTCTTTAACAAGTGCATTGAACTGAGTTACCATTCTTATTACTGAGCAAGTCAATATGACATTTTTGCTGATCAAGAGAATGAAAAATGTACTCACCACATCTTTATTTTCTTGGGAACTTTGCTCCTGCAAGTCAAAGAACATCAAGAAATCAGTCAGCAGGACAAAAACATGTGGGCACATCACTGTCATGGCAGATGCTCACTTAAGAAATTCTTTAATATGTAGTAAACAAGTGTCCCAGCTCAAAACAACTGAGCAATGATGCATTCAGATACAGCCCTTCCTGCTGTAAATTAAACATACTCTCATGCTTGACCTTGGGAACCTGGTAACCTGGTAGAATGGGGTACAATAGGATAGTTTTTTCTAGTCATGTTGTGTTGTCACGCACTGAGGAGTCCCTGAGATTCTCACCATACTAACACCTCACATACCCATACGCATCCTGGTGAAACCATGACAACGCATTCGCTTGCTGTGTAGGCGGAGGGACAGGGGAAGCAGCGATGAGTTACAATAACAGGAGAGCAACCACACTGCATTGGGACTGCAGGGGAAACAGAAAAGCCATCCCACGCCACATCAGCCCCATCAGACTCCACTGTATGCTGCGAGCTCTGGAAAACTAAGTCCTCATGTAACACGTCCACAAATAGAACAAAACAAGGAGAGTATTGATTTTTCCTCCAGAGCAATCGCTGCTTTTAAATGTGGTGAGCACAAAGCAATAAATTTCATCTCTCTCCTCCGGCATTGACTGTGTATTCAAGTTTTTTGTTTTTTTTTTCCTTCTCAGCACAGTCTCACCTGAATGCTAATGAGGAGAGGCTGACCGCAGAAGTAGGCTGTGCCTTCAAGTGGCTAAATGTGTTGTTTGAGACATGCTCGTTTTAAATTCTGCCAGTGGGTTCATTTGGGCTCTGACCTGAGCGGACACATATTCGACCCGTTTGTTCAATGCGATCCAGCCTGAGCACTGGGGAGGATATGAAATAAATAAGACTTTGGGATGCTTGAGCAGCATCTCTCAGCTTGATTTCAAGAGAAGGGATACCAGGACTATCATGTACACGTGAAAGAATCTGATTACTTTTGTTTTCTCAAAATGCACCCAAATAGGCCAAACGAGTTATGAATAAATCGTAATAATCCAAAGAAAGGAAAGATGGAAAGACTGAGCTCATTACATCCAACTGATGAGGCATATGTACCTCCCTCTGTCCCCTCACTGTGAGGATCAAACACTTTATGCTCTAATCTTAGTGTAACATCTTAGTACTGTACACTTAAAGCAACAGCTTGACAGCAGGTTTCATAAAGAATATAAAAACTGGGTCGCCTGGTAGACCATATGATTTGGCTGAAAGGCAACATATGAAGGAGCCCTTCCATGCAGGCAGCAGGGTAAAAATGAATAACTGTAGCTGCTGTGTAACATTATATCAACCTGTACAGTGCATCACAAATGTCTCCTGTGTGAAGGCGTAGGCGTTTGTAGTGAGAGAGAGAGATGTAATATGAATTGTGCACACGGTGAAAATACCAATTCTGTCAATTTATGGTGCGCAACATCCATGTTTGCCATGATATCCAGGCGACACACAACCAGTAAAGCGGTCAGAATATGGGTCATTTTGAAAAACAGAGGTGTTGAGTATGAATCATGCATTGATGGGACGTTTCATCCCAAATGTGCCTGTTTTATTCTAAAGAGAAATTATATAAGCTGGTGTCCAACAGTCCATTCAGCTAAGATTCAAAGCTACAGTGTATGAAACTGAACATAAACACAGGGATAGCGTGTCTATTTGGTCTTACCGTTGGCAAGAGCGGCTCCATTTGAGCTCCTTGATCCGTGATGTCCATCTTTTCTTCTCCTTGGCTTCACAATTGGCGAGTCGTGTTGCGCTACTCCGCTTCTGTCAAGCGCCGGTTGAAGACGAGATTTTGTTTTTTGTTTTTTTTTTGTGATTCCTTTTGTTTCCCCCCCCTCACATTCACCGGCCGGGTTTTTCTCTCAAATGGAGGTAGCACAGCATTCCCGTCCTGCCCTACATAATTTACGCATGGAGGAGGGAGGTAGCGCTTCCCATTGCACGCGTTCAACCCTGGATGCGATGATGAGGCGCACAAGTGAGACGCGGAGCCGCTGTGCGCATACTTTTACCCAGGAATTCATTTTGTGAGGACTAATCCTCCATAAATATGTATTTATTTGCGGGTATATTTTAGTCTAAATGAGGGCAGGCTCTCAAATGGAAAAATCTCTTGTAGTGGACTATTTCAATACAGGGGCATGTGTATCACTAATTGTGAATTTAAAGCGACTTGGCGTTTCATTCATAGGGAATCTCCATTATATCACACTCTATAGGCTACAAATTAAACTCTATAGGATTCACCTATAGTACATGTCCAGTTTAAAGGCAGCCTCTTAATGTAGGCATTGTCTTGATTGAGTTACCCATGTGGATTTTCTCAACCACTGGACCTGCGCCATACAGGCAGCCGCAGCCATCATTATGACCAGACTCTGCACTGGCTTCAGCCATAAATACATATTATATGATATTGTATCAAATGTTCTTGGCGACTATCCCGCACCACACAAACACCAGCTGCAGTGATGATAACGCACAGGCCATCCCATCGTTATTTGTAGCTGCAGCACGCGATGGTGCACCGGCATCAGCATCCAGATTACACAAGGGTGCAGCTGCAGTGGCGTTTATACACTGGCGCCCTCCTCTGGTGAAACACACGAAACGTCAATTAGACTCAATTAGCAGAGCTGCACCGGTTGGAAGATAATTAGAATTTGACTTGATCACAATGCATTTGTGGTGGTGCACAGTTTAATGCTATTACATTAATTTAAATATTATAGATGACAAAATAAGTGTGTTATTGTGATGAAGTTGATAGATTAATGCAGCATTTAATAATAAAATCTGGATTTTAGTGTGATTACCAGTAAGTCAAGATGGGGGCACAGAGCCTCCAGGGTCCTGGACAGGCTTGCGCAGGGTCCCATAGAAACTGGGAGATGATTTAATCAGGATATGGTTAATTAATTAGCTTAATAGCACTTTCTCATGCTGTCTGGACCAGATCACAGTTACAAAATGACATTTTCTTAGATGGGACTCTTTGGTGCCCAATAACAACGCGGTTTAATGTGGATCTAGTTAAGTATCACTGACTCAAAAACTTCGGGGCTACCCGGGTCCATCCACCTGGCATCAACACCTGGTGAGAGACAGAAGTCAGGATGTTGTTGTTGATCCGGATCCGGATCCGCCCAGCCAGGCGTCACAGCACCGACAAGATGGCCGAGAGTACGGGACGAAAGTGAGGGAGGAAACAAAAACACTGGCGAGCTATCCTTGCCGCAGATGCCAGACCTGTAGAGCCGCAGAAGGGGAAGATAAAAGCCGGGTGATCGGTCTGTTCAAGACTCCGTCCTGCGGGTGACATCTGCGGTATGCGGACAAATTGTGCTCCGAGCCAGCGCGCGGACGGAACGTTTGTCAGGTTGTCTGCGTTGGCTAGCTAGCTAGCGAGCTAACCATGCTAGCTAGCTGACAACACCGTTAGCGAGAGAATACGCGTCCAGAAAGTGACAGCCAGCTAACTAGGTGATTTTAAAACAAACAGTTGTTGCTACACCTTCGTGTCTGAGAGTTAGAAATTGTCGCAGCAGTAGAACTTACCCGAGTGGTGGGAAAATCGGATTTAGTGAACGCTTAGCCAGCTGGTTAGCAAACTAACATTGCGGATTTCTTGTTTGCAGCTTCAGAGTTAGCATTAGCAGACGTCTGTTAGCTTGCTCAGCTGTTTTGGGTGACTTGGGGTTGTTCCGACACAGGGGAGCTACACCAGCGTGTGTGGAAGGACATTTTTCCCCCTACATAAAAGTACCTGACACGGTTCTCAGTAGGCCTGTGCACCCAGGTGTCCTGGAGGGCTGCTAACATTAACGGCACCACAGCCGGGACTGTAAACATAAGTCAAGCCGAGGAAATCTCAGCGTTGTTGGACGAGGCGCAAATCCAGCCAGCATCACCATGGCCCACTCTCCTGTTCAGGGCAACCTGCCGGGGATGCAGGTAAGCCAAATGTTTCAATATGTTCCGCAATAAGTAGTTGAGGTCACTGCCAGAACAAAATGTACACGCTTTGACTCCCTGCTGTGGGTTTGTGCACTGCACAGCTATCCAGCTCAGTGATTTGGGGCATTTTAGGACTCAAGTACACCTCGTAAAATCTCATCCTCTCGCGGTCGGACGCCTGAAATACTCCAAAGAGCCTGATGCACCCAGCTGCTGTTGATTAATGCTGCAATGAGCAGAATGCAATGGAGGAAATGCATGTAATCGATGCCACAGTTCATCGACAGACATAAAACGTGAAGCAGCCTAAATATAGGTCCATTTGCATGAGACAGCATAGCAGAAAGTTAATCCACATCCCTGCTATGTCGTCATTCTTAATTATTGTCATGTTGACAGCTAGTCTGCAACATCTTTGCAACAGAAAAATACGCATTGAAGGCAAAAAATCCGATATTTCAGCCATGAGTTGAAAGCAATAGAGCTCCCTGGGTCCCTTGTACAAAGAAACTATTATGCACACATGAGCCTTGTTCTTGCCTCTGCTGCTATCTTTAGGATTTTGCCTATAGGGGATAATTGTGTTGGGTAGATAACTAGAGGAGATAAGGGCTCCTAATGTAAACTGCCTCATGCACCAGATTATATTCCCTGTGCAGGCTTGTTAGCAGATTTCTCTGGTTTGGAAGCGAATGCATGCAGATTGAGAATCTGGGGGAGGATGCATCACATGCAGACAAACTGCTGGGATTTTGGCACCAGGAAAGCTGTAGCCCATTTAGACCATAATAACTCATTGTCAAGTTTTAAAGGAGTTTTTGTTGCCAGTCAGGTGAAGATTGTTCCCAGCAGTTGTTCTTACATTAAACTGCAGGACGTGGAGGAAAGTGCAATCAAAGTTTTAGCTTTATATCTACCAGTGTAAGTTGTAAATATGGCAGCAAAAGTCAGCGTTTGCCTCCATTTTGACTTTAAGCTCCTGTTCCAGTTTGTTCCAAAACAAAGCATCTTATTGTTTTAATAAAATATGACTCATCACTTTATCGCTTCTTCATCCGTTCTGCACCACACTTTCCATTAGCACAATCACTGTTTAGTTTCTTGAATAAATCTCCTTCATGGCACCAAAAAGATCTGCGTCGGTGACATAAGGATCCCGTCTTGCGTAAGGGAGCTGTTCAGTTTTTAGCTATCTCAAAACGGACATATTGACCCTTTCTCGGCTCAAAAGAGGTCATGAAAGGAAGTTGTTTTTGTCAGCGCCTGCTCTTGTGTTTCCCACATAACAGCCTCTGGAGAGTTAAGTCATTTTAGTTCACTTCCTGCGGCGTTCAAGTAGGTTTGTTTTTTTTTCCATCCAACACTCGGATACACATGCTACAGTGTGCTACCCCAGAAAAGTTGGCTTGTCATTGGATTCACTGAACACATTTTCAGCCTTTTCCCTGACTAATAAACACTTCAAAGGTCCACCTAAGCTTTTTTTTTTGTAACAGTGCTTCACTTGTCTCTCCTGTCCTCATGGCCTCAAGAGGAGTTATAATTATGTCTCGGAGTGCCAACGGTCCTTTTTGGCTGTAAAAGTAATATGATGTGGAGAGATTTTTCATCATTGCATCTCTGCACAAACTGGCTCATTTACAAGTGCAGCACCTAATCTGTCCAAAACCCAGAAAATCAGGAAAGAGGGTACAATAGGTGACAACCAGGGCTGTTTTAATCGTTTTTGTCCCTGTCAGGTCAAATATAAAATGATTATCTGCTTGAGATTCTGCATTAGTTTCCATGCATGCATCACCAATTCAAAATGAATGCATTTAATTTAAAATGACAAATTAAACTGATTCTAAATATATGAACGTGCTGATAAACTTTTAATAGAAATGTTTCACCCCTGAATTCTCTGTTCTGGAAAATGGAAACAATTGAACATGTATTTGATTCAATACAAACACTGTGTAGGACTTCCACATATGGTTAGCACTTTAAAAGGCTACTACATCATCCTTCAACTCATGTAAGATTTTTATGAAGAATATTCCAAATAGCATATATTGATATTGTCAGCATAACTGTAGAGGAAATATCATATCCTGTATAAGCTTTCCTGTTGCAGCTACAACATATATGGAAGCATAATATATAAAGGTGAACACACTGAATGATGGGTAGTCTTAACAAGGTGTATATGAAGCTGTGATGACACCTGTCATCTTTTGGAGGCCTGCTATTGGCTGAGTCGGTGCTTGAAGGAGGGCATTGTGGTTAGACATAATTGTAGTCCTTATTTTACAACACTTTTACAAAACTTAGGAGTCTCTGCAGTCAGCGCTGAAGAATCACGCCAGGACTTTGTTAAAAGTTACTTTGAGCTTCTTTATGGAAAAGTAATAAAAATGTCCTACGTTTTACTCGTAAGTTTTGGACCATTTTTATACAAATAGGCCCAAACTCACGGAGTCCATAGTAGACCTGCAATGATTAGTCGATTAATTGATTACGAGATCGGCAGAAAAAATAATCAGAAACTATTTTGATCATCTTTTTTTTGTTTTTCAAGCAAAAATGCCCCAAAATGCCTCTCAAATGTAAAGAATTGCTGCTTTTCTATCTTTTCTAATATATATTAGAGCTTCAGGTTTTGGACTGTTGGTCGGACAAAACAAGACATTTGAAGACGTGCAGCTGGACTCTGAGAAACTACTTTCTGACATTCCCTAGACTAATCCATAATCAAGAAAATAATCGGCAGACTACAAACCCCAGAAGTGCGGCAGAAAGGACTAAAATGTTATTTTAGCAGCATATTTTGCGTTATTTCAATTCTTTTTAACCTGCATGTTATCCAATTGTTACACTCTTTGCCTTTCATTCTCTTGTGTCTTTCTTTCTGTGTACACAAACACAAGGTGGTGCAATGAATGAATTAATGTATCCTGTAAGAATGGCACCCTACTGGTGTTTCCTATTTACTCCCCAATATTCAGTTCTTTTCAAACATTCCTTTTTCTTTCTTTCTTTCTTTCTTTCTTTCTTTCTTTCTTTCTTTCTTTCTTTCTTTCTTTCT
>NTHP01000333.1:28242-49511 GCA_003416845.1 Oplegnathus fasciatus
GGGGGGGGTCGCCATGCTGTACATGATTACAAGTTGTCATTGCGGGAAATGAATCACTGTGTACAAAATGGTCATGCGCATTTTGTAGATACTGATAATGTTTAAAAGTAGATATTTAAAGATTTCAAAAGTTAGTCCAACAGAAAGAACAGAAAATGCCTTGCCTTTTTGAGATACACACATCTAATGTTCTGGCATTTCATCCGAGATCTAGTTTGTTTTCTTTTACTCGTCGGTGAGTGAAATTCAGTATTCATCAGTGTTTTCTTTCTAAGTGACTGAGTTCCAATCTTCCATTTCAATCACCTGCTGAATCAGCAAACTAACTATGATACTAAGCTTACTTTGTTTAGAGGCAGGAGCTTTTCCTTTGTTTTTGTAGTCAGGGGGAAGACTCCCACCTGTACTTATGTTTAGACAATTTAAGTCAGTTTTGAAATTGTTTAGGACAAGAATGAAGGTAGATCTGTGTCGGCAGTGGCTCTTTTTAAATAAGAATATTGAGCGGAGCCGAGGACAATTACAAGGGGGAACCACTATGGGCGGCTGAATGCTGATATCATGTGAAGTATTATTTTTTTCCTTGGCTTGTAATTTATCCTAAGCATTACTTTAAAAACTAAAGTGGAGGCGAGGAGTAACTGGAAAGGACCATCGTAGGCAATCACATCATGACGCTCGCTCGTGGCCAAACTTAAACGGTCGATCAGGACAAGCCAAGCTGCAGAAATCAACGCCATCCTTATTTCCTCACTCCAGACATTTCTGTTCTCACTACAACACCACGCTAGAAGTGCCATGTCCTCTTTTATGCTTTCACCAGATGTTTGTAGTATGATTTGCACCTTTTTTTTGTTGTTTCTTTTTTTTTTTTAATTTCGGATCAGTTTTTTGCACTTTGAAAGTGTGTCGAGTATTTAAAGAAACCTGTAAGAGGAAAAAAAAAACACAAAATGAAAAAAGTTGCTAATAGCCATGTTTTACTATATATGTTTACTTAAGAGTTCCAGAATTTACTACTGTGCTAATGCAGCAATAATGTTGAGGAGTTGCATCAAGACGCACTTGTCAACACAGGGATTGAAAGAAATTAAGAAATATCTGATATTTTTATAACTGCAAAGAGTTAAGTATGGAAATATGGAATGCTTTATGGATATGGGCACCTGCCTCCGGCAAAAAAATATCTATACCTTACAGAAAACATATGCTACGGAAATAACTACAAAATGTGTACATTTGGTCTCCTTTATCATAGCTGACAGTTTATAGTACTGTATATAATCTTTGCTTGTGTCATTTGAGAATCCCCAAGTTAAATGTAAGCTCCTTGTAAGCTTTCAAAGTGACATGAGAAATAAAGATCTAATGCTAACTGAGAACTCTGTCGTGCATGTTCTCATTTTCTGGAGTTGGATGTGTGTACAGTCAATATTTATGTTATCAATACACAGAGAAATGAGTTGGGTGGGCATTCCTATAGAAGGCCAGTATTCATGTTAAATTATGTTTTGATACTCTGCTGACTTTGTATCTAGGTTTGCTTAGACTAAACTACAGTGGCTGGCCCCACCGGCTTTATTGGCAGTTTCTCAGCTGTCTTACCACCGTCACTGTGTATCTTGCTCCAATAGTCTTACTCATACTCACTTCAGTGTGGGAAATATTTCCGTGCATGAATTATGCCCCTTGACCTGTCTTACCAAAGAAAAGAAGAAAATGGTTTCAATCATTTAAGTCACTTTTAGCTGTGCTAGCGACGTGGCTCTGGCCAGTCAGTCCACCACTGTGGTCTAGGCTGAAATATCTCAACAACCATTGGATAGATTGCCATGAAATTTGCTACCAACATTCATGGTTTCCAGAGGATGAATCCTAATGACTTTGGTGATCCCCTGATTTTTCATCTAGGGCTATTAGCAGGTCAAAGTTTCACTTATCCAAGGAAATATCTCAACAGCCACACAATGGATTGGCACAAAACTTTGCAGGCGTTCATTGTTTTCAGAGGATGAACCCTAATGACTTTTCATCTTGCACCACCATCAGGTCAACATTTTAGTTTTTTCATTAAACTGTGATCGAATTCCTACAAAACTAATGACCCCATCAGCCTCAGCTGTACTTTGTATTAGCATGAAAACATGCTGAACTAAGATGGCGAACATGGTAAATATTATACCTGCTAAACATCAGCATGTTAACGTCGTCTATTTAGCTCAAAGCACCAATGTGCCTTAGTACAGCCATGCAAAAAAATGTCTGGATCCACTTTCTCTTCTGTTATAGTAAATTAGAAAATAACAGTTGCAGCTAGATGTGTGTAGAAGATCAATATAAGCTACAGAAACATCAGATTTTGCTGTCCCTTTGGATTGCATAAGAATACTCCTATAACTCACAAAATGTTATGAACATCCATCAAATATTTAGTTTCGGACAGTCTTCATTCTTGTGTAAACTGTATATGCAAAAAGACTTTGTATTGAGAACAAGAAATTTATTTCACATAATGCCATTGCATAGGTCTAATGAAACCTGTGCCAGCAAACATGTTTATTGACAGCATCACCTTGCTAGCATCTTTATTGAAGAGCTTGGTGAGCAGCCATTATCCCGGGGGAGTATTATCCCGGGCCAAAATGAAATCTTGAAATGAGGTTGAATATGCAATATGATTAACATTTTCTAACTGAATAAGCCGTCTTTGCTGTTCGATTTTACCCTGGAGCAGACAAGAACATCATATATATATATATAAAACAGTGACAATATATTACAATACATACAACGCTGTGCTTGGAAATAAATACAAATGTTGGAATGGTTTCTTTGTGTGTGTTCTCCAGTACATCACAAGAGCCTGTGAAACAAAAATTACATAAAGATGTTGCAACACACTGCAAAATAAATCATTGTAACAACAAATTTACAACAGCAAAAGCAGAAATTACTAACCAATAAAGATCCAGGGATTTTAATTCGATAAGTAACCTCTAAAAAAGGTTTTAAGATTTTGAGCTGAAAAATAGTGTTTGAATTAACACTGTCCACCAAGAGCTTAACCGTTTAAGCCCTATTTCTGTGTTCTTCCAACTTCATTTCACTCAGGTCTATCCATTTGTTCTAACCACTACATGTCCAGCAGTGCACCAGACTGCATTTACAAAATGACCCAAAAACTTGATGGCACAAGCACTCTCACACATGAAACACAGAACCAAGCAGCATTCGAAAGAGGGGAAAGCCGTGGAGAAGGGTCGCTTTACATCTGGGTCTGTTTGGATTCCTCCTTTTCAGGCCTCCTCCAGGCCTCGTTGTGGCGCTCGACCGAGTCCTTCCTGGCCATCTCCACACTTTTCCTCTTCCTCTCCTTGTCTTCAGGCTCCTTCTGGGCAAACTGGGCTTCTATCTTGGCCGGGTCAATGTAGGTGTAGAAATAAGCCATGACGGCAAAGATGATGCACACTAACAGCAGCAGAGAGGCGAAGAGGATGTACTCGGCCCACTGGTGAACACACACACACAAACCCTGTTAATTAGGAGCTGAAAGGAATAGCTTAACAATTTTCACATCACATAAAATGAACTTGCCCAAGGTCAGTGAGGACAATATGTGTCTACTAATGATTAAATAAAATCCACCCACCTGATCTGGGAGCGTTACAGCCTCGGCGACAATGAGCACAATGATGTTACCTACAGCGACAGTTAACAGCCAACCGGCCTGCAGCACAGACTTCATGTTGCTGGGTGCCTGGAGAGCAAAAAGAAGTACATATTATAGCAGGTTCATCAAGACATCATAATCAGTCTCTCTGTATTTTATGTCTCTGACCAACACTAATATCAGGACAGACTTTATTATCCAATGCCGCTTCTATTCTTTGTGTTTTCAGTTGTTGTGTGTTGTCAGATGTGTGAGGAAAGCCCCCTCTACCTGTGAGTAGGAGAACTCCAGGCCGGTGACGGAGAAGACCACCTCCCCTGCAGTGATGAGGAAATACTGAGGGATCTGCCAGGCCATGTGGACGGTGTTAGGGCCGATGTCCATCACTGGTCGGATGCTCTCTGCGCACTGCAGGACACAGACAGATGCCCAGACGTGTTACCTCAATCAAAAAGAGTTACATTCGAGCTATACTGTGCCTCAAAATGTATTCATGGTTACATCTGGTCCAAATGTGAAATTCGACGAGATGATCAAGGTGTAACAGCTGCCGAAGCCCAGCGTTTGCTTGTAGGTGCACTCTTGTCCAGCACTGTCCATGATCCGGTACTCTGCCCTGACGTGACAAGAAGAACACCAGTCAGAGCAAAGAATTTTCTCCACTGTGACTGTGTGTGACATTTATAAAGAAAAATATCAGTCTTACTCTCCGTGTGGTACTGCAACGTATTTTGACATGTTGTAGGTGACGATTTCCCCGAATTCCAGTTTTCCCACTGTTACATTCAGTTCCGATCCAAAGCCATTCAAAAATCTGGGGAAGGAGAATTCAGCACACAATAGGTTGAGAAAACAACAGGCTTAAAGTGAGACTGTGTAACATTTGAAACAACATTAAACACATTTTTCCTCTTACAAATTAAAATAATTTATAATAAATAAGACGCACCCAGGCTCAGTTCAATACACTCGGGGGGTTTGCTGCCACAGTGCAAGTTTAGTCTTTTTGGACTTCAAGTTAGCTAAAGAACTCCCCCCCTTACCCCCCCAAGTGGTCCCAAAATAAACTTCAGGAGGTCAGAAGATGATTGAAAATATAAGAGACAAAAATATATATTTCTGTTACACAAAATTATGTTTAATTTCTCTTAATTTGGCCTTTTGCTTGTTAAATACTGAATACTTTAGGTACCTTAAACATATATTAAATGAAACAATCTGAGAAGAAAAAAATCTGGATGAGACAAAGAAAAAGTTTGGATGTCGTGATCGCTCTGTGTTCACAAGAAAGCAGAACCTCCTCAGCTTTGCAGAGAGCTAAATAATTACTTTTGGAATCACAAGAAGACAAATCGACCAGTAATTACACATGGCCTCTCAGGCCTTCTATACAATTCATTCCTATAAGCTTTATAGCAATTTGAAACTTGCCTGATAGCGTTAGCGCCCTGTTCCGGCTTTGATGTGATGTCCGGGAACTGGAGACAGAAAGATACTTTAGAGCCTACACGTCTTAAAAGTTACATTTGATATAATCAAAGCAAAACACACAGTATGAACATAATTAAAGTCCAACTGAAATCACATTCAGTCCTTTTTTTTAGCTTCCATCATGTTAAACTAACAACTTGTCTTATTTTTGATAACTGCCGGTGTTACGCTGTTCTGTGTCCCGTCGGGTTCTGTGACTTGTAGCAGCGCAACAACCATTTCACCTTCAGGTAACGTTAAGTGTATCGAGCATGCAGAAAAATCTGCAGTTTATTCAGATGACATTTGCTGATTAATAAAGTAGGAGACCATCAGTGAGGAGCAAACGCAGCAAAAGGAAAAATGAGTCAGGACAGGGTTAATGAATGTCACCAAGCAGAGACAAAATATGTAGGGAAAGCCCTACAACCTTTCAGCACAGTGGTTTAGGTGTGATACTGAGTGAAAACTGTATATTTTTTATCCAAAAAGATTCGATAAGGGATTCTGAAGCTATTGCACTCCATCCCTAGCTGTAGCAGACAAAAAAAATTTTAAAAATCAGTTGGACTTTAACCCTATCTGGCATGCGTGCTCACATCTATAAACCTGGGTAGGGGCCCATCCTGAATGATGACCATGGTATTCCGAGTGCCATCCGCCAAAGACTGTGAGTGAGTGGCACCAGGCCCCAGATTCAGTATAAATGTGTCATCAAAGGTCAAGTAATCCTCATTGGCCTGTAGGAGAAAAGATAATTAGTATGGTGACTGAGAACAGACCTACTTAGTTTTAGTACATTTGAATAGTTATGTGGACTCGAGTACCGTGAAAGGCGGCAAGGTGAAGCTGTTGTCTCCAGCTTTGATGTCGAGCGACCTATTAACCATGTTGATGAACTTCGCTTGGCCTACAGTGTCTGATGGGAACTGAGGCAGGGTTTGCTGGAAGAGAAATGGAGTTGTGTGTGCGTGTGAATTGGGCTTCAGAAGGTAATGTGTGCTGAAGTTGCCCGACGTATGTTTTGACGTGTGTTACACTCACATCGATCTGTAACTGGACCAGGGCAGCAGCGATGAACGCGAGAGCAGCAAGGAACATCCCCACGGTCATCCTCTTCAATGGACTACAGAAACACACATACACACAGGTATAAGGACATTTTAAAGTGTTTATTAATATACTTCTTAACAATTATAATAATAATCTGGTGTATAAACAAATAATGAATGATTAACAGTATAATTAACACATCTGTAATCAAATTAAATTAAATTAAAAATCGAGTTGAGATAAAATCACTTTACATGTAAACAGACTGTATTATAGTTTTATTTCTTACATTTTTCTGCTGTATTACTGTATATAAAAAGTGAAAGAATATTATTTACATCCATGAACTGTGCTATGGTAATATTTTGAGTGATTATCACTAAAGATTTGTACATTTTTAAAGGCACCTGTGTCGTTTTTCTTATATTTGGGGTTCCTGGCAGCTTTACACTTTGTTAAATTGACAAAATGATAAGACAGAATGATATTTAGACTTATAGCTGGGTTTGTGCTGAAAAAAGGGACACCATGCATGTGGGGTAAAGACAGTTTAAAAGGTGCAAAACAAAAACGAATGCATGGAAAGTCTGCTAATTTTAAACAAAATGAACGTAGACCCCAGCGGGTTAAAGTAATGTGATATTTTCCATCACACAGGAATAAAACAGGTAAATGAACTCACGTGAAGTTTAATTTGCACTTGGAAATCAGCGGGTAGAGCACACTGTCCATGATTGGCACCAAAATCAGGATCAAGATGGGGTTGACCGTCTGGTGGGAGGAAGGCGAGTCACTCTTTTAAAGCCTATTCTATATTCAGCAGCATGTAGGCACAGGCATCAAGACACATCACAACAAAGTGAGTAAAGTGTAATCAACACAGGCGTCTCACCTGCATCTGATCGGGCTGGATTGTGAGAAATCCCTGTTGACGAAAAAAAGACAGACAGAATCTCATTTATAAAACAGTCTTTTCTGTGGTTTGCGCTCGTAAGGTGTGACAAATGCTACAAATAAAACACTTACAAAGTTGCCGTTCATGGTGGTCGCCTGGAGGGTCCATCTTGAGCCCTGCGGAGGAGACACAGCTCTTCTTTAGTCTGTCTTTGGATTCTGGGTAGGCATTATCTATTTCTGTTTCATTTGAAAATGTCTGTGAATTAGAGTTATATACAGTAAGTGTGAAGAAGAAAATTGGTAGTTACCTGCTGGTCAAAGAGAGCCCAGAACATGGGCAGAGGGATGTAGAGGAACAGCACCTTCAGCACCATCTTCACCTGCGCAATCAGGAGTTTCTGGAGCCAAACACAGAAAAGGATTATGATTTTCACTCACTGTACTGTTTGTATTTGCATGCACGTGTGTATATATACTGCACTTACATCGTATTTCTCCTCAGCCCAGTCCATCCAGTGGGATCTTCTAGGGCATTGAGGACCACGATGCCTTAAGTGGTTATTGATGGCAAACTACAGACAGCAGAAAGGACATTTCCATGTGAATTTTGCCTCTAACTGGGATGCATTTTGTTACCTAAACTGTAACTAAAAGTTAACAAAGCTCACCAATGAATGTCTGAGTAAATGTGATGTTGCTAGGCTCTATTTAAAACCATTCAAATCCATTTTGAAGCTGAAAACCTTTTGGAGAAACACTTTCATTCATCTTTCAGGAGCCACTTACCGCGATGCATTTGCAGACTTTCACCATGATGTTGCCTTGAGGGGCCGTCTTATTGTACATACCGCTTCCAACAATGAACACAACTGCACACACACACACACACACCAGTTGTATTATATTAACACTTGACCATTTGGCAAAACAGCAACATGAAACTATCAGAAAATAAAGAGGTCATTGTTAGAATGTCATTAACTTATGAAACATACTTTATAGAGGGTAATAAAAGTTATAACAAATGAGTTTATTAATAATTAATAAATCATTTATCAATGCTTTCAGTGATAAGCCGCCACTAACAACCTGGCAACCCAGAAGCTGTCCTCACAAATGGCTTATTTCTGATCTATAAAAAGCATTAATAAATCATTTATTAAAAGGGAACTCCACCTATTTAACATTGTACATTCGTCAAGTTAAAGAGACTCACAGGAGACAAAACTGAAGTAGCAGAGGCTGAAATTTCATGACTTTTAGTCCCTAGTATGGATCCTACAATTCCCATAATGCAACTGAGTAGCACATTTCATTAGACTCTCCCTGCCTGGTTTTTAAAACTCCACCTCCACTCTTTAACGCAGGCTCTCTCTTATAAATTTGTAGTCTCCAAGCCAAAGCTGAGATAACCCCGATGACATCACTGTGACATCATCAGGGTTATTTTCTCAGACTTGACAAAGCCCCTCCAGAGCCACAGAAGACATTATACAAGTGTTTTTACAGGCTGAGTAGTACGAGTAAGCTGAGTTAACAATGAATAAAACTTACTAATAAATCCGCCTTATTAGAAAGTAGCACTGATCTACTCATCCAATCAGTATAGATGTTGTAAAAAAATGAGTTCTTACCCAGAGCTACCACCATGAGAGCAGCGGGGACACCAAAGGCCAGTGGGTAGCATTGCTGCTGGGTGTGAATACCACACTTCTGAGCTGGAAACCACAGCACACACAGACACACGCGTGTTATTTAAAATTCAATATGTATTTCAGTGTCATTCGCATATTTTATGCTCTGTGATCAACTCTACCTCTGAGGATGGGGGTGATGACAGTGGACAGCAGGCTGCCAGCATTGATGGACAGGTAGAAGATGGAGAAGAAGGTGCTTCTCTGCTTCTCCTGGTGGACACAGGAAGTTAAACAAGTTATTACACTGGATGCATTTTCCCAAACTCTTACCCGACTCTTATGTAACATCCCATTTCACCTGAGTCATTAATACTATGGGGTAATCTTTGCCCCTGGCCTTGCCCCGTGTCAGATGTACCTGTACTTATTAGTTAATAAACAACTAGCTGGAATGAAACAGAGATACAAGAAGTGCTGACGGCTGATAGCTGAGTGAGTCGTCTCTTTAATTGCTGTTTGTGTGCACACGCGTGCAAGAAAGAGAGAGAGATAATACTCCTGCATGTGGTGTGTGCATGAATGTATGTGCATAAGGGGAAGTTCAATGTCTGTGTGTATGTTTACGTCTAGCTGCATGTATGTGTGCATGTATTATACTTACAAGATAAAACACCTGTAAAATATAGTAAAACATAGGTCTGACGTAGACTCAACAAACTAATTTTAAGCTTGGTGACAAAGTGTTTTTGAGATAATCCAACAGGTTTAAAAACGGTTTTAAAAGCTTAAGATTTGTCTCAAATTTGTACCATATTAACGGAAGAATTACATGCTCCTTCAAGGTAAAAAAATCTTGATAACACTTTATTTCATGGGTCAGAAATTTTTCCAAAAATGTTCCAAGTAATTCCCAGGAAGATTCCTGAAAAAAACTATGTAATTTGGTACTTATACAAACAACTATTTTATGGATTACATTCACCATCTCCTAAACCTAGACCTTATCTACGCCTGTCCACTTCCGCATCTCATAATATATGACATACCATCTTATAAATATGAGAAACTATCTCATAATTATGAGAAAACCTGCTCGTTCGAGATGGTTGTCTCAAAGTTGAGATCTGGATTTCGTAATTACGAGACAACTATCTTACAATTGCAAGAAAACTGTCTTGTAATTACAAGAAAGTGTTCTGCTCGTATGAGACAGTTGCCTCATAATAACAAAATCTGGATCTCCTTTTTCACAATTACAAGAAAAGATCTCATAATTAAGAGAAAACTATCTTCCTAGTAATGAAATAGATTTCTTGTAATCACGAGAAAGTAATATGAGATATGGCTGACCATTTTTTTCTGTTCTTTCTGAATACAATGTGCTTTCATGAGATTGTAGAGGTGTTTCTGTAATTTTGTCTCCTCTCCCATGTGTTACAGTATGTGTGTGCGTGCTTGAGCGACATCTAACCTGATGGTCTTGAAACTGGTCTCCACCAAAGGCAGCCACGCAGGGTTTGATGCCTCCTGTTCCCAGGGCAATAAGGAGCAAACCCACCATGGACAGAGCTCTGGGGGCGAAACACAATGTCAGTACATATCTGTACCTGTGTGCCTATTGTATTTCTGTTACACAGTTCCAAGTGTGTTCAACTCACATGTGTAAGGTCAAGTTGTCAGGCGTGCCGTCCTTGTTTGCATCTGTGATGTCATGGATAGCACTTACTGCCATGATAATCTGTCCCAGCGTATAAACGATGGACAGGTAAATAATAGTCCTGTGCAGAGGGAGGAGGAGGAGGAAGGAGCGAAGAGGTAAACAGGTGTACATCAAGGTTGGGGCAGAGATAAGATACACGAGGGTCAAAAATCCAAGGATGAAATTTAACAGCTGATTCTGTGAGATATACTTTAACCCTTACTCTCTAAAGAAGCATATAAAAGCACAACATATATCTACTACAACAGCATATAAATGTTGTTTTTATATGCAAACTGCAAAGGGAACATGCATTTTTTTTTATTTGGTTGCAGGTGAAAGATTTGCAGGATTTGAAACTCACTTGAACTTGCCGAGCCATGAATCAGCCACAATGGCTCCCAGGATGGGCGTCAGGTAGCAGAGAGCCACAAAGGTGTGGTAGATGGTGGTGGCTAAGTCATCGTCCCACCGCAGGAAGTACTTGAAGTACAGCACCAGCACGGCTACAGGCGAGGAGGGAGGACGAAAATGGGAGAAAGCAAAAATGAAGAGGATAGGGGTGCAGAAAAAGCTGGAAGAAGCATGCAGATCTTTTACTTCAGTAAAAGTAACAGCGCAACAGTGTTAAAATACTCGATTACAAGTAAAAGTCCTGCATTCAAAACCTTACTGACATAACAGCACAGAAACATTAACAGTAAAAGTATTCATGCAGAAAATGAATATAACAATATTTACATTGTTGTATTGGTACTTTTACTTAAGTAAAGGATCTGAATATCCTTCCGCCACTGTATTTTATATATTGATCATATTTTGTGTGTAAAATCATGTGCAAAGTAACTATAGCTGTCCAATAAATGTAAAGGAGAAGTATGAAGTAACATAAAATGGAAATACCCAAGTATAAGTACCTCAAAACTGAACAAAACAGCTTCTTAGAATATGAACAAAGCGGTTTCATGACTCAAAGGAAACTGTACAAACTGCACCAGATCCAGAACAAGCCGACTCACCTCGCATGCCATAGTAGGAGAAACGCTCGCAGAACTCATTGACCACAATGAAGAAGATGCTTATTGGGTAGCCAAAGATAGTAGCCTGTGAGAGGGGAAGGTAAAAAATAAGGATGTTACCACAGAGACTGAAAAGGAATTGGTCTGCAGCCAGAACAACATTTATTGTGTTGTTTCACTTACATGCTGCAAGGTAGTCTTTAATTTATGCCATGAATGTGATTATGATATTTGTAAGATTTTTTTAATACCCACGGATGAATACATATATTCTTAAATACTACAGACAATACTATCACAGTTGGACTTACACTTTTTTGCTTGCGCTTCCTCATCTCGTCTGCGTCTGCAGAAATGAGTGGTTACACGTTAAGTAAACTGATAATTTAAAAAAAAAAATTTCAAGAAAAAAAAAGAACTATGCAGTTAAATATTGTTAAAAGTAACTGACTGAACAAATACAGTTGGTTTGGTATGAATATTTGTATATTTATTATAAGCTCATATGCGTGAAGCAAGTGATATCTCATTGTGAAAAAAGAAACGTGTATGCCAAGAATAATCCCCAACAACAAAACTTGCAAGAAAAGAAATCCCAAAATGTAAAGATGGGTTCCTGAGCGTCCCAGTTCGTCCCATCCAGACTGGGACTCACCTGCCATGGCTGCTGCGTGTGTCCACTTCGGGAATCCTTGAGCAAAAAAAACACAGGGGGACTAGTGACACCTGTCCACATCCACGACACTAAGACAGAGCAGAGGACCGGCCAGCTTCTTATGTAACCTTCCATCAACCCTCCTGCAACGCCCACTGATGCTGGACTGTGGATCATCTTGTCCAGTACCACCCAACGTGCAAGTCACCATTATTCCCACCTCCCAGCACATTCTCTTCATCATTATCACAAGTGTGTGTGTGTGTGTGTGTGTGTGTGTGTCAGTAATTACTTTATGACTCAGGGAACTGCAATGAGAGGGTCTTGCCTTACAGATAAAGAGGATTGGTCAGGTCAGCTGATTAAGTATATCATAGTGTATTTCTTATTGCTTTCCAAACTGATGCTAACACAAGTTTCATTATTAGTATACATTATGTGCATACAGTACGTACCTTTAAGACCTTTGAACCCTCTTGTGTAGCATGATAAAGTGTTTAGATTGAAGCATGTGATTATGTGTAATAAGTTTGAGTCACACAGCTAAGCATCCGATATTTTGAAACATAAATACAAATGATGATCTTTCAAAAACCCAGAAGGTCCAGCAGAAGTGTTTAACAACATTTACAACTGTTCTAAAGATATTCACAGAATTCTCAAAGACTCTTTTAAACCATCTGATTGAAAAATATTCTGTCTGTTGCATTTTTCCTAATCATATCAAAGACTCACTTGGTACAACGTGAACCACAACAACACTTTATCACCAGTTATAGTTGTATATGCTGATGTGTCTTTCCAATATTATATACTTTCACACAAAATAATGCGTTAATATTTTGCTTGTGTTTTACAAAAAGAGAAAGGACATTATGCATCTCAGGCTACAAATCTTTTTAATCGTGCAACAGTCGAATCTTTTTTTATCCAGGTGGTTGGAAATACCTTCACAACAGCAATAAGTCTTGTTAAATGACCTTCTGGGTTTTTCAAAGTTTAATTTTTGGAAAATCTGCTGCTTAGCTCTGTGACTGGAATGTGCTGGTAATACATGCGAGGCACAAGCTGGGGCTATATTCTTGTGGCAGTAACAGCAGCGGCTACAACATGAACACATAAAGCATATAAAAAGGTCAAGCTCACACTGGTATAAATATTGAATTCTTGTGCATTTCACCAAATAGAGACACACACAAACACACACACCATGAAACACTAGCAGGACTCACGCCAGACACATGATGTTTATAGCAGCCCAAATCTCTGAAACAATGACACAGTTGGGGTGTTTGTCCAGTAACCCAACAGCAACACAACAAGATGTGTGTGTGTGTGTGTGTGTGTGGATGTGGGGTGGGGGGTGGGGGGGGGATTAGCTGGTCTATTACATGACACAGAGCGCAGTGGGGATTTTACAAGAGTCAGCATCCCGATTTCACTCCTGTTTCTCTTCGATGAATGTGCAGCACAGAGAGCTCCATTCACTGCTTACTCACAGCCACATGCACAAACAATACAGTTATTTTTAACTGATAATGCAATGGCAATTTTTAGATTACTGTATCTCAATATGACACATTATTAGCCAGCACTATCATCACATTATCACATGCTACACCCTGAATGTACTCTGTAAAGTGCCTGTTATAAAGATTTACTGATGTATGGAGGCCTGAAACTGACAAAATGTAGTAAAAGATTATCAGAGGCGTCAAAAACAGAATAGATTGCAGTTAGCTGGGTTAGGTTGTTGCTAAAATACTTTTGCTACTGTTTACAGAGCTTATTCAGCCATGCTGCAACAGTATAAAGTATATGGAAGCTAGGTAGCTAACTGTGAAGGCTGGTGCTCTGATTGTTGAGCTGCCAGTATTTTCTGTTAAGCTGTTTCTTAGCTGCCTGTTGATTTTATTGGTATCTTACTGGTTTTTAATTTCTTGTTTATTATTTTATATTTATGCATTTTATCATTATTTTGGTATTTCATTTCATTCTTCTCTTGATGACATTTTAGTTTGTTTTACTCTCTGTGTTTTATGATGTGTTTAGTTTTTGGCTTTTAGTTCGTTTTATTCTCCTTGTGTTTTAAATGTGTTCAGTTTTATTCTAAAGCACTTTGTAACTGTGCTTTGAAAGGTGCTATATAAAAAAGTTTTTTTATCATTATTTATAATTATTATTATTATTATTTAGAATTTTTTTCTTGTTTGTTTTTTTGGCAGCTGAAATCAAATCAGGGATGTTGCAGGTATGCGGTATGCCCCTTAACCAGCAGGCTATGTACCCAGGTTTATTACTCCACTACACACACACAAAAAAAATTCTTGGTAAATGCTAGAAGTTTAACAGTGGCAAAAATGTAAAAGAGTCATAAAGTCAGCACACTGGCTTAGTAATGGCTGTTTTTGAGTAATGTCATGAGTAATATCTGTCTAAAGTTTGCTAACGTTAGCCAACACTTGGCAACCAAACAATGAAATCAGCAAGGCCGTCTTTTATTGCTTATTAATTCAACTTTCATTTGGAAGAATGCGTTATTTCTTCATTTAAAAGTTGCAGGTTTAAGGAAAAATATCTCTCTCTTTACACTCTGGTAAATTACTCTGGTAATTATTAAGTAATAGTGTTCTTTATCTTAGTATTCAGTTATATTTTGTCCATACTGATGAAAACTCTGCTGTTGCTGCAAACGCTGCATGCATGCACATTTGACATAAACAGTCATTGTAAACCAATCCAGTATCATCAATGTACAGTTTAAATACAGCATACAGTATAAGTGATAGTATAAGGCCGATATCTACCAATTTTAACAGTCCTTTTTTCCAACTTACCCATACTAACACACAGTCCAGCCATTCATCATGAGTCACTCATCGTCTGTATTTCCCCCTCTGTGCTGCAGACTGTTGACACTGTCCAGCCAGACTTGCAAAAGCTTTACTGACAGTTACTGTAGGAGTCTGCAGCTGCTGTTTCACAGATAAGGGACAGCTTTGAATTGTATCTGAAATGTATCTAGAGTGAGAATTTGTTTAAGAACTGAGGACCCATCTGCCCTGTGACTAAGTAAAGCCTCACAGAGAGGTACAGTTGTAGACTCTCTAAGGTTTCACAATTTTAGGTAAAATAAAAGAAAGTGGAAAAAGATAATAGCAGCAAACAGTAATAACATTAAAACCACATCAGGCGACATTTAGTTACAGCAACAGTGCTGCTGCGTCATCACTGGATCAGATACAAACATAAGTTTTAGGAAATGATTTTCTCAACAGCTATAAATTGTGATGAAATCTGAAATGCTGCAGATAAATGACTGTGTTGTCTCAACGCCGCCTGACCTAAACTTCCTGCTCCTCCTCCTTGAATGATAAAAAAAGGAACAGATCTGAGAAATACTTCACACAAAAGCAAGGCATGGACGAAGGTATTATTACAGATTTTATTTATTTATAAGTCTTAAACATATTTACATGAGCAGTCATTAAGTAAAAATGTTTTTTAATTTGACCTCACAGATAATAAAAGGCATCTACATGACAGACGAAGAAACAAAGGGGGTAGAGTACAAATAGTCACACCCTTGTCTTGCATTGCACAGTCTTTTTCTAATGTCTTTGGCAAGAGTGGTTTTCTGTGCAGTAGGTAGCCTTAGTAACAATAGAAAATATTGCACACACTTTTCCTTACAGAAAATAGGTTAAAACATTGTGGTTCACTTGGCTTTAGACAGTTTCTATACACGTCCATTGGCCTAAAATAGAGTGAATAATTCTTTCAAATGTCCAAAGTAAGATAAAAGATAAACTCTGATGCTTCTGCACTGCACAGAAAAATGCATCTGCTGTAACAGGGCCTCGATGGAAAAGAATAGAAAAGGGAAATGTAAAAATACTGTGCATCAGCCGAATAATGTGTGTACGGTTACAGCAGTGGCATTTATTTATTTATTTCCATTAAAAACGTTCTTGAAGCGCTCTCTTACAAACACTGTACATACGTGGGAGTCCTACAGTTAAAAAACAGATAAGGTGTAGACTTGGGTCGAATGCAAATACTGACATCCCCTTAATGTTTGTTACAACATGCCTTGGGTGGAGCTGAAGACACCAGCACGATTAAGATAACATCATGTTGTATTGGACACACACTTGCTGTGTCATCACACGTGCTTTACCCCATCTTACACAGGATAAAACAAACTATACAAAATGGATGAATGACCCAGATCTGGCAATAAGTCGATAGAATCACTGTTCTCAAAAGTGAGTCTCCATAGGAAACAAGAACAATGGGCCTACTGATAGCAGGGAGGTGCACATCACATTTTCCAGCTCAGGACAAAAGAAGGAGAAAAAATACCAATGGATGATGGCTTCAGGTTGTGTTTACGTACTTGGAACGTGTCCTAATTGTTTCCTCTTGACTGGCAGGTAATTTAATCAGTCATTATTGGTGAAGAAGGCATGAGTCTGGTGTGAAACGTCCATATCAGAGTATGGTGGTTGAGCCATGTGGGTTGGCACTAGTTGGTGTGCCACTGATGGCGTTGAAGATGCCCATAGAGTCGGACAGAGTGCTCCTTGTGCCGTCTTCCACTGGGTTTATCTAGAACAAAGGTCAATTAGGAAGACTGGGAAAGGTAGTAATTTGAACCTGTTTAAAAACACACACATGCAGGTTAATTTAAGTTTAGGGACTGTAAGAAAATTATTTGAAGGGGAGGATTATGTTTTTTTTTCTTTTTGCTCAAGGCAGGGTAGTCAAATTTTTTGAGGAGAGCAGGGGAAGGTCTTTTAACTTTTTCACATCCATGATTTATATTTTATGTCATTCTTCCCTTGTGAAATTATCTTAAGAAAACATAAAATGATCAAATAGTTATTTTTTTCAGCAGAAAACATCCTGTCTCTATATTGGGGCATTATTTTCCTCATTAAAACTGACTGTTTGCTAATAATAGTTGCTCTCCACCACGCGTCAGCTAGTAGCACACTTTAATTTACCAACGGTAATGAACAGAAATATTGTGATCCATCAGAAGCTGAAAAAATGCCAGTCACTCATTTGGTGGCTGAAATTTATTTAGCAGCTCTTTATTCAAAAAGAGAGGGTTAGAAAATTCACCATTTTGTTACATTTGCCATAAATATAATCAGATATTGAGGTATTTTTTTGTGACTCAAAGGAAGCGTCCAAAGAAAATATTAACAATGCTGAGGAGGGCTTTGCTTTTGTACAAAATAAAATATAAGAATCAGCCCCACTCCCCATCCTAATAATTTTCACACAGTCCCTTAGTATTCCTCTATAGAGTACAACAGTAACTTCATTAAATTAAAGCATCAAAAGCAGCATTACCATCCAATCTGCTCAGGCCGGCATAAAGAGAGCGGGAGATAGGAGACGTGGTTAGTAACAGTCACAGCTCTTTAAGGTTACAGTAGTTGCATTTGCCGAATGTGCAGCTTTAAATATCCCCACATGCCATTCGGAGGACACCTTAACACTAAGCACCACAGAGAACAAGGAGAAGAGTCACACAATTCAAAGTATGTGTAGATATCTTTACGTTCACATTTGAGTTCCAAAATGTTTTCCTGTTGTTTATTTCAACTTTTCCAACACGTAAAGACTTTAATGCAACGTAAGACATCATCTTACAGGAAGTCATTGAAGAACGCATCAAAAAACAAATAGAATAAACACATAAAAGTAGCTAATACAAATAAATTAAGGCAAACCAATCAAGGTTGAAATAATCAGCAGAAATCATTAGACAGGATACTGTCTGATTGGTCAATCTGCTAAATATTAGCAAAGGTGTGTTAAAACAAAGCTGCGCGATTCCTTTGAGGACCTGGAAAAACTTCTATAAATTCACTTCAGACCTGGTTTGAGTACTTTTTATAGAGTGCACTACCTGGGTTCTTGATGGGTGGGATTTGTCTCACTGGACAGAAAAATCTGTGTCAGAAATCAGGTAACTTTGCATACTTTTCTGTAGCTGAAACTTGTCTAACAAAGCGACTGATCACGGTCTGAATGATATAGCACACATCCGTCACCGTCTCTGGGGTCCCTACCTGTTCATGCATGATGTTTGACAGCTCCCTGGCCTGGTCCCTGTAGTTGGCCTTCATCTCATCATGATACTCCTGCTGGTCCTCTTTGATCAGCCGCTCGTTCACTCCCAGCGCCTGGCCGCAGGCGTCCACAAACTGCCTGAGGAGAGATGCAACAGCGTTTTAGTGCCGCTTCAAAATTCAAGCAACATGCAGAGGATGGAAAGTGACAGGTAACGTGGTAGGCCATATTTCCACAGAGATTAGACAAGCAGTCATTCATCCTCTATGTTCAAAACACAACAACAACAAAAAATAGTAACCCAGTACCCCACCCAGCCCTAATAGACTATACACACTACCTCAGACACTCACGCACTTTCCCCTTTTCCTGGCTCCTCCAGCCCCCATCCTCAACATCTTCTGCACATGATCATAAAGTGTGTTTATGTCCACCTGTTTTTATTTTAAAAAAACCTGAGTGGAAAATCTGAAAAACAGGTCAAAATATCGCAAAAAAACGTTTTTACGCTTGGCTGAGGTGGAAAAGTTGGTGTTGGTGTATCGATAAAAACAAAATAAAACAGACTTAGTGAATAGATAGTGACGCACATGAAGCATCACTCAAGTGTTTATCTTGATGC
The DNA here is from genome assembly GCA_003416845.1 of Oplegnathus fasciatus. NCBI lineage: Eukaryota > Metazoa > Chordata > Actinopteri > Centrarchiformes > Oplegnathidae > Oplegnathus > Oplegnathus fasciatus. Next base: position 47,055 of record NTHP01000333.1, read on the forward strand.
ACCCAACTCCAAATATTCACATCACAGTAGTGGACGGAAATTAATTAGCATTTTATTTTGCCGATTTTTGGAAATTCAGGTAAAATGTGCGCTATATTTGAATGGAAACTTGATAATAGATGTTTACACACTGGTATACCGATATACACATTATTGATACATATTGATTTATTTACATACTTGAACTTGAAAAGAACAAGGCTCCGCAATAAACAAGACAATGCAGAGAGGGAGGAGAAGTTGTGGTTTTACACATGCATTGATAAGTACCTGAACACCTCTTTGAGCTGTTTGACCTTGTTGTCAGGATATTTCTTGGCACTGCTGTCATCAAGGAAGGCTCTGGCGTAGGCGAGAGGACCAGCATTGACCTGGAGAACAATGGAGGCCAAAGATCATAAATCACACTGAAGTATTTCATAAGAGGTAAAATGATTGACAGCCTTTTAAATAACCGCACGACCTCGTCGTTTGTACCTGAACGCTGATGCTGCCTTGCAGTTTGAGCTGCAGGCGGATCATGTCCACCTCAGAGGCCGAGCACAGGAGTCGCAGCTCGGCCACCTTGGCACTCATCTCGTCTATGGCCACCTCGATGGGGCTCAGGTCGGTCTGGTGTTGGTACATGACTGCTATACGCTTCTTAACGTATGGAAAACAGTGGGTGGCTGCATGGGAATGGGATTGAGGGAGAAAAAAGAGGATGAGAGGACATAAACGATGCTTTCAAATGTCATATAAATCGTAGAAAAACAATATATTGTCAGGAATACAACAGTGACAGCAGCAACATACAGGTGCTAGGTTGGATACTGAGACATGTAAACACCTCCTATATACATACTGTTGTGTGTCTAGATGTGTCTCCATGGTAGCATTCATAACCAAGATATTAACCATGTTCCACCGTGCATGTAAACAGTCATTGAGCTGTCCTAAAACCAAGTCACTATCAGTCAACGTGATTATTAACAAGGCAAGATAACACCTGAACTTTGGGATAAAGTGGACAGTACAGTAATAAACCTCACCTGGCCTCATCTGATTTCAGGTGATTGACACTAAAGAGAGACACCTGAGGACAATAACAGATGGCAGCCAGGAAGATATTCTTGTTCTTTGCTTCCTGACATTGCCGATAAGACTGGCTGGTAAGACTTGTTTTATTCCACACTAAGGCCACATTATATTTCTTGCTCCTGCACCTACGAGTGAGACTGGTGTCATTTTCACGGATGCGGGACCTACTGGTGAGAACGGTGCGCCGTTTACACTGCTCCTCCACCCCTCCCTGCTTCTTGCCCGACACCGTGAACGGCGTCTCAAACACAAAGCGCCGGATGTTGTGGCTCTTCTCGAAGTCTGTCTTCCTGTCCTCCAGCTCCTTGTCATCTAGGTAGGGCGTGACGTGGGTCACCTGGATGTAGGCGTACTTGGAGTCCAGGTCCTTCGGGTTCACCTGAGGGTGCACAAAACACAAAGATATTTTATTTTGACTCAAACATAGATAAAATACCTGTGGACGTGGGACATTTTGGGAAATGCGAGTTGGATGAGAAGATTGATACCACTCTCATTTCTATGCCTGGAGCTAAAGAGGAGATGATTAGCTTAGCTTAGCATAAAGACTGGAAGCAGGGGGAAACAGCTAGCCTGGCTCTCTTCAAAGTTCAAAAATGTGCCCACCTGCATCTCTAAAGCTCATTAATTAACACATTGTATCTTGTGTGTTTAATTCAAGTCACCGGCTAGAAATGAGAAGCAGAGCCAGGCTGCATGGGGAGCTTTTAACTGATGAGTTGTTGTACGGAGTTGTGTTGTAACCATGACTTTTCTGAATGCCGTCCGTGAACTCTGCACTACAAACCTACAATAACATGTTCTCCCAAGACTGTTGCACAACTGTCAGGATCTACCATTTGCACAGTCATATAAGCACACAACAAATGCGATCCCACCCTGCCAGAATCCTGAATGATCTTCACGTTCTCCTGACCAAACTTGTCGGAGTAGAGCTTCAGGAGCCTCTGGGAAATCTCAGACAGCGGAGTGAACTTTGGCTCCTTGTAGATGTATTCCTTTCCATCTTCATCCTCAAAGAAGCCCTGCGGAGGAGAGGAAGGAAGTCAAGAGCCTGGTAATAAACTGTGGGCCACTTTATCACCTGTAGCTAGGATAAGTCAAACCTTGACCTGCCAAATTGTTCAATTTTTTTGTTTGTTTCTTTTTCAAAATTTGATAATTTGTAACTTAAAAAGACAAAAAAACATTTCTAACACAGTGCATACAGTATACGGACAAACAAAATACTACCCGGAGAAAACACACAACATAAGAGACATACACACCACATTTGAGTGAAGTAATGTACTACTGAATATACACTAAACAAAAATATAAACGCAACACTTTTGTTTTCGCTCCCATTTTTCACGAGTTGAAATAAAAAATCCAAGA
>NTHP01000333.1:61611-72688 GCA_003416845.1 Oplegnathus fasciatus
AGTGTCTGACCTCACAAATGCTCTTCTGGATGAATGGGGAAAAATTCCCACAGACACGCTCCAAAATCTTGTAGAAAGCCTTCCCAGAAGAGTGGAAGCTGTTATTGCTGCAAAGGGGGGACCAACTTCATATTAATGCCTATGAATTTGGAATGGGATGTCATAAAAGCTCCTGTAGGTGTAATGTGTAGGTGGCCCAATACGTTTGTCCATATAGTGTATGTTTACAGTACGTTTACAGTCCTACTATCTTGTCCCATAAAAGTCAGACAGGACGGGAAGGCTTACTGTTGTTGAAGGTGTGAGCGTTCTCCAGAGTTCCCAGCTGCTGAAGGCGAGCATGCAGGATCCCCGCCCTGTTACGAGACACAGGCAGAGTCAGAGACTTCCTGTCTGCAGCTACAGGCCCTGCCCCCTCCTGGCTCCTGTTGGGAGAAGAGAAATACCATCACCATTACATAAGTTTTGATGTCAGATAAACTATAGTCACAAGACAGCAAACTTAATACATAGATAAAGAGGCACAAAAGGATCAGATGAACATATATCAAATGAGGAAATGTCTCAGTGGAGTTGTATAGAAGACAACAGCAATAGATAGAAACACAGCAGATATATAGATCCCTAGAATATACTTTTAAAACTGAAAAAAAAACAAAGGCAGCGTCATGCTTTTAATTAAGCAAAGTGAGACAAAAAGACACCAATCTCTTACCCATGCAGGAGGGGCCTGGGGCCGCGACATTAACCACAAAACAACTTTCCAGCAGTGTTACAGATGAGAGAACAAACCAAAGGCAAGGGGTTAAAAGATTCAGTGAGGCTGGGTGTGAGTCATATTATTGCACAGATGGTGAACATAATTAGTTTCAGTTCAAGAATCAATTCATTCCTTCAAATGGAGTCAAACGAGATGCGTCACTTTACCTGACGATGAATCTCTTCCCCATGTATCTGAACTGATGAAGGCAGACTCTGCAGGACAAGCACAAGACGAGAAGCTCAGACATCGTTACCAGACTCAACATCTTGCACTCACATCTGAAAATAGGAAGCTCATAGGATAGTCACAAATATAAATACACAATGGTTACACAAGGTTATTAATTATACTTTCTATCAGGCTGTGTTTACTTTATTTTGCACAAGTTTCTACATCCAGCAAAGAAGAATTATTGCATCGTTATTCTGTACACAAATCCAGTGAGAAGTAGCAGCAGAGTGGTTAGTTTCCGCAAAGTAAAAATAATGGTTCGGACAACTGTAAATGATGGGAAACAATGTTTTGAGTTATAAAACCATTAACCTACTCTTAAAAAAGAGCATGTAGTCCAGTCTGCAGGAGTACTTTTTACTCATTATTTATTTAATAGCTGGATATCGGGGTAGTTATTTTAGTCTACTTAAAAGGATTAGTTTGACATTTTGGGAAATGGGCTCATTCGTTTTCTTGCAGAGAGTTAAATGACAAGATCAATACCACTCTGTGCATTAACTAAGGAGCTAAAGCTGGGAGTCAATTAGCTTAGTGTAGCAAAAAAAAAACTGGAACAAACAAGAAAGCGAAAACTTGTATTTCTCAAAATGTCGAACTATTCCTTTAGAGCTCTTGCGTGTTTTTGAATTTCTGACTTTGGCTACTGTTTGCTTTTGTTTTTTCTTTTTTCCCAACAAACTTCGAACATTCAGTGTCATTGCTGGATTAAAACAAATGCTAATAATGATTTTGGACTGTGATTTGACCCCAACTGCCCATGTACATTATCATAAAAAGGCTGTCTAGTTCTGTACTTACTCTATTAATGTAAAGAAGTCCATTAGTTCTGCGGGAGCTGCTTTGTTCCAGTATGCAAAAAGGGCCTCTGAGGTGATGAAATGGTAGGAAAACAGCATGAAAAGATTACTATGGATCGGTTGTTCATACCAACTAGTGTCAAATTCAAGTGCAATGACTCAGAGAGGCCGCCCTACCCTCTGACATGCTCTTGAGGATATGCAGAAAGCACATGAGCAGGTTTTTGATCTCATCCCGGTCCAGTTTGTCACAGCGCAGCACAGTGCTGCCCAGAGCCGACGCACACTGGTTCTGATGCACGGGAAGACAGAAGAGAGAGAACAGAGAACAAATGAAAGAGACAAAGTTTCAGTTATCGGGCGCACAGGCTTCAAAGAGATAAAGAGAATCACTCAAACAACCCAAAACTTCAGAGATGAGAAATGTCAAGTATTTTCCTCGTGGGGGAAAAATACACGAGAGCAAAGCACATTTGCTGCAGCAGCTCTGTGCTTTGAGATAGCAACATCAATTGCAGGTTTGAAGAAACACATTTACAGTTACATTACAGCATCTGAGGACATAAGTGAAAAAGGCTTCGAGGTCAGCTCAACCTCCGCATTGGCGAAAGCACACACACACTCCCTGATGTGGGAAACTCAGAGGAGAAAAATGCTGGGAGGAACTTTAGGAGGATTGTACAGATATCTGCAAACCGCAGAGGGCTGCATGTTTTGGTCTCTAAAGTGGAATTCACTGAATCATTACAAATCACAAATTTGCTGGATTCTGTACAATTGCAACCAAAAGTCTCTGGCAGAGAGGTCACAAAGGTCAAACAGAATACTTGTATAGGTATGTTCTCCTCATGATTTCCATCCACCCTCTGGCCTGCAGCTTGTTTGTCATTATCACTGTCACTGTCCTGCAGCAGGTCGGGCAGGGGCACAGAGAGGAGGGAGAAGTCCATGGTGACCCGCTTGGTCGCACGGTTCAGAGGTGGGACTCCGTCCTCGGGGTCCAGGGGGAGAGGCGGCACGTTGACCGAGTGCCTCCTGGTAAATCTCTCCTTTTGGTGGGGTTGGGAAGTTATAGAGCGAGGAGAAGGGGTGTGGGACCTCTGGAGGAGGGGGCGGGAGGAGAGCGTGGATGTCCAAGAGTGCAGATAATGTCAAATTAAGATCAAATTTATGGGAGTGCTGCGCAAACCATCAACCTTAACCCTTATGTTTTGTTGACATTGTCTTTATTTCCTCATTGTTTTGGGTCTCACAGATCAAGGGCATGTTTCACAAAGCAAGTTTAACTTAGGCTACATTGGCGATCCTGGATAATTGGTATCACAGAGCTGGTTATCAACTGGCTCATGCTAACTCTGGGTTTACTGTTCCAGCTCTGAGTGAGCTCATGTGAAAGAGGCAGAGCTCTTAATTACATGAAAAATCATCAGAATCATGAGTTAAAAAGTGATCAGCGAGATTAAATACATTATAATCACATAACTAGAATAGAATAAGAAGGTACAGAAACAGTAGGAATAATATCCAAATATTAAAAGGAAGGCTGTAAATATGTGTAATAATTGTTACATAGGCCTGTTTAAATATAGTCGGCATTATCAACAAGTTCAGTAGTCTAGAATAGTGACATTTTTGTGCTTTTTTTTCTCAAGATAAGTTATTATAAGTAAGTGATTAATATGCAGCTTTAATTGTCATTCATTAGTCTGTTAGGAGTCTTATTTTGAATCCAGAGTGGACTCATGGTTTTAAAAATCGCCGACATGATTCTCGTGGTAGACAAAGTGATTCTGCTGATCTCTAAAAGGTCTCTGTTGGTCTTTAACACTTTATTATAAACTCTTTTTTTCTGCTTTTTTCCTTGTAAGGATCTTGGAGGAATGATGACTCAATTTTTCCAGTGAGTTGATTGGTCAGTAGGTGGCATATTTGAACATCTTGGTCCAATCTTCTGAAATGAAACTCTTCCAGAGCAGGTTAGCCAGATAGCTGGATAACAGGCTAATCTCGCTTTGTGATTCAGGCCCCTGGTGTGTGTGTAAAAATAATAATAAATGCAAAATCAACCTTTTTTTCCTTTAAATATTTTTTACTTTTCTTCTGAACTTATTAAAGCCCAATATGTAGAAAAGTATTTAAATGACAATCCTCCTTTTTGCCACAAACTGAGCTTGCACATTTGACGAAGGTTAAAAAATACAGAAATGACCATAAAGCATTGTTATAACAAAGAATATTGTACAAGTTATGCATGCACAAATACATATGTATCACTTTTCTCATTCACACACAACAAAATGTACAATAAATATAATACATTTTCATAAAACTAAGAAAAATAATCAAGTATCAATGTAATAAAACAATGTTAAATATGTTTTTACTGAACAGAAAGAGAGAGAACTTCACACACAGTCAACCATAATCAAGGATTCATACACATAGAGGTAAAAACATACACGTTTGGTTCAAGCAGCAATAAAGGACTGACACCCTTTATGGAGTGATTCATTAATTTTGCAAATGATCTTTCAAGTATTCATCTACCTTCTCCAGGGAGTTGGTCTTGTCACTGCTCTTGTCCAGCAGGCTGTTTCCAGAGTCGGTGGAGACCAGAGAGCCTCTGGAGTCTGCGTGGTGGACTGAGCTGACGTTGGGAGTGGAGCTGTGAGGAGAGGCTGCAGGGATAGAGATAAAAAAAATACTAAGTTTGTTGGATGGTCCAATGTGGAAAATGAGGCAAGGCAAAGACTATCAGTGGCCTATCAATGATAAGATAGTGGAGTGAGGATTCACCTGTTCCAGAGATGACCCCGAACACATCTTTGTGGAGAGCATTTTCTATGCAGCTCCCAGGTTTCTGAGGCGTCACCATGGAGTTGGAGACCACGTAGTCCTCCCTGGCATTCTGGGATAGAAAGCAACAAAGTGAGCTGGTCACAATAAAAGCATGCTTTCAGCTGAAGAGAAAACACTAATACTGCCTTTAAATACTCAAGAGAGTGACATGTTAAGCTGTCAGTAACCCAGTAATTAATGTTTTGAAGAGATAGTAGGTCTTGCAGGGAATTAGAGATACAAGCTGCCATTCAGCTTCCCACCACAAGGTGTCAGGCTTACATTGTGGTTGCTGAGGGGGGCTGACTCCTTGATGTCAAGTCTGTAGACGTTCTCCTGGAGGAGGCCAAACAGAGGGAGGTAGAGGGTGGCGAGTCTGGCCTGCTGGCTCTGGAATGACAAAAATAGACAAAAATTGTAAAAATTCAGACAGGATTCAAACTTAACTCAAAGAATTTAGCAAGTCTGGTTCCTTTTAAACCCAAAACTTTTGTCAAATTAAAATGTTCTTTGGGTTGTGGTGAGAAAAAAAAGCTGCCTGATTGACTCATCCTTTGATAAAAAGAAAAATGGGGGGTGTTCAAAGTGCAGTACAGGTGGTCGAGGGCCGTGGAACTCACTTTCGCAGCATAGCGGTCGTCAAACGTGTGTTTGATCATCAGCCCCTTGAGCACCTGGATGGCGATCTGACGGATCTCTCTGAACTCCTGGAGAGCCCCGCCCACCTCCCTCAGCAGCAGCCCCACCAGGAAGTGGTTTCGACAGAAGTCATCAGTCAGAGAGTAGTCCAGCTGAAGATCTGCAGCAGGCATTCAAATTTAACAGGATGTGGAGAACAAGCAGAGTATAAACTGCACTACACTTGGATGAAAGTGATATTAAGTGTGTGTCATTTACCTTGAAACCTTTGAATCCTGCCTTTTCCAAAGGGCATGGGCAGATTAAGAGGGACATAGTGCTCATGGTTGCAAACAACCCGCAGGAACTCAAACTTGAACTCATACAAAGTCTGGCAGGAATACAAGAGAAAATACATTAAAGGGAAGCTTCTATGGCTTTAAGCTAGCTTTAACTTCATGTTTAATAACTTGGATGAAACCATTAAAGATGGTAGCAGGAGTGCCTTCTAACCTTGGGGTCTCCGGGCACAAAGCAGTTCATGTAGTTGTTGATCTGCTTGAATACGAAGCCTCTGTCCATGAAGGTGAAGCAGCGCTGCGTGAAAAGTTATAAAATTAAACTGTTTAAATCATGCAAATCATTAAACATAAACAATCTGCAGTGAGGATGATTCATACATAACTTTACATTCCTTGATATTTTAGTTTACCCCAAACTAAACTTTTCTAACTCATCTACATATTAAAGGGCATTGCAGGCACTGGGAGGAGTGCCAACCTTGATGAAAACTGCCAGGCTGTGGTTGGCATTGCGAGCCGCGTCCAGGTTGTCCTTGTATTTCTGGGTGATGTGTGGCATCAGCATATTCACCAGAGTCTCCGCCGCATGGTAGAACGATGCAGAAAAACGCTGGTTCCTGGAGAGCTGGACGAAGGGAGCACAAAGAAAAGAGGAAGAGGATTTAGGCTCGGAGGAAAGGGGTTAAAGAAAAGTAGAGAGGACTAAAATGAGACCCACCTTGACCTTCCCGCTCTCTATGAGATAATGAGCCATTGATTTCACCAGAGCTTCAAAGAAGTACCATGAGTGCTGCAACACAAACACAGAGTCAGTGCAAGGAAAACTACCACCCTAAGGCATGGTCAGGCATTCTGTGAAAATTTAAGGCAAAAAGCAGCAATATTAATATAACAGAAATATATAATCCATAGACATGTGTAATTATCATGAAAACAAAAATATATAATTTGACAGATAAAATCACATCTTGGTAATTCATTTTGTTACTCCACATGTAACTAAGTCTAATCATGATGGAGGAAAAAACAGTTAAACTAGTCCTGCTGAAAGGTAACTAGCTCAAAAGAGTAGCAGTTATGCCAGCTTATAGAAGCTAATGGAACTGGTGGTTAAGTTACCTTTAAATGTAGGAAATTGTACATTCCTTTATTATATTAATTTCAATATAAATATTAAGAGTGAATGGACAGGCAGATAGCTTAACAGAGATATATTTAATTACTATAAACAAAATTACTGTAAGTTTATAGATACTGTGTCTTCCCTGTGCTTCTAACTCAAATGGAAGGAGTCTCTGTCTGTCATTTGATTATTTCGACAACCGTTCATCCGATCGACATCACACTTGGCGGGTGTCTTGCTGAGGATCCAAGGAAGTGCAGTGTCGAGCGTGAAGTTGTTTGGATGAGCGGTTCTCGAGAAAGCTGCAAGCAGCAACACCAGGCCAAGCAATCGGCCCGTTCCGAACATGCACATTTTGAACGGGAACTGCACTAGTTTTCTGAAAATTGTCAAAACCAGAGCACAATATGTGCAGTGGGGTGTCTGGGGGTGTAAAATAATCTGCCTAAATTAAAATGAAGGCATTACAACCTTTCGGTTACACCGTTTGGAGGCCAGACTGACAACTTTCAACTCTTTTATCTCAACTTCACCCTTTCTTTAGTTACTGCTCTCTGCCTCTCTAATGTTATGTTACATATGAATGTAGGTTACCTTCAGCAGCTTGTTGCTAGTTAGGAAGTCTGTGGATGGCTTGAGAATGGCTGTCATGGCTTTAGCCAGCTCCTCGTGAACTGTTTTTACGTTGATGGAGGAGTAAGGCTCTGGCTTAAACACAAACTGAGAGTCGAGAGGGAGAAAACAGATCAGACTGCAGAAACACAGGAACATACAAATATACTGTCTGCATACTGTGAGGAGAAATATGGTGAGAGAAGACTGCACCTTGACATAAGATCTCAAGTAATGTTCAAGCCCTTCTTCATGGCACTGTGCTACAACATGAACCATCACCCTGAAGAGAAAGAGATAATGACGTGAAAATATAAAAGAATAAGGAAGGAGGAACAAGCCAAAGATAGGAATTACATTTATTCATTCTAAAGCACTGACACCTCATTTACACACTGCCTACAGAGCTTCAAAGACAAGTCACACACACAGCTGAGATATACACTTAGGTGAGTGTCTAATGAGAAAAAGGACTCAGGCTATTAGAGAGAAACAGGGGAATGCGCTTTGGAATGAGAGCCAGATGAAAGTGCTGTTATTATAATTTTCTACGGATGAGGTTTGTTAAAAGAGACCAAAAATATTGCTGTAACATAACACAGCTTTCTGCTGCTGGAAACCTGGCATTTCACACGTGTGTGTGTGTGTGTGCGGCATGCCTGGTCACGTTGACAGCCACATCCTCGTGTGTGGCTCTGGTTAGGACGCAGAACAGCTGGTTGAGGATGGTGGGCAGGAAGTTGACCATCACGTGACCCTCCATCGCATGGAGACTCTAGGAGGGAAGGGAGGAAGTAAGAAAGGAAAAACATATTGAATGAACGTAGGCTCTGGCTTGTCATGTTCCCTCAAATGCTAGATTACATGATTGCATTTGATGAGGCTTGAATAAAAGGGTGTGTTTCATTTTCCTTGGGGCGTTATAAATAAAGCTCAGAATACCTTCAGGTATTTAACCAACTCCCCCTCTGAAGCTTGTTCTGACACCTCCATGCTTTGGCGATGGTGGAAGAAGTTGTGCAAGTGCTGATCCTAAAGGAAACATAGTATCTGAATACATATTTCACTTTTATTTGCATTAAAAAGGCATTTTTATCTGAGGACAATGAGTGAGCAGGTGAGATTAATGGACATATATATATATATACCTGAGAGTAAACTGTGGAAACAAGATGAGTTGAGACTTTGAACAGAGGTTTTCCTCCGTCTACCCATTTGATCTCCGAGCCAGAGTGCTGTAACGACAAGTGGGCGACAATTGCTGCACTGGATACTGAATAAAACTGCAATGTGCTGATTTATTAGAGCACATCTGAAATGCCAAGGCATAGACAACTTGATATAAATGACATATCAGTGACAGTTTTTTTTTTGTAAAATAAGAAGACAAGCTGTTTTGCCATATGGCTGCAGTGTGCTACAAGCTAGACAGAATAATGTTTTTTTAAGTTGAGTTCTTGTGAAAGAATGGCAGGTTTTGGGTGTTTATTTTTTGGAACAGATGTCCTTCCCAACCACCGAGTTTATGGGCTCATTTTGAGAAAATTGCTTCTTACACAGGCAGTTAAATTTGAAATAAGCACTAAGCTTTATGCGCAAATGCTTATTTTTGTATACATTATACTACAGCTTTAATTAAATTTACACTAAACCCATTAGCCCTACATCAAAGAAACAACACTGAGGGATCTTAATGGTGACACTGATTTTTAGTTTTTATAGATTACATTTTAATGCTGATCAGATTTCAAAGGCATCTGATGTGAAAGCCTGTTGGACCTCTACAAGGTCCCAATCCAATCACAGCTAATAAGATCTTAATCCATTTACCACAAATTGCATTGGATCCTATATGGTAATGTGGGAAAACTCATCTCTAAAACCATTTTGGAAAACTGTTTGAGGGCAATGCAGGGAAATACTTTGACCTATAAAACAACTAAGATCTAAAGCACTTACAGTACATTATTGAGTTAAACAGAATATTGCAGCAATCGATGGAGAAGACCTGCAATCATAGATTCCTAGAAGGTCCTGAAATAATAATAATAATAATAATCAAATATTAATAATAATCATCTGTTTTTTACCTTGTTGACACCATCCTGGGAGCCGAGGTACCCGGCGGGCAGGTTGGCGGCCACAGGCAGCTGCTGTTCATTCATGATGACTCTGCCGTCTCTTAGCAGAGGCAGCCATGCTGAACCCACTGTGGGTAAAGACCAGGAGCAGCCACATGTTTGTAAAGATGTAGCAATAAAGCAAGATCACCTTCGAGGGAGACTCATAAAAACATTACATAAATTATTTGTTTTATTTTTTTATTTTACTTAAATAATCGCTGGTGTTTTAATTCGGTGTGACTGAAAGCTGCAGCCTACCTGGAGTCTCCACCAGGTCTTTCTTCTTGCTGTTGCTGTCACAGCTAACATGATAGAAGGTGAAGAGAAGGTGATGCTTCTCATGCAGCTGAGTAGGCAGCTCTATCTTTATCTGAAGGTGAGAAAAACACAGATTCCTGGGGTTGGTTCCCTGATACAGAGGGGGCTTTGTTCGGGAAAATGAAAGCGAAAAATGCATGCAGAGTGTTTCCACTGAGGATTCAATGAGGAACTGAACTCTGCTCAAACAACATGAGAGGAGGTGAAGAGGTACTGCTTTACTTCTGCTTCTGCTCACTGCTTTCAAAAAATATAGAACTTTCTGACTTGGAGCATATATCATACAACATATGTGTCTCTCTCCACTGATGGTTTTTAGCCACTAATAAGTATATTACAATATACATTATATTAATAAAGCTGTGATTATGAGTAGCATGAGCATAGAAATACCTCATCATAGAACTCAGGGTTCTGCTGGTGGTGCAGGACGGCGGCGTATGCCTGCTTAGTGAATAGATGACCTCCTGGACGACCATAGATGCACTGCAGGAGATTCAAAAAGTAGGAGATAATCAAACATGAGAGAGATGTGACTCCGTGTTTTTAGGCATAGTCATCACAATGTGGTATAATGAATAAAGTCCCAAGTCAAGACTAACAAGTGCAAAGTAAAGCCTCAAGTCAAGACTAACAAGTCCAAAGTCAAGGCCCAAATTAAGACCAAGGAGTCCCAAGTCAAGACCAATGAGTCCAAAGTCAAGTCCCAAATTAAGACCAAGGAGTTCCAAGTCTAGTCCCAAGTCAAGACCAAGGAGTTCCAAGTCAAGTCGCAAGTCAAGACTAACAAGTCCAAAGTCAAGTCCCAAGTCAAGACTAACAAGTCTAAAGTCAAGGCCTTAGTTAAGACCAACAAGTGCAAAGTCAAGTCCAACAAGGCAAAAGTCAAGTCCCTAAACCAAGACCAAAGAATCCCAAGTTGAGTTCCAAGTGAAGACCAACAAGTCCCAAATCCTACACCAAATTTTTAAATTTTAAATTGAATAGCAGTATGCAAAGAGCTGAAATGAGAAGTGTGTTCAACATTTCCTGATGTGTAAATGCACCTTCAGCGGCTGGGCTTCATCCTCATCAGAATCCTTGAATTCAATGAAAACTGCAATATTCCTCGCCTGAAGAGGGGAGACAAAAGTTAAAAACAGCCAGATTATAAAAGCCATATCCCTGCTGGCCTAGAATCAATTTTTGCCAGACACTTTCTCTACTGTGCCTCTCTGTGTCCATTCCACAAGTCTTTAGTGTCTCATTAGTATCTCATTAGTTTCTATAAAGAAGGGGAAAATATTTCAGGCAAAGGATTGCCAGCACTCATTTAAAATAAAAGAGGGCAGAGAAACAGATGGGGGGGG
>NTHP01000333.1:72699-88678 GCA_003416845.1 Oplegnathus fasciatus
GGGGGGGGGGGGGGGAAGGCAGGTTGGTTTCCTATATGGAGCTGACCTTGTGAAAATAACAACTCTGTATTAATGTATTAATCAGAAGCTGCTGCTCTGCGTAAGGATAATTCTATCCAGCTCTGCTGCTTGGCTGAGCGAGCCTGAGGTGGTTGCCAGTTGTCTCGTAGGCTAAACAGGAACACAAAAATGATGATGACCAGAGAATGCTAGCCAAACAAAAGCACCGCTTTCCAAAAAGCATAAGTCGTATGTTTTGGAATGATTTTATGTGACACGTGAAGGATAAAATACTGATAGTGCAGATCATGTAACCACCAACAAAAAAAGCTCAAAATTAAAGGTATAATCCCATATTTCCTCTTGTTCATGTTATTACATTAATTCCATTGTATTGCTATGCATCCACACTGTTCATACCTTAGCAAAGGATTTCTGTCCGTCATATTTGAGGTGTTTTGGGTACACATAGAGGTGGTTTTTATAGATGGTGAATGGTTGGGAGCACTTAGCGATGCAAGGTACAAACTCCTCCACCTCCAGAAGAGCGCTGCCTGGCCCATTGCCTTCGAAGTTCCTCACAGGGATGTAGGAGGAAGTGACACAATCTGCAGGCAGGAAACGAGACGAGTTACAAGGAGTTCAAGGTTAAAGTCTGATGGTTATAAATAGACGGTTAAAAGTGATTTTGTAAATATTTGGAGGATTTACTGGTTACATCTGGGGCCACACTGTCAATAGTTACATCTAAGTTCCCCAAGAGCACAGGGAGCTTGGCCATTTTCTCTGGTCTGATGGGAAAACAGACAGAGACAGCGATTACAAAAATGTATCAAAACCATCTATAGTGACATCTTGAAGAGAGAGGAAAAAGCATACTTTCTGAAGTCAGTGAGCAGTTTGAACATGTCCTCGTCTGACAGCTTGCTGCTGTCCTGCCTGTAAAGAGCTGAGAAGCGAGCGCTTTTGTCCAAAGTTCCCGACGCGTCTTTGAACACAGGCCTGCAGAGACAGAAAGAAAAATCATTGAATCTGCTGGAGAGAGAGCACATTTCAGTTCCACACTAGTGGTTTAAAGATTTGTGCCTCCCAGCAGGGTCACTTTCTTTTGACAGTTTCCATTCAGTTTATATGCAGTATCCTAAATCTGAATCTATGTGGTATCATGGCACAAGAGTCTCCTTGATTTTTAGAAGATGAAAGTTTTCCCTCAACTGCAAGAAATAATCAGTAACAGTATATAAGTCTATTTATTGGAACAACACCAGCCAAGATAAGGACTGCTTGCTTCATTCCTTTTTTAAACAAAATAGGGTACAAGCTTTTATGGATCGCAGCAAGAAATCAAATAAGTTAAAATGTCAAACTATTCCTTTCAAGCTATATTTCTTTGACACAAAGAATGAAGATGACAGAAACACAGTATGGTTTTTCATACCTTGCAGCCCAGGCGAATGGCATCCTATACTGTCCCAGTCTGCTGCAGGCTGTCTTAGCATTCTTTAGCACCTTTTGAGCCATCTACATGTAGGCAAGAAAACAGGGGATTCATTTTACTAATCAATCATTCGAGATTAAACACACATCCTTGTCATCTCTGCTAATCTCTGTACCTTGGCAGAGTCTGAGCTCTTCATGTAGGGTTCAGTGCAGTGGGTGATCCCCCCCTGCAGGACCTTCTCAATCCTGGCCACCAGGAAGATCTCAGGGTGGGGGCACGTGACTGAGAACACCCCCTTTCTGGGGTACTGGAGAGCCCCCTCTGGGAGCCCACTGGCCTGCCTGTGGCCAGCCAGGGGACCATCACCACCGCCATTGATGTGCAAGTCCTGTCCGCTACAAGAGCCTGATGTCATTTGTCGGACCAAAGGGTGGTTGAGATCCACGTGGAAGTCGGCGGAGATCTTTCTACTGTTCTGGACGTCGAAGAGGGACAGGACCACATAGAAAGGCTCCACCTTTGATGAAAGAGGAGAGGAAGGAAAATATTTTTGTGATGGAAGTTGGACAATCAGAGACAAACAGAAAGAGTAGAGGAAAGATAAAATAATTGAAGGGATACCCATCCTTCCTAATGCACTCCTCATTTTCCATTAAGTCAAAATGTACCATTGATGTAATTCATTTTCCCATTCACTCTTTCCACCATGTGTTTCCATTACACAAACCCATTTGTGTGTATGTGTGTGTATGTGTGTGTATGTGTGTGTGTGTGTGTGTTCTGAGGAGCAGAGCTAATAGCTGTGGTTTCCCAGCTGAGTGCTGAATGTAGCAGGAGTCCTCCTTCTGCAGAGACAGAGACCTTGGAGAGTGATGGCAGGAAACCAGCCTCAGACTGGTGCTAATACATGGTGGGAGGCCCAGGCTGGTTGCCATGGTAGCAGCCATTCCTTGTGCCAACAACATCGGTTTTGACGGGGGCCAGCCAAGTGGGCCATCTGAACTGTCTGTGATCTTCTTAACTGATTTAGACCTCGCCCTCGTTTGCTAAAGGACATTTCCCAGAATTATGCTGGAAACGTGTTTTCGTACTTACAAATACATTCATGCATTCATAGAAGTGTGCCTTCTACTGTATGTCAACTTTGATGAAACTAGATGGTGCAGTTTGTAATTAACACCTTCATCTACATTTGACTGTTTGTCTTTCATTGAAACATACATTAGTTGTTGGTCCCTCTTCATTCTCTGCCACACAGCCCTGCAGGTTGAAAGACAGGTCGTGACAGCTGACCAGGACTCTCTTCCCGAACTTCTCTTCAAACTGCCGCACGTCAGGCTCAATGCCAGAAAAGTCCAGTTTCTGTGGAAACAGGAGATGGTATCAAAAGGTTTGAATAAATAAAAAAATGGATTAAAAAAACAGGAGCAAAACTGACTGTGGTGCTAGTGAGAATTTAAACAATACTCCAGTGCACAGGACTTTGTAGTCAGGTATTGTCTTCGTCACCTGTGTGTCATGGTCCAAAGTGAACAGTTTCAGGCGCGCTTCACTCCTCATTTTGGACTCAATATCTCTGGCAGTCTGTTGACAGCAAAGCAAAAAAAAAGGGATTCAAGATCACTTAAAGCTTAGTATTTAAAAAGGAAGTGGGATGGGATCGATTATGCTGTCCATATCAGAGGCCTGGGTTGGACATATAGTATCATATAGTAATATAATCAGGAAATCCAAGGACAGGGGATATATTCATTGTGTTACGTGTACAAAACAAATGTAAATTCACCAACAACCCATTTTCTTCATCTCCCCTTCTTATCTTCTACATTTTTCTCTTGTTATTATGTTTACTTTAAACTATCATTTAGACTGACCTCATCTGTACAATGAAAGGTCTCATTCATAAGAAAAATACATTTATAAAAGATGATGATAACTTGTTTTACTGCTGCACAGCCAAATGATATGGCAGGTCTCAGATTTAGGTACATTAACATACTATGAACATTACAAACCTACTGTGTCTGATTAGGGCCTAAAACTCTAATACAACACCTTTCTACCATTAAAGATGCATTAGCTTATTTTTTGGCCACTTGGGGGCACTGTAACAAACTGTAAGCACAACATTGACATATGTGTTATCAAACAGTTAGCTATGTAAACATCCAGCAGATACAGGGCAAAATTAGCATTCATTTAGAGTCTTGTTTGTGTTCACCTGATGAATGTAAGTCCAATATTCAATCTCTTTTAACTCTGATTTCTGGTCTCCTCCAACTCCCGAGAAAAATATCAGTTTTTTTAGCTGCTAAATGCTCCACTATGTTCGCCAGTTGGTCTCTAACTTTGTCTGTCTGCTGTTTGGTGCTGAACAGGAAGTGTACAGTGGGTTTATCAGAGCTTTTTAACTGAAAGCAAACCAAAACATTAAAGTTATGGGCCAGAAAATCAAAACAATGAGCTGAAGACGCTAAAACACCATGTAGAGGAATTGCACAATTGGGTGATAATTATCCGTGGGTTTGTCACATCAAGCCCCTCTCTCATTACACATAGTCATTTGATCCATTTTGGATATAAAAATATTGACTAGTGCAGCTTTAACTCTATCTGTTGACTTGGTAAATACAGGAAATCTCTATGCCTTTAAGTGTTTTTAGATTGCCACGTTCTACTGCCAGACTCCTGTTCAGCAACTGTGTTGGCCTCATCTGGCCCCTGCATTTGGAGACCATACACACTATACCAGATGTTTGCTTGGTTAGCACAAACAGGGAAATATGGGGACCTGGATGCAAGAAATACAGCTGTTTAGCAAAAGCTTACATTACTTCCAAGTTAAGTCATATGGCACCTTCAGACATCCAAAGCTCCTCTACAGTATGTGGACTAATCCATATGGTGTGGCTTGTTGTGTGGTCAAACAGAGGTGGCGAGCATTGTTTTAACATGTTCCTATAGATGGAAAAAGCAGGCTACCTGAAAGCTGTCTTGAAAACTTCCGGAGGAGAGGTCTGTTTTTCCATGCTCCTCATCTGTTGAAGAGATCAACAGGGGCTCTATTAGCTGATGCAATTATATAAAAAAATAATGATGTGTTGGTCTCTGCCTCTCTAAGAAGAGGAAAGGAGAATAAAATAAGAAAGAAATATTCATAATGAAGTTGTTTCACAGGGAAACATCCCAGAGATAAATTACTCCATGGGGTACAGTCGAATTGAAGAAGCCTGCAGGTGCAGCAAGCATCAAAACACATAGAGACAAACAAATGCAGGCACAAACACTGTAAGACAGGCAATTAAATAAATGCAAAAAATAACTGAGCCGCTAAGACAGACAAACAAGATGTCAAAGAAGAAAAAAAAAACACACACCATCATGCAGGTCTCCGTTCCTCTTCTCCTGCATGGCCTGTTCAAAGCTGCTGTGGAGAATCTTGTTGAGGGTGCCAATCCACTCCTCCATCTCTGCTTCGCTGTCTGCAGCCAGCAGGAACGTGCTCTTATCCTGCATCTTCAGCTCAAAGGCAAACCGACGCACTTTGCTGTTCTGAAAGAACACAAATGCAAACATTGATTTCAGATATTTTGATCTTTTCCAGTTTTAATTAAATTCCATCCCTTTTTCTACAAGAAGCTTAAAAAACGCACTTTAATTTTCTAAATTCATAATGTGTGCTTTAGTTTCAAAGGCCACAGTGCGTGAGGTCATTTACCTGAACAACCCCCATGCAGGAGTCAAGGAAGATGGTTCCTTTGGGTTCTTTGGAGGTGTTCTCGTCCTTGTAGAAGTTGAGATTGTAGGATCCATCTCCCAGCTGGGCCAGATGGAAGTATCTCCTCTTGAAGGACTAGAGGATGAAAATAGAGAACGTTAACATCCCAAATGGCCTCTTTCTCTCTAAAANTTTTATATAAAGATTGGATCCACAAGAAAAGGGAACAAATACTGACAGATCTTTGTTTTCGGCATGCCAAAAGACTGATTGCACTCTTTTGGAAAAAAAGATTAGCAGACCAAGTATTACACAATGGACAAGGCAGATGCTATTAAGCCTTCAGCTGGAAAAGGTTACTTATATATCAAAAGGAAAATGTTTGAAATGGTTTGGGGACCATTCATTGCTTTTGTAAGGTGTATAGACTTGATAGATGATTGAGAAGAGGAGGAATAAATTCTCCTTGGTGTAAATGTTGCACAATGTTGTGTATGAGCTGTCGAGGCAGCAGTTATGTGAATTTAATGAATACTTACTACAAAGCTCTTTCATTCCAGAAAGTCTTATAGACAGGTGCCTCGGATAATAAATGTGAAAGATTTAAAAAATCCTGCTCACTGTCGATCACTTGTACTCAGTTTATTTACGTGTTTCAGTCCTTCAGACTGAATAACTTGAATAAAAGTGATAGACAGTGTTCAGGATTCTTTAGTTCCTTCACCATGAAGTTAATTCATTAAATATTTTTTGTTTTTCAATTTTAAAATCTTTTATTGGTGTTGATGATTATTTTTAATGCCTTAATGTGTGCTTTCATTCACGCTGCTTCTTATCTTTTTATATTTTTGTGTGTCGACAAGACAATGCATGATAAATATATTGTTTCACACAAAAACTGTTAGAAGTTGCTCGTTTACTTTAGGCTTCATGTCAAAATAACAATTAGAATTGTATTCTCATTAAGTTGTTGGACTTGTTTGATTTAATCTGAGAGATGGATTCAAAAAAGAATGAAAATCGAAGCAGCAGAGGACGAGATATCCTGATTTTTAGTTCCTAGTGTGGGTCAAAACACACTACATCCTACATTTCCAATGATGCAACATGAGCACATCTTGGAGGATCGTAACACAGGCTTTCTTTAAAAGTTTTGAAGCTTCAAGCCCAAGGCACATAACCCCGACATCACTAAGATATCATCAGGGTTATTTTTTCAGACTTTGAAGCTCCTCCAGAGCCACAGAGGACATTATACGACTGTTTTCACAGGCTGAGTAGCTCTCCTTGCGTTGAGTAAACTGAACTTCATGTGTAAAATCAGTGGAGTGCCCTTTTAACCACACTGGCTGAAAACTTTCATAACAATCATTATTAAAGACAATAAAATATAAAAAACTATTAGAAAGGGTTGTGAAAGGCTGTGTTGCCTTTAGTGGTTGAAGCTGTTACTGTACCCACCCGCATCGTAACACTGATTGCACTGTTCATGTTGCCTTTGTACAGCCAGCCATGTTTAGACACTCCTCCCTTCTGAGATGCGAGGGACGCTGTGTCCTGCAGGAGGAGGCGCAAAGAACACACATTAATACATCAGTGTATTCTACCGTTAAATGAAGCTAAACACAGATGAGAATTACATACATTTACGTCTGTGTGTGTTTCCCTCTCCTCCATTAATGGACAAAACACACACACGCTCTCACATACATGTATTTACACACTTTGCTTTGAGCTCAAAAATCTGCTGACTGCCCTCGAGGCCAGTGGAGGAGAGGCCCACACTGACTGTCCGTTCAGTCCTGAGAGGAATGCTCTTCATTAAGATCAACATTTACATCAACGCTTCTCTAATCTCAGGAGATTTCAGCCACGACGGTGTGTCCATTAAAGGTCACTGGCCTTCAGTTAAATCAATGCCTGAAGCACAGTAATTATCGGGAGGGGATGTGCCCTTAAACCGGTACAAATGTCATGGAGATGTCGGCTATTCTGGGAAACGGCGAGGGCCTAGAACATTAAACAAAACATCCAAAGGTTGGCTTGTAATAAAGGAGTGAAATTAAATAAACGAATACAATGTTGTGCAATAAATTAAACGTTTGTGCTCTATTGCATTCCCTTGTAATCAAGTTTCTGCAGGAACAGCCTAGAGAAAGGTTGAATTTGTAGAATCATTGTTATTAACACTTAAAGAGTTTGCTGAATCTGGGACAAACAGGGTTCCCTCAATGAAGGGGAAAGACAGTGTTGGATCGGTGGACTTACCTCGTCTTTTTCCACATCTTCATCCACCTCAAACAGGTGAGCTGCCAGTTTCTCAGGTCTCAACACCTTACTGAAAGTACAGGGACAGGATAACTTAGACCTGGCTCACTTAAGTCAACTTCAGTTTCAGTTTATTTAAAGGGAACATCACCCAAGGACTTACTGCACACTTTACAGGTTAAAATGTTAACATCATACATACAATTATGAGAATTCACATGTACACACACACACAGACAGGCAGAATCCAAAGCATACATGTAAAAATGATTGAGGTTTGAGGTGACATTATGAATGATCATACAACAGCAATAACAGAATTTAAGGGGCAGTTCATTTTGGGAAACAAGAGACAATAGCACATAGAGAAAAGATGGGTTTTACACCAAGTTGATGTCAACAGAGCCTGCCTCCTGAACTTGAAGTGGGAGCGTATTCCAAAGGAGAAGACGAGCTCAATGAGCAAAGGCTCTACCCCAGAAAGATGAAACAGGGGGCAATCCATTTAAAGCCCTGTAAGTCCAGAGGAGGATTTTGAAATCCACTCTGGCTTGTATTGGTAGCCAGTGCAAAAATATCAGGACAGGTGTAATAAGATCAAACTTCTTAGATCTAGAGAGGTCTCTGGCAGCTGTGTTTTGGACCAAATGAGGACGCCATGTTGCTGTCATGGATAGGCCGGCAAAAAGTGCAATGAAATCATTAAATCTGGGTGCTTCGGCATCTGTATTAGATAGATTTGGATGGATTTTCGCTGTGTTACACACATTAAACAAGGTAGATTTGGTAACATTCTTGAAGTGTGGTTCAAAGGTAAGAGAGGGATCAAAACCTCTAAGAAATATATGCATATGTTTCACAATCCAAAAATTGCAAAATGCAATCATTTTTTAAATTTCAGGGCTGCTCAGTAATGCTTCTAGCTTTACAGGATGTAGCTCAAATACTGCAGCTGCTTCCCTAAGTGCAGCTCAAACCCCAGATGGCCTGTTTGCCCTTTGACCTTCACAAGACCCAGCTTGCTCTGGGGAGCTACTAGGATAAACAGCGTCAAGGCCAAGACCGGGGCTTGTCTAGTTTTTACTCTACAGTGTTTTAAACATGACACACAACATCTGTAAAGCACATTCCTGTCCTTAAGGAAAGTGGCACGTCAAAGGACACATAAGGCATTGTGGGATTTCCCTGAAGCTTTAATGATATCAATCAACAGCAGTCCCAGAATAGCTCTGCTTATCCTTGGTAGAAAAACATAGGAAGCCTTCTATTGTTGTTGTGGAAGAGCTTGGAGCCTCCACAGATTTCCGTCTTTCTAGAGATCTGGCTAAAACATTCACTGGACTGTAAACAAAGGTCAGTGTCACTGAACACAATAAGATTTACAATATCCCTTGGAGGGCTTTTGCAGCATAGTGTGCTGTGCGGTGGACGAAGCAGACTATTAGCAAGGATATAATATAGAGGAAATTCCAAACTACAGGGAGAACATATACTGGTTGGCTTGAAAAGCGTTTGTCTGGTTAACTTCCACACCTCCAATTAAGAGCAGCACACAGCCTCTTCTCTAAGCTTTTCTATGGGAAACATCCAGGACTGTCTCCCACACAGTTAATGAGAGACATAAAGCTGTAGTACAAGATATGATACCAGTTCAGCTCAACTGTTACACTAAAAGACTACTACAGTATTGTAGTGTCTTCTTTCACCACCAGACCACAGTCTGAAGATGGAGCTGTCAGGAAAATGGTCTACACCTCACAGCACCGGTTAGTACAGCTGAGGCACACACACTCACTTTGGGAGCTGGCGGAAGTCTCCAGAATACTCCTCATACTTGTAATTGACCACATGCCAGTCGGACTTGTAGGTTTTGATACACTGCAGAGACAGAGGGGGAAGAGGGGGTGAGGGGTCATTTCAACAGGAGCAAATTAAGACGTGTACTTACACAAACAGTCCAGACACGGACAGGCTCAGGTTTCTAAAACGACCTCAGACAAGTACGGGTACATTTGATTTCCATCCAAAAGATTTTATTTTTTTTAAGTAAGAATGGACATGGAGGGACTCTGTTCCTTTAAGGCAGACTTGAAGGAGCTTTGGCAGATGCAACATGGTAAGACCACTAAAATACATTACATTCAACTGAATTAGCAAGACAAACATTTATCTTACTATATGTCAGGCAGTAGAATAGTGCTGTATTTCTGTTAGAATGACCCTGGCACGAATCAAGCACATGGGAAGAGCGCAGCAACACAGGATTCATATTACTTGGGTGGATAGTAAAGGTAACAGGTGGATAATAAAAAAAAAGTTGTCATTTTGGATAGCATTTTAGCCACAGACCCTGCTCGGTAACAGACAACGAAATGCTGCGGGAACACCATGTGATCTTCCTCACCACACAAAACTACTTCTTGAGTTGTCACACTGTGCTCAGTAACTAATAAATCCCATCCAAATGGGGCTTTCCTGTATAATCTTGCATTTTAGACCAATGCAGTGAGATTTTGGAACATCTATTGATTCTTTACATCATCGTCATAAAATAAACCGCTGTTAAAGCTAACAAAGTTGCCCAGAAGTTTGCTAGTCAACATGTTTTTGAGGGATTATGTCTGGTAAAAAGTCTTCACTTCTTCCTATAGAGAGGAAGATCTGACACAACCATAAAAACACCCGTGGTATCACATAGTTTGTGTTCCAATATGTGTTCGTTAAATACACATGTTGACGGAGGCATGGGGTCACTAAAAAGTGGAAAAATACATTCATAAAAAGAACAGCCCATGTGTATAAGGCCGCACAGCTGCTCCAGATGTAGTTATGATGTAATTCCTGGCTGCAACCGTGGGGGACTATCCCCTATCAGACTCTATCAGGCCGCACCCCAACAGACCCCAGCACACAGCTCCTCTGAAACAACATGACGTGAACCACCAATGAACTGTGGACTCCATCTGCGGCCGATCCTTTGTATTGTCAGGAAACATATGAGGGTAGAGAACACAAATGGAGGTTCATTTAAAGGCTAACGGCAACATTTTTGACATGCACCATATCGGTTTTCACTTATCTCTAAATCATGTGAGTGGTCAACAAACACTTTAGTTTTTCGCTAGCTTTCTCTGAAATCTAATCAGCTCTACTTTATACATGCACCATAAACACATCAGAATGAATCTTTGGCTGGATTTATGCCTGAGCTCCAGTATCTGATGGGTCTTCAGGGTGTGAGAGCCAGTTGCATTATCTGGACAGAGTCGAAGCACCTGTGTTTTGGGTGAAAGGAGAGAAAACGTGGCGGTGCTCCAAACAAAAGGATACGGCAGGGTTTCAGTCACGACAGAGAGGCTGAGGCTTTGGCCACGATCGAGGGATAAAGAATGGACAAAGCAGGCTTACGTCCAGGTATGTATTAATGTTACCTCTTGGACAAACAGCGAGTGAGCTTCTTTCTCAGCAGTCTCTGGCACGGTGGAGAACAGAGTCCTGCCCTGGCGCCTCAGGGTGGAGATCTGAGGAGAGAGAGGGAAAGAAGGCATGAAAAACAGACTGATAGAAGAGATTGGCACAACAGATCCATCCTGCTGATGTTTTTATACAACAGGGCAAATTCACTGACATAGTAAACCCATTTCCTGCTTTGGGTATATGTTTAGTGTTGGTTTTACTGCTCCTCATGATTATATGAAATTTTATTGATCTCAATAGGGTAGTTCTCTTTGTACTTTCCTTCAAAGGAAGGTCAGAGATCAAGGTAAGCTACAGACCAGGCTCCTGGAGCTGGTGTGGATCAGTGCTGTGCTCAAGGACACTTCAGCAGAAGGATGTTGCTTGCTATGCATCTCAGATCAGATTGATAGCTCTGATTGTCAAAGCTGGCATTTAAAGGAATAGTTTGACATTTTGGGTAATACACTTCGATTGAACGATCGATACCGCTCTCATATCTGTACGCTAAATATGAAGCAAGAGTTGTTAGCTTGGCATAAGGACTGGAAGCAGGGGGAAACAAAAAAAACCAACTAAATTCTGCCTACCAGCACCTGTAAAACCTACTAATTAACACATTATATCTTGTTTCTTTAGTCCGTACAAAAGTAAAATGTAAAACTGACTCAAAGAAGTCACTAGCCAGGCCAAGAAATAGTTCCAGCACGTAACTCCCCTGTAAAAAAACACAATCCAAGCAGACACACACAAGCTAATTTTGAGTAATAAAGTTCACAGTAGCTCTGTGAACTTTATTAGGAAGAAGAGCTCCATATCATTTCAGACTAGTTTCAAACCAACCGCAGTCTCATGATTTCTTTCACTTTTTAAGTGAAGTCCGACTCAGTGGTTTGAACGTTCAAGAAAAAAAAAAAAGGACGCAGCCTGTTTTATCCCAGTCCTAATTTTATCCCAGTCCTAATTCTTCCCTCCTGCCAGCCTTGTTAGACAGACAGAGCGAGAGAGAGGAGAGCGAGCATCCATAGCCGAGGAGCAAAAGGCGCCTCGGGGCGTCAAGTCTGTTCCAAGCTATTGGACGCTGCAGCCACCATTGCTCCCACTTAGTGTTCTGCTTTTCTACTCAGCCCACAAAGATGAGTAGGAAACAGTGGCACAATGACCTAGTTTTGTCATAAATCTCCTATTCTTACACTGCCAAGCACATACAGTACAGTTAATAAACCTCTGCCCTCATTTGTCCAGTTCACTCCTGCAACAGCCATTAAAGACAGTATCAGTGGCCCAAACTGAGCTCAGTTTGTTCAGTCCTTTATAATCTGTATACAAATAAAGTTCTACTATAAATCAATGGCACCAGTGATATGTGAAAACATCTGCAGTGAGGAAAAGCTGCAAAAGACTTAAGCTGTTTGGAAAAGTGTACGTTTTTATGCTTTTGTTGTATAAATGGAACCTTATTAAAGGAATAATTCAACATTTTGGGAACTACACTTATTTGCTTTCTTACCGTGTGTTAGATGATCGATACCACTCACATATCTGCCTGATAAATATGAAGCTTAGCTTAGCATAAAGACGGGAAGCATGGGGGTAAAAAATACGCCTTCCACACATTATATCTCGTTTAATCTGTCATTTTACATTGAAAAAATATGCTTTCATACCACTCTCATATCTGTACACTACATGTGAAGCTAGAGCCAGGAGACGAATCTAGCCTGACTCTATCTTGTAAGTTAGTCTATCTTGTAAGCTAGTCATCTCCTGGCTCTAGCTTCACATTTAGCGTACAGACATGATAGTGGTGTCGATCTTCTCATTAAACTCTAAGCAAGAAAATATTTCCAAAATGTCTAAACTATTGCTTTCACTTAACTAGTGTGTGAGCAGGATGAGATACAGGGCCTAAGTCGCCCAGCGGTTTTTGATCATAAAAACACAAAGGTGAGTAGATCATGGCTGAATTTTAACTTTAGGGTGAAAGACCAATTAGCATACCGCAGTACAACACAGTATGACACTTCAGTTGCACTTGCACACGCCTATTTCTCAGTCTGCACTTTTGCCAATTCACTGAAAACAAAACACTCAACACACACAGTCTGTCTAGTTTTTGACCAAAGTTGTCAATCAGGAGCTGCTGGCTGCCAATTAACAGCATTCCTTTCACAGTCATTAAACCCGGGCTTTGATGGCTTCCACTGGGCCAGAGGAGCGTGTTCCCACAGGCAGTGACACTGCGGGGCAGATAGGGTGATGGCAGGCAGGAATTAAAATCTCTAGCATTGAGATATCTGAGCAGAGTGGTTGGGTGAGCGAGTCTTCTGATAGTCCTCTTTCTACTTTCTAAAGATGAAAGAGACTGTAGTGTGACTGTTTTATCTGTGCATTCGTGTGCAGGATCAAAAATTTGAAGGCTCTGGATCAGGAAAAGAGAAAAGTCATTCTTACTTGACCACTTTACCCTGTTATGAATTAAAATATGTTGGTTCTGAAGTATATTGACCACCACGAATGTGCATGTAGGGGAAGTTAATCCATAACTCAACACTTTAACCTCCTTATACCTCCTTCCTCTTGCATGCACGATTAGCTACTGCTGCATGTGTATGTATGTATCTGTGCAGCACGTGCACATGCTAGACCCATATGTCTGGCTGGCTCCCCCCTTCGCCTCTCTAGGCCCATTGATGTAAAACATATGGCAGGTTAGACAGATGGACAGACTGGGTCGGACACACACACACACACACTCACACTCTTAGGAGTCCTGGGCAGTTACTAATGGCTGAGCTCTGCAGATAGCCTTGTAATGAAAACCACTCATCATCTACTGATTGTGAAATAGTCTGGAGGCAGACTGTGCCGCGAAGATTTCCCACCACATACTCTGTTATTGCTGTGAACTTTCACAAGCATGTCTATTCTATTCTCCTGTTTTGTGGCCTTAATTAGATTGAGAACGAGAAAATCTTATAAAACCGGTCACAAATACATAGTTTGCTTTTTATAAAAGGATCAGTGATTTCCTGAAAACAGCTGGTCACTGTATTTTTAGCAAACGATACACAAACAAGAGGGAGTAGTGCATTTGTTGGGGACTATTATCAGCGGTGGATGAATCCACATTTCATGCTCTAGTGAGTATTTGGGCAGCAGGGTGGTTTATGTGGGATTGCATCAAAATAAACTACAGTGTGTGTGTTTATGGTTATGACACAGTACTTGCTAGTGGGATACATTCATTACTGGTTTGGCTGTGCACATGGGATTTGTTAACAAAAAGAAAAATATTGAATGTGACCAGACTTCTCCTTTAAAGTCTGAGGAGTCTTGAGGAATGACAAACATTTGAGCATGAGTCTGTCCCTGTTTTCTCTTTCTCTCTCAAACTGGGAGTGGACCCCGCTGAGATCCATCTCAGCACCACAGTGATGTAATGTTGACACAGTCTTTGAGCCCCTTTGAACACAAGCAGCAGATCTATGTAGCGTGTAAATGTTTATAAGACCACGAGCCAGCAATTACATACAGTACATGTGGACGTTTATAACTGATTTCACACATGGCTTCACCAGGTAATATCATAATTTGCCCATATCTGTGTAATCAGCTGTGCTAAGCTGTTGCAGCTGATTTCCTGAAAAGAAATCCAGTGCAGTGAGGAGGAACTTCAGCATCATATAAAAAGTACTTTCTGGTGTGTCCATGAACTGCACTGGGTGGTACCAGCTATTGTAAATCCAAGTTTGTGTGTAAAATCCTTCTTAAATTAATAGCAACTACTAGCTAGTTGTCTTAGCAACAGGTGTTGGTTTCAGCTGTTCGTGTGGGTGGGGAGAGCATGACAACAATAGAGATAGTGTAGTGATGGTAAAACAGTGAGAGTTTCCCAGTGGTGGAAAGTAACTAAGTACATTTACTCAAGTACTGTACTTAAGTACAATTTTGCTAGTACAACAGTATTTCCATTTTATACTACTTTATACTTTTATACTCTGTACTATAGGGATGTGTTGTACTTTTTACTCCACTACACTTATCTGATTTTACATACAAAACATATGATAAACATAAAATGAAGTATAATGCATTGCTAGAAATTAAACTACACGACAGAATATAAAGTAGTTCAAACTAGCTCCACCTGGACCAGCTGCATCATTAACTCTGAAAGGGTTGATTCTGCATAATGAATACTTGAAGTATTTTGTTGACTTCTGTACTACCTTTACTACCTTACAACCTTTATTTAAGTAAAGGATCTGACTACTTCTTCCACCACTGGAGTTTCCAGTCATGTAAAAGTGAGAGCCAGTTTAAAGCATGGTGTGTGTTGTGGCTGCAACATTTAAATCTGATGCTGTGTCCTCTGATGATATTGAGTTTTTAATTGCTTTACAAAATGGCAGGAAGTCACTTGCACTAATCAAGTGTAATTGCTAGTTCATGTGGCCTGCTCTTTAGAAGTGGAAAAGATTTTTTTAGAGCTTTTTAGTTGCTCATTGTTTTCATTTTATGCCCTACAATCGAATGTTTTGGTTCATTCTCACCGCTCTCATCAGCATCATTTTCAGCAACAGCAGGCTCTGATAAACCCACTGTACACTACCTGCCCAGCACAACTTGCTGGTGAACATAGTGGAGCATTTAGCAGCTAAAGAGGCAGATATTTTTCTCAGGCATTGGTGGAGACCAAAAACAGAGCTGAAAGAGAGTGAATATTGGACTTATATTCATCAGGTACATACATAAACATGACTCCAAATGAATGCTCTGTAACTTCTGGATGTAATAGGCAACTGTTTGTTAACACGGTGTCATGGCCCTGGCCATGCCTGTTTGTTTTCTGTTCCTTTGTGTTTTTCCCTGTTTTCCCCTTTATCCTCCCCTTCCCTGTGTGAGTGTGGTGGGGGCGTGGCCGACCTGAGTCCTGATTGCTCCACACCTGGTTTCCATCATCATCTACCTGCAGTTAAAACCCCGGCTCTCCTTCCACTCATCGCCAGATTGT
Source organism: Oplegnathus fasciatus (assembly GCA_003416845.1). Lineage (NCBI taxonomy): Eukaryota > Metazoa > Chordata > Actinopteri > Centrarchiformes > Oplegnathidae > Oplegnathus > Oplegnathus fasciatus. The sequence goes on from NTHP01000333.1 coordinate 88,600, forward strand.
TCAGTCTCCTCCGTGGTAGATACTGTCTTGGCCGCTCTAGCCATTTTGAGTTTTTTGTGGTTCTCTAGTGAGACTCTGC
>NTHP01000333.1:89125-108097 GCA_003416845.1 Oplegnathus fasciatus
TTTTTTGTGGTTCTCTAGTGAGACTCTGCTCATTGTTATCTTTTCTTGTGTCCAGGATTTCTCCAGTTTCCACCACCAGCCCTTTTGGATCCCACCTCATCTCTGTTTTTTTGGACTTCAGCCGGACTTCACATACATCCTCCCCTACAGCCTGCCTGCCCCTTGCCTTCCCCTGAAGAGTCCTTCATTAAAGTTACTCTTTACATCTACAAACTGTTCTGTGTCTGCTTCTGGGTCCAGGTCTTCAAATCGTCACACACAGTTTCGACACTTTTGTCTTTATAGCTTGTTTTCACTGCCTTCGTGTGTCCAAAAAATGATTTAAAGCAGATTTAAGTAGTTTTGTTGTGTTGAAATTGACATTTCAATGTGGACTGCAAACTCTTCAGCAAACAATATATAAGTGAGTAGCATCATTTTCCACATGTAAACAATGGTTTCAAACTTCTGCATCAGCGTGGACATAGCCTTAATCAATACCAGATTCAAGGTCACTGCTCTGCGACTGAGTTGGACCTATGAGAGGGGAAAAGCTAAACAAAAATGTACCTACAGGGCTCAACAAGTAACTCTTACCTGGAAGTCGTCCGTGGGGAACTGTAGCATGTCCCGCAGAACATCACTGATGATCTGGGTCTTCCTCTGTAGAATCACGTTCTCATAGTCCAGAGGCTCTATGATCTTCGGCTTCACCTAAAAGAGCAGATTACAGCAGTGGATCAACATGTGGCAACATGTGGCAAGGCCGACTACCTGCAGCTTGTTTTTGTTCTGTCCAGTCGTCTTTGCTTCTCTATAAATATTTTAGTGAATTTTCATCCAGGGAATTTTAAAAAACTTTACAGTTAATAAGGGTATCAGTGTACGGGTTGTGGGATGAGTTACAGAGGGAGATCTGGGGTATTCACGCTGTCTGGACAACAACTTGCTATTGTCCTTTCACAGAGTTACTGGTTGACAGCTACAGCAGCAGGAACTGGCACAGAGACAGATGAATGTGGGTTAACAGAAGATGCTGGATGAGAGAAGTGAGGGATGGATGGATGGATGAGCGAGAGTCTGTGTGCGCCATTGTACCAGTCACTGTGTCATGAGCTCACGTTCAAAACCTGAACTACATAAGTAAACAGCAGCAACTCTACAAATCTCTCTTTTGAGAATTTCCAGGAATAGGCGTTACCCCCTCGTACTGTACCAACTGCAGGAAGATATACAGACAGGATTCTTCATTCCATAGTAAATCCTTATGCTGCTTTATAACAGAGCGGGCTTTGTCAGCACTGATGTTTGACAGGAGGTAAGATAGTCTAGTTCATGATCTAACAGGGATTAAACTCCCCCGGCGCTGCGGACGTCGGCTCTAACATACCACAGAATATATCCAAGGGATTCCTCCAGCATGTCCCCCCTCGACAAGCCTGACTGTGACATTAGAAAGCAGATCTTCACATATGACACACACGTGCGTCCGCATATTAAGACAGGAAGTAAACAAAGCTTTGATCTATTTAAAGCTGAGCTAAGACAGATTTTAAATATGTGACAATCATGACAGTTTAAATCACGAAGTGGTGAGGCAAGCGTGTGAAACCATACCTAATCTATACCTGTAGATTTGATTTTTGATTTAATTTCAGGTATAGATAAGGACACGCATGCATAAAGTTGTGAGTCAATTCTTAAGAATGAAGAGAAAGCTGCACTCAGCAATGTTAATCCTTTCCTCCTTCCTATTTCCTTTCCTTTAAAGCATCACAGAAAGGCCAGATTATTAGTATTATTAGTATCTGATGCTGCTTAACTTTCTAAAGCTCAAGTCTGAATGAAGTCTCCAAATGGCTTGTTCTCTCTGAGCAACAGTCTATAACTTCAAGATGTTCAATTTACAATAATATAAAACACAGAAAAGCAAAATTTGAGAAACTGGAACCAATGAATGTTTGGCATTTTTGCTAGAAAAATTGACTTAAATGGTTAATCGATTGTCGAATTAATTTTCTGTCCAATCAATCAATTAACAGATTCATTTTTTCGGCTCTAATGTGAATTTAAAACTCATCATTTACATCTCATGGGCAAAGTTGGCTGCAGTATTTTGCAGCTTTATAAAAAACAAACAAATAAAACCAGACTAAAAGTCCGTAACCATGCTAGAGGCTCTGTGCTTACGTCAGCATGCTAACTTTATTCACAATGGCAATGCTAACCATGTTTACCATCTTAGTTTAGTGTGTTAGCATGTTAAAATTTGCTAAGTAGCGCTAAACACAAAGCACAGATGAGGCTGCCGGTGTTTGGTCATAAACAAGTATTGGACAAACCAAAATTTCTACACAAAATAAGTTCCCACTCATGTCTCTGTACATTTCTAAATTGTTATAGCCTCCAGGTCTGGATGTGGCCACTAGGCGTGGCTGTGATCCAGACTATTTGGATTAGCCTCTTGGTCTGGGTCCAATGAACACATAACAAACTGAGGCCAATTAAACAGACGTCTGACCATAGATTTACATTTTGATTCGTCCAACCAATCCTCCTGCTGACGTAATGAAAATATCCCTCCATATCTCTCAGCCCTTTGGATGTAAAAGATCATCTGATAAGCGGAAAAGCGGCGGTCCTGATTTCCAACTGGAGAATTGCCATTCAGACAGAAGATAACAACAAGCAGCTGTGAACTGTGACTTGTCAGTAATTATCTCACATGAATACATTAGAGAGACATTCATGTGAGATCAAGTTTAACTTAAAGGCTGCTGAAGATGTAGCTGTTATGATGCTCTAGGAGGTCAAATACTGGCAGTTTAACAACAATCTTATTTAACTAGTGAACTACGATTTATAATCTTGATTGGCTGATCAAAAAAACAACCCAAAAGCAGGGAAATTTTGCTGTAAAATGACAATAAGTAGTTAAATGGCAAATTCTTTGATTACCAAATGCCAGTCAAACTATGGAAATATCTACATCTTTAAAAAATGCTAAAAGAAACTACAGTACATGTTGCTTTTTACAGTGTCCTTTAACAAACTACCATCTTCATCCAACTGCAGCCAACTTGTCAAACTCCCTGACTCTGACACACAGAAACGGTTAATGAACAAAGGGAGCCACAAGTGCTCCATTTCCTAAAAAAAGATCAACATTCAACCCCCTGGAGAGGTGTACCCTGAAGCTGCTATTTCCCATTTCCGTCTAACCCTTTTAAAATATCTTCAAAGCTGCTCTTGAAAGGGAATCTCAGAGATAAAAAAAAAAACTTGGTTAAACAATCAGATCACATCGGTTCCTTTTAGCAAGCAGCTCCCAGAATGTCAGAAAAAGTTTACTTCCATGTAAAAGATGGCATAGTACACACTTACCGCTGCCACCTGTGTCCCAGCCTCCACCTCTGCCTCAATCTCAGCCAGGCTCTTGTACTGCTGAGGAGACTCTATCACCATCTCCCTTTTGGGGGCTTTGCCAGCCCGGCCCTGCATGGTTGTCAATCCTGCCTGTGTGCAGCCTCTAACCAGGTGTGAGACTCACTGCGCACACACCGCCATGGCACAAAGTTGCCCACAATGTGAAGGTTGAGAGAGCTCTGCCGACGTCCAGTGAGATTCCCCTCTGCACTCAATCACAATAGCCCAGCCTCCCTCTCCCTCTCTCTCCCGCTCTGTCTCTCATCAGAAGGGTAGGGCCCCTCCCACCCTCACAGCTGTGCAGCTGTGAGAGAGTGTGTGGATATGTGTGTGTGTGTTTGTATGTACAGTATGTGATTTGTGTGAGGAGGAGGGGAGGAGGAGTCAACCACTCCCCCATTAAAAACCTAGAAGAGGCCCAGAGATCATGTCGTCATGTGCCTGCTCCACCTGCCCAGTGTGTGTGTGTGTATGTGTGTGTGTGTTGAAAAAAAAGAGGTGAATGGAAAAAAGTTCTGTAACGTTTTAGATTGCAGCCTGCAAATTACACTGTAAATATTTTGTACATACGGGGTACCAATGAAACACTTACTGGGTACCTACCAGTAGGTACAAGAGAAGTAGCACAGGGAATAAGGGGGTAACAAATTTGTGTTTGGGGGGAAGAACGTTTTTAATTACCCAATATATATTAAATAATAGGAGTACATACAGGGGACCAGCAGGCTTAGCCTATTTACAATAGTAATGTCATACAAAAGGACCCAACTAGGTGTGGCACTTTCACTAAGAAGAAAAGAACTTCATAAACTTGAATATATTTGATATATTTCATTGTGTACACACTCAAAAAGCTACAGACATCTTCTCATTGCCCATCATTAATAATATACCACCCAAAATACCATTACTTAACACACAATAGATGTCAGGAAGAGCCTCAGTGAGCACTCTACCTATTTAGCATGGATATCCTACAGCACTGGACATTGGACTCACAATGGACAGTTTAAAAAAAACGATGAAAATCGATGCAACAGAACCAGAGATATCGTGTTTTTTATTCCACGCTTTCCACACTCCTCCAGATATAGTGTTGCATTCTGGGTATGAGGATGCTAGCTATATCATTGCTAGTGAGGACCATGCTGGTGAGTCGAGGCTAGGAACTCTCCGACATGCATATACAGTACGGTTTGAGTAATTTCCAATATTAGAGTCACAGTACTGATGTACTCTGTGTGTAGAGGAATTAGCCCATTAGCTTGTGTTTCCTGCCAGAGCCCGACTGATATTAGCTCATTGTAAATATATTGTATCATGTACATCTCAGCCCATAAATGACAAGAAACTGGAGTACTGAAGTACAGAAATGACAAAGATATGTTTTAAAGCAGTGTCACCATTCTATAGTTTGTCCAACCGAGAAAAAATGTCCTTCTTGGTCACAATTATTAAAAAAAAGTAAGGGATTCTTATCAAAAATGTTAATTTAGGTTATGAGTTGTGAAGAAAATTAACATTTGAGGATATATCATTATTGTTTTATTATTCGTTGGCCTAAAAAAAACCCTGTACCAGTCAGACTATATTTTTTGTTACTGAAGAAAGACTTTACTGCAGAACCAGACAACCATTAAATGTTATCAACTGGCTAACATGTTACCAGCTTTATCCAGAGACTTCCAACTTCAGGTGAGAGCAACCGATCTTCAAGCGAACAAATAAATGTACATTCTACTTCCTGTTTACACTTTGTCATTCATTTCAGCATTGAGATGGAATTATATTGTTTAGTAGTAGCTATTGTGGTGATTATTGTGTACGTATTACAGCCTACATATCCAATATATACTTTGCAATTACATTGAAAAAGGAATGAACAAGGGCCTGATTCATTTTACAGCCTGTAACTGCACAATAACTACAGTGAAAGTGTGTAGCACAGTGCACTCTTACTAAAACGCCCATTACCTGCTCCTTAATTGTTTATGATCTGATGATATGACGGGACATAAAAGATGTCCTAGGTTCTTCTCTAACATCAGTTTTGATTGTCAGATGAATCCTACATTGGACCCAAAAACTGCGTTACTGTTGAAATGACTAAAAATAACAGTCACCAGCCACAGTAACAGCATTTAGACACTCAATCTGTGTTGATAAAGTTCTGCTCCCCATTGATATTTTGCTCTGCTTTGAACTGTTCCTACGCCGTATCCGCTGCAGCAGGCACACACAGCAGGGTCACTTAAAACACACTTCCCCTTTATCCGGCTCTTAGACACAACACTCACACACACTCTCCTGCTGCTTCGGGAAGACTTTGAGTTGCCCCTTGTCTCTCCATCCAGTCAGCATTCTGTCAGAGGAGAATCACTCGCTTTTAATCTTTAAGCAACGGAGGCGCCTCGGCTCAGCTGTTTTCTATCGGGGAGTGTGTTTCAGAATGATGACATTTAAAGTTTTCAGCGAGGACTTACTGCGGGTAAATTTATGCAAATCCTGTGTTTTGTTTTCTCTCTCTTATGCCGCGTTACACACAACTCCCAAACCACACAGATGTTTACAAGCCACTGAATCTTTCTGACTCAACAAACATGATTAATAACTCACCCAATTATCTCTATGGGAAGAGAAGTTGGGGCTCTCTCGTGTGCAGAGAGAGAGGGGGAGAGGTTGGATGTCAGAGAGAGGGGATGACATGCCACGGGTCAGGATGACTTCAAAGGCCGCCGTCGCAGTTTCAGCGCCATCGCTCCTAACAAAATGTAGCACAAAGGCAGGCAAGGGTGTGTGTGTGTGTGTGTGAGCTTCACTTTTTGTGCAGCAGGGTTCTCTGATGTGTGAGGCACTGTGCATAATTAGCATAACTTGTTTTAACTGTACTCGCTTCAAAGGGACTTGCTGAAATGTGCCATTCAGAGAAATGACTTCTTTTAAAAACACAGGAAACTGCACAGAGGCTGTAAAATAAGTTCCACTTATCCATCAGGGCCGCAGGAATAACCTTCGTGAAGGGAGCAGCATTAGTACTGTCCAAAAAACAGCCCAACACCTCGCAATATTCAACTTACGATAGAAACAGCACAGTAGAGGCTCCTCCGGTTTGAGAAGCTAGAATCAGCGAATGATGGTCCGTCCACCACTTTCATCCAGATTGAAACATGTCAACAACTACCAGATGGATTGCCGTGATATTTTGGACAGATATTCATGGCGCTCAGAGGATGAAGCCGACCAAAGCATCACATATCAATCACAAGTTTCACAGCTGTTCCGTGGAGCATTGTGGCAGCCGTAACCAGTCACTCAACACACTTTTTAGATTACTAAAAACACCAAACAAACAAGGGATGACCTTCAAATTGAAGGCTGTTTATTAACTGTGAACTCTCCTCCTGGTTCTTCCTCAAAAACCATCTCTAACAAGTCAGGAGTCGCTCCTATCATTGTTCATAATGCTATTACCCTAACATACAACATACAATACATTTGAGGGCTTCTTACTGTACCCTTCTACGTTTTAAACAGAAAGGAAAACTCACCCCAAAATGCAAGGTCATAGCATAGTCAGTATGTCCTTTGTTTTGTCTATTCACACTGTAGGAAATATTGGACATACTGATGGTAATTCTTAGAGTTTTTGAGCCACAAAGCATTTGTTTGGCTACAAAACACTTGGATTCTGATGCTCAAGCTGGTTGGAAACATTTTATGTTTCCCTTTAGCAGCCTTATTAATTTCAATAGCGTTGGAAAAGGTTGAGAGATGAAACTAAATGAGAAAACTCAGCGTGTGTTCTCAAGGATATTTTGGGGTGATGTATTTAAAGCAAATCTAATGCAGGTTTCTCACTTGACTTTCTTTTGTCTGTAAAGGACTGCTGACTGTACTGCGTCCCCGTCGTCCTGCGGAGGCCTCAGTGACAGCGTCACCAGCTCAGCGTGATAATCAGCCTCTTGTCAGAGACCCTGGCTGCACTGAGGTCATCCCGCTTCATTCACCCACATCTCTGGAGTGCTCTCTCACGCCATCACGCTTCCTGGAGCTATCGCTGGTACCATGCCAGCAAATACCACGAGGATTTGTGAGTTTGTGTCTGAATGTGTGTATGATGGGTGATGGGAGTGCAAATTAGTTACGAGGCCATCTGCGTAAGAGCTTGACGTAAAAAAAAAAAAAGTTGTCAGAGAGAGTAAGGGAAGAGGAGAAGGAGAAGGATGGCGTCCATTTGTTTTTACACAGCTTGAACCCATTAGGACATGTGAGCCTTCCACACCCTTCCCAAGGGCACACACACACATATATAGACGTAGAGCGTCACACAAGTCTGTGGAGAATTGCATAAGCGTAGGTTGACGTAATGTTTGGAAGCTGACGATGACTACAGGCGCCCTGGAGAGAGAAAGTGTGAGGGTGTTGCCTGAAAAGAAGTGAAACTTCCCCTTCAGACTGACACACACACACTCAAGATACACACACATGTAGCAATCACATGCAAGTTAGCTCCCCAACCTACAACTCAGTCATCTGTCACAAACCATTGTTTATCACACAAAGTAAAAATGAAAAAGAATCAAAGAGCAGCTCGGTGTCTGTCTTCTGTTCAACATTATAATACTGTGGCTGCAGGTAGTACAGGGAAAGAACATGTGGGAGAAGTTAAATGTGATATGAGAGTGGGGAGTTCCCTGGGTCTCTATGATGTCAGAGCTCTCAGAGGTGCTGAGAGCTCGGCTCGAGACTGTACAGCAACGCCAACCGAAGCGCAGAAAGTCCCTGCACGGGATTAGTCCGTAGGAACAAAATGTAGACGCAGATTCATTCAGTTTCCTGTCTGTTTTACAAAGGGATGATCCACAGCCTGCACTGGACCAGAACGCTGGAGGCTGGTCTCAATGTTGCAGGACTTCCTTGTGTCCTTGTCCAGTATGCAATATTCATTAGTGGATATAAAAAAATACAACAGTTGACAGTCCAGTACAGACAAACTCGAACGAAGCTCCGAGAGCTATGGTGACTAGCTGTTGGTAGTCTAACCCTGTGAATAATCCCACAAAGCTTCTAGAACCACATATTTTGCCGTTTTGCTCAATTTTGCTGTGTTTGATACTCATACTATTTGTGCCATCAACTCCTGTCTCATAACAGTCTGCAAACCATTCCTCTTTTGTGGAGCAGTTAATACTCTGACCCAAAAGGTTAAATAAAAGTAAATGGTGCAACACAGCCAATAAGCTATGATAGCTTCCTCCATTTTGAACTCTCTGGCTCGCTGTTCCCTCACTAATCACTGTGATCGCATTGGAATGAAATGACTTTGCAGTGAAATTTTGCTGCTTTAACTGCTGCTGCAACCAGGCCTTCGATAAATAATACCTAAATTATCTAAATTGGTTTTCCCTCAAGAGATGAATAAATTCTTCTTCTAAGGGTGTTTTTTCCAACTTTAACTGTAATTGTTGCTTATTTAGTCAACAATATTTCAAGTTATAGAGAAATACTGAATATATCTGATCTTCTCCTCTGGGGATCAATAAAGGCTTATTTTATCTCATATTGTTTGAAACCAAGTTTTCAGGGGCTTTAAAATGTATACATAGATGACAACAGCATTGCAAAGGGAGGGTTAAGCCCCTACTAACTTAGAAAGGTCAAAGTCAGAAGAAAACAAGGACGTAATGTTTGTTTTCCAGCTACATAAATGATGAAGGGAAACACTATATTTTGGATTTTGTCCACGTACTTCAATTTACACAGTATTTTAATTCTCAAGGAAGCACAACACGTCAGAATCTGCATTTTGGTTGTGAGACCGAGGCTCAGTCCTGGACGCTTCCTGTGTTTTCCAGCTGAACTATAATTTGGATATTAATGGAAAGATAAATTCCGCTGCAACTGCAGATGTAATTGTTGTTTTTATGGGAAGGGTTATAGGAGGCCAACCACAGCTTAATGGTTGTAAAGGAAACACTGCATCCAAAAGTGATAATGGTTTGTCCTTGACTCAGTGTGCACTAGCAATCCTACTTAACCGCCTCGCTATTGATTGTCCATTAAATCTCTTTGACTTAACACAGGACAGGCTGCTGGCTAATGGAGCTAACTTGAGGGAAGTAGCTTAATGTGGCAGTGCATAAATCCAAGTGGAAGACAGCATGGCTACAGACAGAGGAAAAAGAGAACTTCAAGACCTAGACTTTTCTTTCCTTGCTCAGTTCAGGCAAATTGGCGCAAATCTGGAGACGTATCTTATATTTCCTCGCAGCCAAATGTTAGGCTTTTGATGTGCTGCACCAGTAATTGTGTGATCGGGGGCACTGAAAGATATACTCAACTTCTAAATCTAGTTCCTCAGGGGAGTCTATTAGGAAGATTGCGAGCCAAAAATCTGCTGATCTGTGCAGTAACTCAAGTTCAATCCGACCAGTCTCCGCTCTGTCTGTAAATTATTAATTTTTTACCTAGTTTCCATTCTCAAGAAAGAAATCATGTCATATGTATATGTGTTAAATGTATAGAAAAGAAACTACTGTCACTCACTGATCAAATACAGAAAGAAAAGCAAAGGCATTCTTCAACTGACCAGAGAGTTCAGTCATATGGACTCAACCCAGAAACAGTTAATTCTATCTGTTGAGAAATAAAAGTCTTGGGTGGTGTTGTGTTTCTAGAGATAAATCCTCCTTGTCATGTGGAGTCTAAAGTCTACTTAATTACAGATTTGAACTAATTTTAACCTGCAATTTTGCATGTTAAACATGCCAGTTAACAACTGCATAAAAATGAAACTGAAACAGGAAAAGTCCTCTCAAAAGGCATGCTAGAGTTTAATTTCATCAAAAACACAACTGGTGGCAAAAGAGTGGGAAATGATTGGAAATTACCCACATACACGATAGCAAAGAGGTAATATTTCAAAGTGGGTTTTACCAGAGCTGTGGTGGGAATCCAGAGTTGAGATCCCCTCAGACTCAGTGTTTCCTCTTCCTCCTCCAGAGCCCCCAGCTCCACCGCCCCCTTGATGTAGCCACAGTTCCTCTCAAGGATGGAGCGCAGCCCCTCCAACAGAACCACGCTGGTGGTGCATCCCATGGTGCCACCAGACGCTCGCCACCACCATGCAGGGGAAAAAAATTATCTCACTGTTGGAGTCTAATTTCAAAACTCTTCAGCTTAATTTCAGCCCCAGGTAGATGCAGCAGTCCCAACCTTGACCTCTTCCACATCTAGAGAAAGTCCGCTTACAGGTGCACAGACAGGTTTTACAATTCAGGTATCAGCTTATCTCCCATAGCCGAGGAGGATTCCTGCTTGAAACACAACCACTATCTTCAAAAGCAAATCTCAGCCCAAGGTGCTGGGCAGCTGAGTCGTAGCCTCCTGCGCACAGCTCAGCGGGGATGGAGGGATGAGCGCGCGGAGGAGAGAAGCCAAGCTGCTCGTTCAGTCGGAGCAGGGCGTCGACTCTCCGACTCCTCTTCCTTCCTTCCTTCCTCCTTCTGCTGGGGGATGCTCAGATGCTCTCGCTTCGCTCTCTCACTCACTCTTCTTCACTGGTTCGCTTTCTCTCCCTCTTTTCTCAACCTTGCTCCATCACTCACTCATGCCTGTCACTTTCACTTCTCCTCTCTCCTCCCTCTCCTTCTCTCTCCCAGCAGGCTCTCTCTCTCTACTCCCTCACTCTCACAGCTTAGTCATTTCTCTGACTCTGCATGCTTTGTCAACAGTAAAAGCAGACTGTTACCAACAAAGACACACACACAAGACTCACCCACACACACACACAAACTGGCTGCTGCAGACAATGTTTTACTCTTTCCCTCTGCCTCTTTCCCTCCTTCCTCTTTCTCCCACTGACAATGAAATTACAAGCAATGCAGTCATCTTTCTGATGTCATTTACATGTGCTCTAAGACATAAAAAGGAATGATTTAACTCCTCTTGACCCACGTTGCCGGGCCCATGGCCATTAAGACATTCTTGGACTGATCCATCAAGCATGATGTGTCATAGGACAACCAGGACAAACCTGGCAAATCATCATCTAATTAATATCACAGCATCCTCACATCCTCTCACCAGAAGCAAGGGTGTTAGCTGAACGATACAGGCTTGTTTATGTAAGGCGAATTTAAATGCACGTACAAACAATTTTCTGAATTTTCTGCAGCTTCTCTCCGTTGGCTGGTGTAAATATTTCATCAGCCGTTGACACACTCACCTACTTTTAAGTGGATGATGCAGCAAAATGGGTAAGAAGGAGAATCATATTAAAAAGCAAGAGAGAGCACAAAGTAGCATCAGTATTTGGAATCATGGGAATCGTTTAAGGAAAGCTTAAAGAGATAAAAGAAAAAAAAATATTGGCATTAAAGGGTATATTATAGCCTATGCAATGTTTACCGACAACAGTTATTCAGGCCATAAATGACAAGTAGAAAAGGCAAAATTTTCTGAAGAAAATATACATGTGCTCTCTGCTGAAATTTTGCCATGAAAACTTTTAAAACAGATCCGAGAGCTGGAATGGTAGTGCTGAATGAAGTTGAAGTGTCAATTTAAGTGTAAGTGCTGAGTGAAGTCTTGAAAGCACTTCACATTCAAGTTCAAGTTTATTCATCACATATAATCATACAGGGTGTAATCATAGTGAAATGTATGAATTTGAATTGTCATTTAAAAAGAAAGAGGTGAAAGCAGTTGAAATGTCAGTCGATGTATAACCACTGAAAGCAGTTGAAGTGTCGTTTGAAGAGTAAAAGATGAAAGCCGTTCAAATGTCAGTTGTAGGTTTGAACATTCCCTGCAATAAGTATTCGGGGTCATAAAGAGGTAATAAAATCGAACTAAACTTTGAACTTTAAACTTTGCTAACATTAGCCAGTAATAATAATATTAATAATAATAACTTTATTTATATAGCACCTTTCAAAACGAGGTTACAAAGTGCTTAACAATAAAACAAGAACCAAAACATGTGCAAGATATAAAAAAGTAAGGCTGCAGCAGCAAAACTCCTGAATATATGAAATTGTAAAAGGGTGCGTTTTATTGCTTATAAATGCAACTTTTTGTGTTTGTTATTTCTTCTTTCAAAAGTTACATAGTGTCACTTTAACACTGAAATTAATACAAAAAAATGCAATCTGCAATTGACAAAAAGCCCCTGAAACTCAGAATTATAAATTGTTTTTCATAGAACTACAAAACCACACACGTAAACATACAAATACTAGCAGCATGCTGGTCCAGCAGCATTCCTTGAACAATATCATTACATTAGGGCTATTCCACAGAGGATGCATTAATCTAATGAAATCCAAACTTCACCCCATAGTGCACCCAATAACCTTCTCACATAGACATCTGCAAACTAGGGAGACATTGCACCAGGCCACAACATTACTTTATCAGAATCCGCAAAATACGTTTATCAGTTGTTTCCATGTGCTGTTTAGTAATAAAAACAGGGTAGAGAGTGCAGTGGAAAATATTCAGTCCCAAAGTCAGCAAAGCAAATGTGATGCTCTTCTCAGATGCTCATTTTTAAATCCACAAAACAGTGTAGTACATCCTTCCTTGATCATAAATCTACTCCATAAACTTTATGGTTTTTGCATTGGCAGTTTTAGACCAAAATGTGGATTTTCAATGTGGTGAACCCTTAACAACACAGTCTTTTATTCTGAAAAAAACAGACAACAATTAAATATGAGAGACTGAGTTTGGTCTCCTGGCAACAAGACACTGTTATTTTTGAGAAAGTAATGAAATGAATAAGGATTATTTTGGTGGACAGCCTTCACTCATGCCAAAACACGTCAGCGTTTTTCTCATTGCACAAGCTGCATTAGCCTAATAAATCAAACCAGACTTGTATAAAGATTTATAGTCTTAATGACTAAATGAAACCCTTATTTCCATGACTGTTGAATGTGAAAGTGTCATGCCATGCTGACACAATCATAAAGACACACATAAGAGCTTCTTCTCCACAGCTCTAAGAAAGCACAAGTCTTTGTCTTTACACGTTTAAATGCAGGATCATTTCTCCACAGTATCTCTAGGATAGAGGACAGAGGTAGAAGACATGCATCACTGCTGCCTCCCACTGGCTGCTCCTGACACTGCAACAACACTAAGGCTGGATGACTCACTGGAAAAAAAGCCAGACGACGCTTCTTACCTCATCTTTTCTAATAAATTTTGGGAAACACTCCCTCCACATCCAGATGAATTAAAGCAAACAAAAATAATGCCATGCAAGCGGCATGATTAGACACGCAATCATGAAAGCTTTGCCCAAAACATACTGCATGTGAACCAGAAAGCATCTGAAGGCAGAGCAATGATTCATAAGATGGCATGGCAGCCAAGTTTCACTGCAATAGCTTGATGTAAGGGTTCATGGAAAAACTATCTAGGATTTGTTTTGCAAAACTAGGCCCGACAGACTCTACTGTGAATCTATTGTGAGTTTTATTTTTGCATGTATGATGAGTCATGTGAATGCAGATTGAGTGAGTGCATTAGTTTTGCACGTATTTGGTTATTGGACAAACTAAAATTTTGACCTGAAGATGACGCTAATTGAAAGGTCAGGCAATCAAAGTTATTACAGTTCATACTCTGGAGACAATGAATGTCTGTACCAAATTTCATGGCAATTCATCCAGTAGTTGTGGTGATATTTTAATATCAACCAAAAGTGGCAATCACTAAATTCATTAGAGCTTATCCTCTGAATATTCGTAGCAAATTTCATGACAATCCGCACAATAATTGTCAAGATATTTCAGTCTGAACCACAAATGCCAATCTGATGGTGGCGCAAGAAGAAATGGGGAAAAGGCATCACCAAAGTCAGTAAGATTCATCCTCTGGGGACAATGAACGTCTGTACAAAATATCATGGCAATCAATCCCATAGTTGTCCACCAAAGTGGTGGGCCGACTGACCGACTGACTGACACTGCCATTCATAGAGCCATGGCACTAGCATGGGTAATAAAAAAAAGGATGTAAAACAGCCCATATTCTCCTAAAATGATCAAATTTTCCTCTTATGGTAAATTTCTCTCATTTAAATTAAAAAAATACATCTTTCAACCATCTGGCATGAGAAGGGGAGAAAGAGTAGTTGTTGTACTTGTTCAAGGATTACTTTTCAGGTCTCATTCAAAAGTGGCCCAGATCATGTTCCCATTGTACTTTAAGTCTATATAGTGCAAGTTGTAGCTGTGATTCTCAGGCAAATGTGCCAATAGTTTCATCAGGGACCTAAATTCAGGCTAACAATAATGAATTCTGCTGCAGAATCTGGGTTACGCTCATGTGATTTGGGTATTGAGTGTCTCATGAAAGGCCTGCAGGTAATCTGGCAGGCTAGGACAGGATCTTTGTGCACACTGAAAAAAAGTCTGTCCTGACATGAGCTTTTGGCTGTGTTCAACACTCTTCACGGCTAACAAACCAGTAATAACACAAACCAGCGCACTGCTCATGCCTTGGTTATATATTATGTTATATTATATTCTAACTAGGCCACTGGTTAATGTGCTCTAATTCTACCTATCTCAGCCTAACTTTCACATGGAAGGATTCTCAGCCAACCACAGGGACCTAGAATGTTTTCCACACTAAAGTGAAAAGGCTATTTTTACACATGCTACAGAGAACTGGATGTGCAAATGTGTCAACTGGGTCAGAGGAATTTTTTATGGTCACTGCCTAATTTTTGTAGACAAGGCTGGCTGCTCTGCTGAGTGAAACGTCAACTGTTTTGGTAATCATGGTTATATTAAAGGCACGTAATATAAGGTCAAATTTGTAACAGAAAGCTTGTATTACGAACTGGAGGTGTGGAGTTTGACAGATGTAGACATTTTATTGGTTGCGTTGTGGGAAATGTAGGTTCCAGTGTTTCTGGAGCTTGACCTTTTAGTCTCTAGTATTAGGAACTAAAAGTCAGTATATTTCTGTCTGCTGCTTCTATTTGGACTTTAAATCTGTTTAAATCTGTTTAAATCTGTCCTCCAACTTTATGGACGTGCAACACCTAATCAACTTAACTCCACTACAACACTAAAAAGCACTGAAATGTTAAAAGATCATATGCAAACATATGCAAACACTTGGTTTAGAGTTACTATATTCCAGTATAGTCTGCAATATGCCCACATAAAGACTATTTCTGCTCATGCAAGGTTATACTTTGCATAGTTGCTGTTTCAATCAGCAGTGCACGCAAAGTTTTACTTATTATAAACATAGAAGTTATACTTTGCATACACATGCAAACACATATTCACATGTAGGTGCACATAAAACATAACTGAATGCACTCAATGGTCAGGATATACTGGAACTTCAGCTGACACACATCTCAGGTTATTGACATTGCATGTGTATATAATGTCCCTTTTTTCACCCACAGTAGTGGTATGGCTCTCATATCATTACGACTGTCAAAAATAAAACCTGCACGCTGTATATACTGCATATAGACATATATACACATGCATATATACCGTGCATAACCAGCCTATACTAATCATAGTGTACTGTTGTAGCAGTTAGTACACACAAACTTTACCATTTTATACTAACAGGAAATGAATATGTGATGATAAACAATCAAACTGTGACTTTGGAACTGCCGTTTAAACTTCACAAAGAGACTAAATGTTGTTCCTAAGATTTAATACTTGTTTTTTTGTTTTCTAAGATCTTTCTGGAGCTGTTTCCCCACCACCCACAATTTAATGTTTTTCAGCTGTGACCAGTTCCTCCATTCCCTTTGTGTATTGCACTGTGGGAGAATAGTGTCCACCAACAGCACACTAAAAAACATAGACCTCATTTTGTCACTTTCCTAGTGTGAACACACTGAATACTAAAAACCTGCTTTTCCATTTTTTCTTTATAAAAGGTGATTCATTCAACATCATACACTGTACTGATGTAGCCATCTCTTATATTGTATATTGAGTCTTTTATAAGTACTTTATGAATATGATTCTATTGAGCAGTCTGATCTTTACCCCAAAAATTGATTCATTCAACCGCTGATCATGTGTGATGTTTACTTTTCCACATTGTTAACAGACATGTTTTCACAGCAATGAGACAACAATAAACAAAGATCTGTTGGAATTTGTGAAACTGTCTGCTAAACTTGAAATGTAATGCTATTGTCTGCTAAACCATAGGCAGATTTCTACAATAAACAACAAAAGAAAGCTCAAAACACTGAAGATGTTGCAATGAGCTGAAATCTCCTTTACACGCTCTCTTGAATCAACACTTCAGGCCATGGAGCAGAAACAAAAACATGTAGCAACCATCCAATAAAAATGATGTGGCACTCAAACAAGAACAGACTTTTTCATTTATGAGCCTGCAGGCTCCAAAGAACGATGACAGCGTTTGCTGAATAAGGTGGAAACTGGCAACATGTCAAAATCATGTCATGAGGTAGGAATTTTTTGTATTACAGTGATGCTGAATCTTGCTGCTTTCTGTCAATCTTAAAGGAGAAATGAAGTGTGAGGCAAATGACATACAAGACCCTCTACATACACAAACACACAAGCCAGACTGGCAGCGAAAGCAAAAAAGGCAGCGGGTGTTTATGCCAGTGTAAGGGTGGTAACGACACAGAGTATGAGGTAGCCTAAATAAAGAAGACATGCAAACCACATGGCCAGACTCGGGGACTCAACCACAAACGCTGCAGACCACCAAGTGCCCCCGCTTCATCACAGCTCCTGTATCATGGCACCGATATAGGTCAGCAGTGCTAAAGCATCTGCAAATCTGCAGATTATCTCTGCCTGGTTTTTTATGCTCTAATCAGACCAAATCCTCTAGAGCGGAGTTCACTCTTAAGTGGAATTCCACAGTTTGAACTGCTGGTCTGAAGCAACTATAAATGGAAGGTGGTATTAAGGTACCAGGATGCACATTATGGGGTTAGTGTTTCTCACTAGTTAGTGTACAGGAGTGGAAAGCTGGCTCACAGCTAGAAAGATAGTGGAAAAAAGAGAGTAGACAACCAAAAATATAAAAAGACAGAATTTGAGTGTTTGAATGTGTTTTTCATAGTATTTTTCTTTCTGTGCATGAACACTTATTCAGTGAGGCAAGAAGAGGGCAGAAAGAGGTATAAAAACCTCTAAGCAAGCATTTCCCGCAGTTGGAAGTGATTATTAAAACTGCAGGGGCTGTCTTTACTGCTCTACTGCTTGGCCTCCACTTTGTTTACGAAGGTATATCTGAGAGCCAGCCACGCCTGCAGTAACTGTGGTGTGCGTGGGCGTTGATCTGGCCTCAGTCTTGAATCTAGATGATTTATCACATATGCAGGTATTCATAATTGATGGTCCCCTGGGTGCTTAGTGTGACACCAAGTTACAGAGGAGAAAGAGGGCAAGTTTAAAAATAGTCAGGACACCTACCATCATCTCATCCATTATTAAATACAGCCCAGAGATCTGATCTGACATCCATTATGCCACTCCACACACTGCGGGCTAAGACAGAATTAATAGGCTGCTACAGTATGACATAATTGCCAAGTGTGGAGATGAAGATTAAGACTAAATAATGAATTGTGTTCTACGTGTACCAGGAAGAGGAGTATGTTACATTTGAGGTTCTATATGCAAACACCTGTGCTTCATCTACTTCCTGCATCCTTTTGGCTTTAACTCATAAAACCAGTTTGTAAGTTTCCAGTTAAGCATCACACAGCAATCCAAGGCCAGCCAACCTGCTTCTTGCTGGGTGAAATCTGAGTTGTTGAGGAAATTCTTTGATGTCCAGCATACTATATATATATATTTGCTTTAACCATACCAGCTTGTCAGTCTCCATGTCAAATGGGCAGGGGAAACAGCTGCACCATAAGCACACAGTCAAAAATAGAGGTTCAGGAGGAGTACGCTTTTCACAGATGTACCATAATGGGACCCAGATGCATACCTTGTGATCCACCATAAAGGTACAAAGTAGTTTCTGATACCTTAAAGTACAGACTTCTCCTAATTCAGCCTGAACTAAGCGCTTAAGTTAGTTAAAGGGGCACGTGTTTACTCATCATCATTTTGTCAGATTTGGTGAAAATAACCCTGATTATGTCATAGTGATGTCATCAGGGTTAGTTTGTTTTCTAACAGTCAGGATAACTCGGCCTCTGCTACTTTGATTTTGACCATTCATTTTTTTAATCTATCTCTTAAGAGTTCCCCAACTACTTAAAAACTACTTACTACTAAATTGCTGGAGTGCCCCTTTAAAGGAAACGTTAAGCGTTTTGTGGCGTGCACTGTAGGGCTGCAACTAACTTTTCATTACCGATTAATCTGCCAATCATTTTTTCAAATAATCGATTAGTTGTTTGGACCATAAAATGTCAGAAAATGGTGAAAAATGTTGATCACTGTTTCCCAAAGCCCAAGGTGACGTCCTCAAATGTCTTGTTTTGTCCACAACCCAAAGATATTCAGTTTACTGTCATAAGGACTAAAGAAACCAGAAAATATTCACATTTGAGAAGCC
>NTHP01000333.1:110249-139465 GCA_003416845.1 Oplegnathus fasciatus
AAATCAGAGAATTTGGACACTTTTTCTTTAAAAAATGACTCAAAACGATTAATCGATTATCAAAATAGTTGGCGATTAAGTTAATAGTTGACAACTAATCGATTAATCGACTAATCATTGCAGCTCTTGTGCACTGATTCACTTTCTCATCAAGAGTTAG
Source organism: Oplegnathus fasciatus (assembly GCA_003416845.1). Lineage (NCBI taxonomy): Eukaryota > Metazoa > Chordata > Actinopteri > Centrarchiformes > Oplegnathidae > Oplegnathus > Oplegnathus fasciatus. Next base: position 110,410 of record NTHP01000333.1, read on the forward strand.
ATAAGGCGTATTTTGTTAAAGTTGGACAGAGCTAACTAAAACTCTCTGCGAGAAAGCGAATAAGCGTATTTTTCAAAAGCTTCCTTTAAGTTGTCCTGTTGAACACAATTAGCATTGTTCATAGCTGGGAAGCTGGTGAGGGATCAAGAGATTCTCACAAAACTAGCAATCCCTACTAGTTGGTCGGTCTGCACTGTCTCCTGTTTATGCACTGCCAAGAGTGGCAAGAGGGGGAGTGAACAGCAACAAGGCAGAAAACATACAGTACGTACAAATGGTAGCTAATATACTGACCTACTGACAACAAAATATATGCCTCTGCTCCACCTTCCTGAGTGCATAGCCTCTCTGTGCTATGTGAGTGTAACATGATGACCCATGCCCATCCCCAACATAAACTCATTAGCACCGACAAGATCTCGTGGTCACTGGTCAGTGCCTGGACCTCTGAGCACCCCCCTGTGATGTGATCACTGGCACATGAAGATACTGTAGTCTCAGCTAATTTTGGAAGATATACCAGCTAGTTAAGTGTGATACTACTGAATTTATGCTGGATGTAGATAAAAATGGAAATACAAACTTTCAGCATACTAGCAGCCAGATAAACAGACGGCTATATTGGCAATTTAACTTGGCAGACAGACTGCAAATGAAAGGAAAATGCATGTATGTGTTTGTTGTGTAAAAATAAACAACCCTCAGTTCTCATGTCTCATTATAACTGAGACTAAACTGTCTGTGCCTTTTGATGACTTCATTACACGGTCCGTGGGCGCACTGGGACCGAGGAGAGAGACAGCAGCCATAATTGACAGCAAAAGCCATTAGTTGCAGAAAAATGGCATATTGATCACTATTATGCAACAAGACACAACCGCGGGGTTAGTCAGGTCATTGCTGTGGGGACCAGTCCCTATGGATGAAGGCACTACAAAAGGTAAACTGGAGCATAAAAAGTGCGGTTTGTAGAGTCAATAAAACACAATCTACATCCAAGAAATTAATTATGAGGGGACAATACAATCTGTTTTAACATAGAGGAAGATGCCATGCCTGTACAATACCATCATCATCCTCATTATAGATAAATGTGTTGCTGTATGTGAGCGGCCTCACTGCTGTATATGCTGTATTACCTCCTTTATTTGGCAATTTTTACCTTTGTCATTACTCAGCTGTTTCTGTCTTAACTATCTGGTTGCAAGGTGCACATGTGGGGTCAGATGACAGAATGAACTGAAGACGTGTGCATGCCTTCGTTTATGTGTGTGTGTGTGTGTGTGTGTGTGTCGTCTTTCTCGTCCCTTTGGAGCTGGTGGTGTATATTTCAGTTACCTGGCAACCCCTTTGAGAAAGTTGTAACAATAGACACCCTGCAGAGTCAGACATGGAGAATATGCACCAGCAAATGTCAGCATAACTATAGAAATGTCACCATTTAAAAAGAAAAAGATGAGCGATGTTATACAATGTAGAATAAGGGGTCCAGCTTTTTAAACTAGAGAGAGCTTAAGACCCCCATAGGCACCTGCTTTGCTGAAGTGCAAGGCTTTGAATTTTGTACCAAATCTAGCTGCTGTTTTGAACTGACCCTGACCTCTGACCTCCTAATGGAAGCAGGGAACCCCTCTGACAATAACATTGTTTATGATTGTAAAATATATGATTCTATGCATTCAGTCTTCTCGTGTGAGTGCATGAGAGACAGTTCAGTTTCTTCCTTACCATCAGCACTGACGTCCTGACAGCCTCGGAGACGCTTTGCCTCAGCTCTGCGGCGGTGCCCGGTTTGTTGAGCCCCCTGGTAAACTTCCTCGCCTCAGGTGGAGCAGAAGCCATAGTATAGCCCACCTTTCATCAGACAGCCAGGTACTGAGAAGAGCAGACTGTGTGGGCTGTCCCAAGCGGCGGTACGAAGGCAGAGATCCTGCGCTCCAGGCTGTCCGACGTGCGTAAATGCACCCTGGCGCTGTTTTATCCTGCCATTACGCTTCTCTTGAACTTTACATTTGCTCGGTCACATCTGCAGTAGAAACAGCGGTCCAGGATTCCTGAAGATGAATCCTCTGGTCAACAACAACCGGAGAGCAACATCCAAAGCCTGCTATGCTCTGTCCTGTCAGTGGAGGTCCCTCGCGCAAACTGGCACGCCCCCCTTCCTCCTTCGTCCTAATAATGCCCAGTGGGACAGCACTATAAACTAATTCATCCATCATATTTGGAGGCAATACACAGGAGCGAATAAGTGCTACTGTATACAACATGACTGCATTATTTCTAATGTGGCTGTGGGACGCTCAGTGGAGACTTTATATCGCCCAAATGCCACTTTATGGTATTTCTATCTGCGGTATCACTATTATGTTTCCATAATAGATAAAAGGAATATTAAAGGCCTCAGAGAGTTAAACAGCAATTCATGCCTTAATTGTTGTATCAATACAAGGCGCATGAAGTATTTGAGGAGCACTAAATACTATTTTGAGGTTATATAACTACAAACCGCACACTGTCCTGCCGTAGGCACAGGCTAACATTGCCATCTACTGGAATAATTATTGTTTTAACCATACAGTCTGTGCTTTAGGCTTTAAACTCTGTTTTAAAGTTATTTGACCACACAGAGGCAGTAAAGTAACAGCAATAGTTGAATAACTACTGGGGCCTTTAACAGCAATCGGAAATAGTAACTTCAAGTAGAAGGTTAACGTGTGAAGCATTGGAATAAGGGGATGGGAATAATAATAATAATGATAATAATAATAATAATGATAATAATAATAAACATCATCACCATAATAGTGGTAATAATAATGCATATGTATTATTGGGCTATGATCATGTTTTCACAAATAATTACCATCTTTATCTCTCACTTTACTTTTGGCTCTTGCTTTACAATATTTAAATTAAGTGTGTTTATTATTGACACAGCAGTTTTCTTAGGGCCTTTGTATTAAAATACAGGCATTGCACAGGCTGCACTCTATGGAAGCCCATTTCTGCCAATGTGGTGAAAAAAAAAAGATCCTGTAAGTCATTATAATGAGAAACTCTCGAAATAATGACTTACATAGTATGGAAGTCCATTTCAGCCTAAGTCAATATTTTGAGAAAGTTTCTCATTATTTTGAAATACTAAGTCATTATTTTGAGATACTTAGTCATTATTTTGAGAGTTTGACATTATTTTGCGATACTAAGTCATTATTTTGAGATACGAAGTCATTATTTTGAGATACGAAGTCATTATTTTCAGAGTTTGTCATTATTTTGAGACACTTAGTCATTATTTTGAGAAAGTTTCTCATTATTTTGAGATACTAAGTCATTATTTTGAGATACTTAGTCATTATTTTGAGATACTTAGTCATTATTTTGAGATACTTGGTCATTATTTTGAGATACTAAGTCATCACTTTGAGATACTAAGTCATTATTTCGAGAAAGTTTAACATTATAATGACTTAAGGATCTTTCTTTTTTCATCACATTGGCAGAAATGGACTTCCATAGAATTCAGATTTATAATGCATGCTTAAACTGAGCCAAGCTTCACAGTCTTAACAGGAAACTAAAAACTCGGACACTTACATCGAGAGCCTGAATGCAGCATATGTTTCCAGGGTGTTTTATCCATAGTCTGCGGCACAGCGGCGCTGCAGCACCCGTCCTGACTGTGTAGGACTGTCCTCCACCCCCAACGCCAACCCGCAGCAACCTGATACCGGAGACGAGCGGTCCAGACAAGCCTGCAAACGAGGCGTTCCCAGCCGCCCTGTCTGTCTGTCTGCCCAGCGGAGCTCCAAAACCGTCAATGCCAAAACGCAGCCGACTGCCTCGGGGAAGATCGGACCAAGAGATATCCATTCCCTCAACCCCGTCGTCTGCCAGCACGGGAGTAATAATCTCCGGCTATCTCGCACCAGAAAAGCTCCCTGTATCCGCGGTTGACTTGTGAATTATTTCCCCCCACAACGAAGATCGTGAAATGAGACGGGACCCGGGGAACTAACTGGCTAGCTATTAGGCTAACGTCGGTTAGCATCGATAGCAGCCAGCTTGCAACCTAACCTAAGCTAATTGGCTAACGTTTTTATGCCAAATTATCCCCAGCTGTGTGGAAAGGGTGGATTATTTTACAAAGCGGACAACTAAGAATGGTCTGTATTAACACTAATTAGTTGTGCGTTGGTTATTTTTGCGATATTTACTCTCTTTGCCTAAGTTTTCGAGTACCAGACAGTCGCCCTATGCAGCTAGCATGTTAGCTAGCAGATATGGACGTTGTTCGCTGGCTGGTTGTAGATGGCAGATCCGCCAAACAAGTTAGCTGCTCGGTTCATCTGCTGGAGTCGACAGCGGGACTAACTTAACTTTTTTTTTAATCCGCGGTGAGTGTTAGCTATCAAATCACGTCAACAGACCCCGACGCAACCTCCTGTGCGTTTTGTTTTTATTTATTTTTTTGTTTTTTTTTTCGCATCATTTCTCGATGTGTTCCCAGCCCGAGAGATCGGTTCAAGTTATTGAGCTGACGTGAGGAAGAGGAGGGTGAAAAACAAAGTGGTTATCTGCGAGAGAAAAAGAGAAGAAGTATAGCAAGACTTGGAGGAGCTCCGACTACGAGACCAAAGTCGATACACACTGTCATGGCTGTGGGCCGGATCACCATGAAATCACTCGCTAAATTTGGCTTTTGCCTGACTATCCTCCTGACTTCTGTGGCGGGTAAGTGGCTTATTAGTGAATTGATTTTTTAAGAAGAGGGAAATGTGCTTCTCATAAATATTTAATGCTGTCTGTGGTTCGTCCACATAGCTGGTTTGGTGCAGATGTTGTCGCCTGAATAATGTAAGCTACTTAAGCCTGTACCTAAATTGTATTTTTTGCACTGTGACAGCTCTAATGTTGTTATATTTGTAATTTTAATACAGATAATCTGCCTTATAGAGAGTCTACACCAGATCCTAAATCACCACATCCTCCCTGTGTGTTTATGTGTGGCAGACCTGCCTGTCTGTCCGTCCCTTGTCTATCTTTTCCATCTTGTTTGTATGCCTGCCTCATTTTTGGAGTGATCTGTGCAGCTCATCTCATTGTACTCAAGCAAACCTTCATAGATATCTCCTCTTGAACACAGCTGCAAACGCACCCCTGGCTCCTTTTTAATCATTCTGTGTACAAAAGGCCTGGAAAAACACTGCCAAACATACCGCAGTCCTTGTCTGCCAAGTTGTGCCCCCTGTTCAAGACTTTGGGCTGAAGCCAGCCTTCTGTGAGACCTTGAGCGTGATAAGATAGTGGCTGGGCTGCACAGAGATGGAGGAGCAGTGCATGTGAGGGGGGTGGAGGAAGGTGGAATGTGTGGGAAGCCAGGAAAGGTATTTTACAAGATGGGTAATTTAGGTGATATAAGTTCAACATGGTGCTGTGGCTGTGCGTTTGAAAATAGGTGGTCTTGTCGCCCGGTTTGCTCATCCGTGCATGGGTGTGAATGTGTGTATAAACAGCTTCTTAATAATGTATTATCATTTCTGTGTGAGTGTGTGTTATTGTTGAGGCTCCTCCATCCATTCATGGACAGGGTATTATCAGAAGCCCAGAGTAATAACTGCTGTTGCGGAGGGAAATATGTGAGTGTGGAGCATAATTTGAATACACAGTGGGACTGTGTTCATTACTTAAAGCTGGTAGTGCAGAGAGACTCTGCCCCTATTTGCATTCACATTTGCATTTAACAGACAAGTGGTAGTCTGAGTATTTTTTAATTCCCACTTCAATAAAATGACAAGCAGGGACTGTGATTGTTATTTCCCAGGCAGTATTTCTGACATCCTCTTATTATGAGGTCACACATAAACAGATAGAGGAGAAAAGCTTGCCACTTTTCACTTAAATTTAGAAACACTGGCGTAAGTAGATAAGTAAGGTATAGAAGTGGGGATGATTCAGCGGAGAGAGCGGGACATGAGGCATTTACTAAAGAGATGAGTTGTCAGGTTGTGACGTAGGATCGTTGGGGGGTGGAAAAAGCTGAGTGTGTCCTAAAATTGCGATATTCAGCATAATGTGTAACTGTAATTTATCATTTCAGCACGCACACACACTGAAAGATTTCTCATCATCACGAAATATTATTGCCTTGATAAGCTCACCTTTTATGTGACGTGACGTGCAAATTAGTATTCCCCTAGAGCGGTTCAACGACTACAGTGACTGGCAGAGGATTGACATATTCGCTCAATAATCAGCACAAGGAAGATTAATGGACACTTGTGTGCACGCGTGCCATGTAAACAGCCAATAAATTCAAATCGTTGCGCTGTGCAAAATTAATTAGGGCAGCAGTCAGACTTTGTTGGCATAATGACTGTAAAGAGACAGGAGACAAACCGCTCGCTCTCTCTGTGCTGCTGTTTGGCTCATGAATGCAAAGCAGAGATATCCCAGTGCCTATTTCTTTAGATGATACTTGATGATGTGAGGAAGCAGTGGGCCTAATAGTGCTGAAGCATGTTAGTCGTCTCTCTGACCCAACACCTTTCCCTTTGCTCCCTCTGTCTTGGCTCCAACAACGTTACTTCCTCCCATTATCCCCATTTCCCCACCTCGCCTTTTGTTAATTTCTTTTTCGAAATTATTATTCATTTCCTTCCACCTGCCATGTGTTTAACCTGTTTGCAGCTGAGCTCGGGTCGTCCTTCCACTCCCTGTCCCCTGTGACTAATCAGTGTGTGGGTGTACGCCTGCTGCTCCTAAATCTGGAGTAGAAACTGTTCCAAACAAGCCTGCAGACGCTACCTGCAGCGCGACCACAGGTGTTCTTAAGTAGTGACAGTAGATCGGGACAGAGTTTACCCCAAATACTTCCCAAAAGTTCAACTTGTAGCACATGCATGCTCATAATGTATGCCACAACCCACATTCAGGCACTGTATTTGCTGTTGTCCCAGGTAAGCTGGAGGTTTGAGGGTCCAAAGAGGATTAGAGCAGAAGTATTATACCATAGCATAAAAAAGGCTGCTCATTTGCTCCGCTTGTCCAAACTCTGAAGCTGTGTCCCGTGGGCCCCATACTGTGGCGTTGACAGGCCCACTGTTCCCCAACCGGGCCGCTCCTCTCCAGCCTCTGCGGGCCACAGGGGACTCTTGAAGCTGTCGGCTCCGCGGTCACATCAGCGGCTCAACAGAAAGTGAAGTTATTGGCTCGAGATTACACACTCGTGCTCAATGGCTGCGAGTCTGGCCAGCTCCGATTGGAGCCTACAGAGTTTGGTGAGCCAGGTACAGACTGCTCCCAGCCCTGGCATATAATCGGTGGTTTTAATAGCAAGGTTGGTGGTAGGAGACCAAGATGAGGATGAATCAGAATTTCCTAAATGCCAAGTACAATACATGCTCAGGAATTTGCCTTGCTGATATTGCGGCAGAGACATTTTGAAAACAAGGAAAGGGAGGGACTGTAATGGCGCAGAGAGAGTGCAAGAAATCTCCTTAATGTATTATGGACTGCAAGTAAAGATTATTTTCATTATCGATTGAAGGGGATCCACTGTTTGTGCTCATCAGAGTGTGTTTCTGGGTGTTGCAGATGTGAAAAAAGTTGTATAAAGCCTGTTGTGTCTCCAGAGGGAGCTGTGTGAAGTCTGATAAATGTCCTCAAGTGATGTCGCTTGAGTCAGCATCGGTTGGGACTGAAGACTACAAGTTTGAAAAAAAAAATCGTTATGCTCTCTCCTATAATTTTTTTTTTGTGGCTCTCGTTTGGTCTATAAAGTGTCAGAAAATAGTGAAAAATGCCCATCACAATTTCTCTCTCCTGTAGCGGCTTCAAATATCTTGTTTTGTCTGACCAGCAGTCCAAAACCAAAAGGTATTCAGTTTGCAAAGATATAAAACGGAGAAAAGCAGCAAAATCTTACATTACGAGATGTTGGAACAAGAGAATTTTTGCCATTTTTGCTTAAAAAATTACGTAAATGATTAACCAATTATCAAAATAGTCTATAGGTCTGCTGAACTGTTTAATCAACTAATCGTTTCAGCTCTTAAATTATGCCACCACCTTATACCACATTCATATTTCTATAATAGTAATTACAAAATAAAAGAATCATAAAAAGCTTCTATGTTAATTATACTGAAAGCCAGAGATTGTAAGAGTTCAGAGCAACAATGAGAATAAATCAAGGTGTAGCCTAGAAACTAATTTTGTACTCCAGTGGTGTGAAAGTGTGTGTGACGTTAATGTGCGTGTTTCAATTAATAGTACAGATTTTGACCAAAGCCCAGGGGCCCACATTACCAAGCTGCATCACCTTTGGGTCCCATGCTTGTCTGCTGAATGTGCGCTGTGGTCTTTTCTGGGTTTGTGGATGCGGCAGCCCTCTGGAGGTGAACACAGGGATGGTAAATTGGTAAAAGTAGCTTGTAAAATGTTAAATTTGTTGAAAAACGACGGGGCAACCAGTGTGTAGAAGCGAAAATAGAAGTAATTTAACGGTGGGTACTCACTCTGAGCCAACAATTTGGCACCAGTATTTGCACAAATGCAGCAATGCAATTTTGACAGGAAAATAAAGGAAGTAGTTGCTGAGGATGTAAAAGCACAGCGCCCACTTTGATTCCATAAAATTTTACACTCAGTCCACATCATTATTTCGTGAGAAGAGATGACACTGACTGCAGCTAGAAACAGACCAATGAATGCTGGAATGGACGGGGGGGGGGACATTTGGTCTCTAATACAGCTAGCCTTGTACTCTATTAGATGAAAAAAATCAATGTCTGTCTCTTTTAGTACCTTAGTTTGAGTTCTGAGCAGAGGTAAAAGCAAAGCGAGATACAATAGAACAGTGTTCAGCCGACCTTCTGGTTTGGCAAAAATGAGAAATTAGTGGATGTTTTAGAAAACAAAAGGTGCAGCCTTGAGATGGTAACTCAGAGTGACAGCCTATGATTAACACGAAGCGTACTCCTTGATCAGCAGAGACAATAAGTCTAGAGCGCGCAAAAAATGTTGCTCAGAGTATGGAAGAGCTGCTTTGGTTAGGGCCTTTTTATTTTCATGGATAGACGCTCTAAAATGAAGGGTACTTGTTAGCAAGGCTGCAAGGCTTTAAGGTGGTCTTGTATTTATTCTCTCTGGTAACTGGGATGTCACATCTGTGGATATTTCTGTGTCTTTGTAGTTGTCCCCCTGCATACCATATATATCTTAGGGCTTGTTGTTGTGATGTTTCTATCCACATCAGCTTATAATAGCTGCAGCTGCAGAACAAGGTGCAGTTACAAGATCCCAGTATTACAAGCAATCATTGGTGAAAGGCGCAGGTTTCAGACCAAGTGTGCACTCACAGCATTCCTCTGAGAAACATCCCAGAAAGAAACAAAATAGCCGAGGAGACCAGAAGATGGCTTTTGGGAGTGATAAGTACAGTCCGACCCATACTAGATTTTAGAGGCCGATACTGTTTTAGATATTTTAGAGTTTTAAAAAATATATCAGCCTATAGTTTTGTTTTTGTTTTTTACATAAATAAAGGTTCAACTAATCATTATTTTCATTTAATTTTAATTTTTTCTCGATCAAATGATTAATTGTTTGGTATGTAACATTTTAGAAAATAATAGTGAAAATGCCCTTACTGTTTTGTAAATGTGATCTCATCAGATTGCTTGTTTTGTCTGCTCCGCACTCTAAAACCTTTGGATATTCAGTTTCCTATCACATAAGACAAAGAAAAGCTAGAAATCACCACAATTCAGAAGCTAGAACTCAGAAATGTTGAAACAGTTATCAAAATAATACATTTTTCTCTCAGTTAATTAATCGACTGTTTGCTTCAGCTCTACTCTTTTTTAAAAAATGAGGTCTTAGTTCACGACAGTACCAGTGAAACAGAACAGAACAGGTGAAACCCTAACCCCATCATACCAGATAACCACAGGCCTCCAGTGGTGACACTGGAGTGGGTGGACATGTAGAGAAAATCAGCCTGTCAAGCCTGTAATAGCTGTTCACTCATTCAACAAGGAAAAGATGTTGTTATAAACAAAGACTAAATTCAGACGCAGCCTGAAACCGAACTTTTGCTTGTTCATAAATAATCTGAGATTATACCCCCCGCGGTGTGATGGTAAACACCACTTTTGTCACTCTGTCATCTGTGTTTTCATCACATATTCTGGAAAGTTAAGGTATACAGGGAGGGAGGGGGGCAAATTTTGGTATAAATGCATCGTGGTCAATAATGGAGGCCTCTAAGCTTTGAGGGTATAAGCCCCAGGATTAGCATAACTGTACCAGACCCAGACAGACACAGACTAAGTGGTGGTGTTTTTGAGGGGGGTGGGCAGTCCCGAGGGAACAGATGGGACAGATTAAAGCCCACTCGCCCCCCACATCTTTAAACTCTACCAGGGGACTTGGAAAATTGGGGGTGTCAGCAAATACCCCTGAAACCCATCCATCCTACCTCAGCAACAAGCGTGCACCCAAACAGCAGCAGCAGGTACGATTAGGGCCGATACATGCTTCTGATGGCTGTCGGCGTGCGGCAGCTTGAGCTTGTGCGATAATGAAAACACCGTGCACATGGGCATACCTCTTTGCAATTTGTTTGCGGATGCAACAGCCACGCTTCTGAGGGTGTGCTCGTCTGCTTCACACAGTGGTAAAAGTAAACAAGAGATAGAAGGACTGCTTAAATGCATACATTTTTGATACTGCCTCAGTCAGCATTGTACAAAGGCTATACATAGCAGCAGTATGCCAGCTCTCCCCATGAAAGCCAAGCAAGAGCACAACTTGTATACTTCAGTGGCTGCGGACAGTGCACGCATGTCTGCAGAGGAGATGGTGTGTGCACGGGTGCATCGAGCACGTTTCAGCCTTTAGTCATGAAGGCCTCCTCGGCTTTTTTCTGCCCCTCCCACCCGCTGTTTCTGTCTCTAATCTTGGATGTGAACTCGGAACCAGTTGCGGAGAGAAAACAGCCAGCACATCAGTGCACTCGGTGACTTTTAATCAAGTCTCAGACTGCCGCGTCTCGCATCGCTCCAATGGGCCTTGGCAGTAGGAAGGAGAGAGCCAGATTAGATCGCTGTTGTTTTTTAGCAGCGAGGCTGAGGGGAAGGGGGTAGCCGGGGTGGGTGGGAGGGTGCACCGAAGGCCAATTGGGGGAGGAGGGTCAGTAGGGGGGGGGATTAGCAAATAACTGGGCCATGGGTAAACACTCAGCAGTGCCCGCCATCATCCAATGAACAGGCTTGGAGCAGAAAACTACTCCGAAGCCTTTTGATATGACTACCCTCTCTCTCCCTCTCGTTCCCTCTCTCTCTCATCTGCCTCGCTCCACTGGCCTTGCCTGCATACTCTGACCCACAATCCAATACTGCAGTGGAAGCCAAGATCACACAACAAGCTCCACAGAGCAGAACCGGGGACAGAGCTTGCCACGGCCAATCAGAGATAGAACACAAGAGATTGGCAGCCAACCAGAAACGCTCCTAAGAAAGACAGAATTCAGGGAGAGAACCAACCACAGCCGAGCAGAGCAACAGACAAACCAATGAAATCTGACTACAGGAGTGCTCCCATGGCTCAGACTGCAAATGAGCAAAGCCTGGTAGTGACTGCTTGGGTTTGGGCTCCATCCTGTGCTACACTGTCTCACTTTTCTGTTCACTTTTTGTATATATTGAGCTGCTAAATCCAATAAATATATTTCAGAGGGTGAACAGGCCCTTTTTTGATAAGAACCAGGAGGAAATGGGAATTAAAGGGTACGTGATACCTGCTGCCTACTTACTAGTGTTTATATGGAGGCATTGCTTTCTTGCTTTGTATCAATGCGACAAAAATACACGACAATGAACTGCAAAAATCAATCACACTTGTGAATGAAAACCCCCAAATCAATTTTAGATTGAACTCGAGACATAAGCCTTTTATCTCCTCTTTCAATTTTTTCATGCCCAAGAGCTCCTGTAGCCCGAGCATCATTATGGGGTTTTTCATTTCATAGCCTTGAATAGTAGTAATAATATTAATAATTAATGTACAGTATCTACCCAGCTTTGGGAGAGAGACAGTAGATACTGTGCTCTATGGATTTCTGTTCTCTCAGTCCTGGTGTACACGGCTTGTCTATTTGTCTAACTGTCTATGGGTGTTGTCACCGGCTCTGCACTTCCTTCTATTGTTCCTTTATGTTTCTCCGCTCTTTACTGGAGTTCCTCCTCTGCTACTCATGTCCTCACTTCCACCGCCCACTCCCCTCGATTTCTGGGTTTGGGTAATTAGAAAGGAAGCGTATTCGAGGCAGAAAAGATCATTGTTGAGACATTATGTTTAGTATTGTCTCTTACACAGTGGGCGTGGTTGTCATGAACTGGGCTCCACAAAATATTGTAATATGAAATGCCCCTGGCCTTAGAAGTAATGCTGGGTTACTACTGTTGGAAGCCGGACATGCTGACATTTGTAGTTTGCGTCAGAGCGGACGAACACACAGTATAAACTATTCCTTATGCTGTTTCTCTTGAATTTTTGGTTTTGGAAAGGCTATAAGGCTAAGCTATGATTGGGCAATCGCTTTCACAGATTGTCATCTGATGCACATGATGCACTGTTCTGCCAACAAATTATGAAGTATCTGCATGAGATGTGCAACCACTTGACCTTTCGTACAGTGAACTTCAACCCTTATTTTAATGCTGAAGCAGCTTGATCAAACTAATTGTACTGTGTGCACCTGTCTGTTAACATGTCCTCTAGTGGCAAGGACAGCTTGAAATACCATATGTTTTAAGTAATAGAAAATGAGTACACATAAAAGCTCTGCTACAGTTAAGTCACCATTCCCTTCAAATTATTTAGTAAAAGAGTAAAACACAGATTGAAACTAGTGTTTTCATGATAAAATGGTGACTCTGCTTTAGATTTTCACTTAGATTTTAGTATTACAACTGTTTTTTGTTGTGTATATATAAAATAAAGACAATAAATTGTATTTTTGGGTGGATGTTTCCTTTAAACGTATCATCACTTGTCAGCCTCAAATAGATCAGAGCTGATCTTCCCACTGCAGCAATAGAAAAGTGGTAAAATATGAATGAATGTCTGCCCATCACGTCTCCCCTGTAATGTTCTGGTTTAATGGTAGAGCTGGTGTTCATTTGGGGGAAAATGAAGGTTCTCTGAGAGCAGTTATTTTTCACTTCTTCCAAGTAAAGAGCTACAGTTTGCTTTGGGCTGAAATGAAAAAAACAGCAACTGCTTTTCTGTGTCTGAGTTCACCTGCTCAGTATTTGTTTGGTATATTTCATGCTTGGTGTAGAGTTAGTATTGGGTTTTTTTAGAGCTTTTAGTTAGATTCAGTGAGAACATGTAGAGTATGACATATGTATGATAATTATGTAGTGCATGTACCATTTGATGGTCAATTTAACCCAGAGCATGTCAATGTGCTGTAAATACATACAAGTGGAGAATTGGCTGCTCCGTCGGGAGTCTAACCGCTAACCCTGGCAGTGCCATCGTCAGCTCATTGAAATTCAGTTTCCTCATCAAAATGAAAATTCCTCCACGTACTTAACCCGTAGTTTGAACTCCTTTCCCACTCTGCATGTACACAGCGTGCTTCCCCCTATAGGCAAAGTCAGTCCCACAGAACAGTAGGCAGTAAAGGCCCACAGGTTGAGGGCAGCCGAGGCCCACAGTAGGCCTGGGCTGATAGCTTTATCTGCGGATGGGAGCAGAGGAGGAAAGTTGGCGCCGTGCCCAGCAGAGCTACCACTCCATCGCGTCACCCTCTGCCCACACAGGCTAGCTTGACCTTGGGCAGGGCACAGCCACCCCCCACCCCTCCATAACAGCCCCCCCCCCTCCCTGGCACATCATGTTTCCCTTATCTGAAATGACCCACAACGCAGGCTATGTACACAAACACACACTCTGACATTGGCTCCAAGTATTTCTCCCTGACATCGTTAACACTCTCCCAGATGTTCACTGCAAATTAACAAGCAAACTGTCCACTTCACAACTGGACACATTCTGGCTTTTCTTTTCCCTCAAAACACACACTTTGACACCGCCTGAAGTCCATTTCGTATTTTCTGTAAACCCAACATAGAAAACGAACCCTGGCCATCGACTATGAATCAGTTGAATTAATTAAGTACAAAGTGGGAGCTTCAACATGTTCGTTGAACATCCATCTCTCATTATTTGACATTTCATTTTCTTTGCACCATGTTTTTGTTTATGTTTTTAATTAGAGTTGTTTCGAGCCCTAATGCCCACTTTTCCTCTGCGCCTCTGTATGTGTTTGTGTTATGTCCTTCAGGCTAGAGTTTAAATTGGTATTTCTATTGATCTTTGGCTTGTGAGAGGCAGCAGTCTTCGCAGGCAGACAGCTATTTTTCAGCTATGGATTCCTCCTCTGTAGACAGATTCAGTGCTAGTATTCATCTGTCTCTGTAGCTGGTTTAGCAGACAAGAAGTGTCTGTAAATGTATGTAGTTATATAAATATATAATGTGGAAATATGTTTGTTTGTGCATTTGCTTAATTAGAAAAGGGTTGATGTGAGTGACTTAAAATTTTCATCTACGTCAGGCTAAGATTTCATCCAGTATGTGCATATTAAACGTGTAAGTGTGTTGGTGGAATGAGACAACAATCGAGGAAGAGATGTGATGAAATGGCATGAATTAATGAAGCTGTTGAGCTTTCTCAATCCCTCTTTCCCCACCACACATGCTCATAAACACAAGCTGCCTCCATCTTAGAATTTAAGGGGCTTGCCTCTTGTCTTCCAGCTATTTCATTCACTTTGTTGCCGCTGCAAAGCACAGCTCCGTTGTGCTAGAAATTGGATTTGACTCAGCTCCAACTCCTCTGTCTCTTCACAGCAGCGCAGGGCGAGGAGAGGGAGTGTGCCTTCACGGACCAGCAGCAGCAGTGGGAGGTGGAGCGAGTGGCGGGGGGCGAAGGCCGGGTCTCCCCAGAGAACACCACCATCCGATGTGCCAAGGGCAGCCACTGTTTTGGCCTGTGGGAGAAAAGTCCTCCAGGCGAAGTGCGACTTGTCAAACAAGGTACAGTTTGAGAGACGCTGTCTAAACGACTACTAGTACAAATGTTCTTAATAGACGCTTGAATTTTACCTGACACCTTTTAAAGCGAGGACATTTTTCACTGTTTTCTGACATTTTATAGACTTGTCAGAAAAAAATGATTAATTGAGAAAACAATCTTCAGATACGTCGATAATGAAAATAATGGTTAATTGCAGCCCTAAAATTCAGGTACAGACATGTCCTTTATGCAACTCAAATCTTGGCTGGAAACAGGCTTTGTGATTGGGTTTTGAGACAACTTATAGGTGGTCTGAAAAGGTCAAAATAGCCAGTAAGCTGCCCTTTTCCCCTCTCAGAATATATACACACTATGGTTTTACAGGGAAGATGCCAAAATCCCCACAGCTACCATTAATGTCCACCTAAGTGCTCCTCTGTGTACACCTACGCAGTGTCTGAGCCATGGGAGGGGGTCAAATGGGCGCATTCGCACCTTGCTAAGTGACCAATTCTCCATCCAAGGGGGGCATAAACTATACTGTGACAACTGTATACATGTGGAGAACTACAAAAGCTTTTCTAACCCTGTTTCCCTCACCCTCTTCTGTCACCCCTCTCTGTCAGGTTGCTGGACTCACCTGGGCGACCACCAGGGTTGCCGTGACGACCGCTGCGTGGTGACCAACCTCCCTCCACAGATCCAGAATGGGACGTACCACTTCTGCTGCTGCGGCAGCGACATGTGCAACGTCAACTTCACAGAGGACTTCCCTCCGCCCAGCCCCACCACTGCGCAGCCCATCTGTAAGGACGCACACACAGCTTATCAATCACCGCTACGCTCCGTACATGTAGTATATAATAGATGATATCTAATATATGCTTGTTTTCATTTAATTTCTTGCCAAAGGATTCCTCTATAGTCATGATGCATCCTCCTTTCATATGACCGGTGGTCAGCTAACCGACAAAAGCAAGTCAGCCAGATAGATTCAAAGCCAGATCTCAGCCTACGCTAATACTTTTAAGGTTGTAGTATTGAATTTTGTGCCGACCATTTTTTGAAAATGGAGACAGTGAGGGAAATCACTTAACCACTCATCGCCTGTGACATCAGATCAGTTCAACTGAAAGGATGTGGTATTGAGAAGGTAGCTGTGATTACTTTGATTTGGAAATTGGATTTAGACTGCCTGGATTAATTTTAGATGGTGTAACCTTTTTTCAAACAGATAAATTGACTCAGAGTCACATTTTTAGCTTTTATGGAGTAATGTCTTATACCAGAGAGTCTTAACTTTTCTTCCACAGTTACAATCACCTCTTATAAAATTGGCTGCATGAGGCAAAGGGGAGTGAATGAAAGAAAAGTGATTACCAGAGAAAAGAATGAGAGAGAAAACAAATGCAGGCCCACACAGTTCTGAAACACAAAGCTATTAACAGAAAAGAATGAAAGGATGTTTGATATCATCAGAGCTGTCGAACCTACACCTACTAGTAGCTACTTTCTCTCTCCTCCTCCTCCTCTTCCTCTGCTTCTTTATTCAGTCACACAGCCTAGAACTGAGCTTCCTGATTGCCATCCATTACGAACCTTGACAACTGTGAACTTTAGAGATGAATTGGTTTGTGTTCACCGACAGATAAGCTTTGTAGCACTTTCAGCGTCCTCACTCAGCTGGTACAGATTATATGCACTAAAGGGCTGTGAAAGTGGTTGCTATTAAATTCTGTTTGTATCAATGCCCGCCTGTTGTGTGTTTTTAAGTCATCGGCGTGTTCTTAGTAAGGTGTCAAACAAATCATACAGAGGTATTGTTAATTGTTTCTCCCTCTCAAGGTTTAGCCATGAATGAAAGCAATGTGTGAGGTAGGAGGAGGGTGAGGGGGGATGGTGGCGGCGGCGGCGGCTCATCATCTCTCCTGCCCACACATAAACACAAACACACACTCTCTACCATCCATGTCGTCTCTCTGCATTCCACGGATTACAAGGCGTCTGCTCTATCTGACTGTCTGCGGGTGTGCCGGTGACTGTTGCACAGAGTAGACAGATGACGAGACAAAGACTGGAGAAAGTTGGGGGGAAATAATCATTTGGCATTAAAAGGACGTTTGATTGATCAGTGAAGTTCAAGTTCGGGTTGTTTTTTCTAGATTGTGAATTACTGACATGTCTGGGCAGATTTATGCCCGTATTATTAGAAGTCGGAAATGGTTTCAGTCAGTTGGCTGTCTGAGTAATCTTAAGCCAAGAGCCGTGGTTGACGACATTCAGGGAGAGGTGGTGGAAGAAGCACTCAGATCTTTTACTTAAGAAAAAGTAGCAATACCACAGTGTAGAAATACTCTGTTACAAGTAGAAGTCCTGCATTCAAAATGTTACTTAAAGTTGTAATCTCGAAGATTTTCATTTCGTTCTCTTTCACGGCACCTGTGGCAATAACCGGTAATTGCAGGTGTGTTTTTGGACCTCATTAAAGTTTCAGTTTCATCGTCTGTAGTCATCAATCTTTTCTTTGTTTTTTCGGCCGTAATAACCATTTACTCACAACGCCAGTAGACACCGGAAAAAAACAGTACAGTGCTTCACACACAGGTGAGTTGAAGAGCGAGTCTTTTGCCTTGTTAAAACTGTGCGCCGCTCGTGATTTGTCCGGGAAAGTCCCACCCAACACCCGGGTCGTAATACTGCAAATACAAGGGCTTTCATCAGTGGGCCACAGGCTCAGTCACCATTGTGTTGCATCATTCGACAATAGATAGTGACTTAACAGACGTTTATTTAAATTAAAATCTTCAAGATTATAATTTTAAGTAAAATTATTCAAGTCAAAATATACTTAAAATCCCAGAAGTAGAAGTACTCATTATGCAGAATTGTGTATTATATAATCGGATTATAATTGATGATGGATTAATGTGTAAGCAATTGATTATTTTCATTTTTCAAGCAGAAATGCCAAACACTTGCTAATTCCAGCTTTTCCAGTGACGATTTGCTGCTGTTCTGTTTTATTATATTTATACACTGAAATTGAAGTGTAATGGGTATTTTCCACTATTTTCAGACATCTAATAGACCAAACAATTAGTCGACTAATGAAGAACAATTGTGAGATTAATCAGCAATGAAAGCAATGAAAGCATCAAAAATTGCAGCCTTAATTTATCTTAATCTTAATATAGTTGAGTAAAAAGTTTCCCTCTGAAATGTAGTGTAGTAGAAGTATAAAGTTGCATAGATTACAGTACTTAATAAATGTATTTAGTTACTCTCCACCACTGGGGCTAGGTGATATTTTGAATATCTAAGATATTATCTTGGTGGTGATATAAAAGTAGTTAATGTCATTAATATTATGAGGATTATGAACAGCTTTTTGATGTGTGTTTGGGTGTGTCAGTGTGTGTGTCTGTGTTTGTCAGATCGCTTCCTGTGCAACCCTCTTGTTTATTATGAACTCACTGACCTTGGCATTTGAGGAGAGCTGTGTCAACCCCCGTATGTTTATGTGTTTGTGTGCGTGTGTGCCAGAGCGCGAGTGCATGCGTGCTCATGCTAGTATGTCAGTCAAAGCTGCCCTTAGGCTCTCAAAGCCATCAATTATTGATAAAGCTGGTGTCTCACGGCAGCACCAGTGTGTTGACTGGTGTAACGGATGCAGGAGAGTGTGTTTCTGTGTGTATCCGGGCAGCTGCTCTGGACGACTGTATTTCTGCAGAATATAGAGTAGTGGTATATAAGAGCAGGGCAAGTGTTGGTATATTTAAGGTGTGTGTGTGTGTGTATGCTTGTCTCCAGAGTAGCACTTCTAGCTGATGCAGTTTCATTAATCACAAATACCAGACAGCTGAAACTGCAGCCACCTCAGCTCACTGCTTCTACCTGCCACTGTAACCAAATTCATCTGACCAGCTCTCTAGTGTGCTCTCTGTTTTTACATATTTTCTTTCTCTGGCATTCTCCATTCACTTCCCACACATCCTCTGTTTCTCTCTTCCTTCTTTCTGTTGACCATGCTTCATGGTTGTTTGGCTTAATTGATTTTTTTTTTTCCTTTTCCTAAACGTACTTCACAGCATGCCTGATTGTCCACAAACAGATCCGTTAATTCCCAAGACATTTAAATGTTTGTTTGTACGTAGCCTGTTTTTCTTATTTTTCTTCTTCTTATTATTATTATTGACATTAGGCTTGGGCAGTATCTATTTTTTCATACCTTCCTGACATTTCACCAGGGTATACAGTATATGACGGTATTTGTGTAAAAAAAAAAATAAATAAATAAAATGCTGAGCTGCTGGTGATAGAAGTCATTGTAGTATTGTTTAGCCTACAGTGCTGTGTGTCTAACATGCAATTAGCCTATTTAGACAAGTCTTGCTGGGTTTAAATACTTATGAATAATGAATAGATAGGAAATAAGCGCCCTTCTTCCATAGATTCAGCACCTTGCTGGAGGACCCGATGACACTTGTTGCCGCGGTGGATACCGACACATCAGTGGGCTGAAGGGAGATGATGTGCGGGCAGTGTCTGAAATTAACTTTTTGACTCACCGGCGAAGGGGACAGGGAGATGAAAAAATTCACCGGCCAAGCATATTTTTTAGCAGCCAAAAGAATAAACCGACCGGAGGCAAGTGATTTAGCAGAGTAGCTGATGTCCTGTCCGGCGTGTGTGTGTGTGTCAAACTCCGACACAGACAGCAGAGGACAGAAGCAGCGTGCCCGTAAATGACAACGAAACGCGGTAGAGACTCTCAGTATAGTTTTTTGACTATTTTGGTACAAACCCGCCAGTGTGGCAGATAGCCTCAGAGATTTACTCGCCATACGGAAAATCTACCTGCATTTGGCGCTTAGCGGGTGTTAATTTCAGACCCTGTGTGCAGGTGGTGGTAGCAGACTGGTGGCGCGTGTTGTGCACTTCAGTACATCACCTCAATACAGCGTCTCCATTTCAGTTAAATAGAAAAAGGAGCGTATTTTTGACGGTATTGAAAATCATGCCCTCGGGATTTCTAAATACCCTGGTATACCGTAATACCGGGATACCGCCCAAGCCTCATTGACATGCTTTTTGGGAAGGAAAACAAAAAAATACAGCATACTGTAAGCTCATTTGCCAAACTATTCAAAATCTTGCACACACAAAAAGTGTTTCATAGAGTTTTTACGTGAACAGCAGCAGTGTTGGATAATACCGAAAGGTATTTCTAACACTGTCTATGACCTTAAAACATTTTTGTTGGCACAATACAAGATAGAAGAATAAAATGTAAAAAGTTACAGTAAAAGTCTTAACAGGTTAAATCCCAAGGACAGAATCATACAGTAACAACATGTGCAGAGACAGAGCCAAAAAGCCAAGAGGCTTATGGCTCACTGTGAGAATTAAAAGTACCCTGTGGAGTTTTCTTGTAAACAAACAAGTTATGTTTACATTCAGTGTTGCTCACCAAAACACATTGTGTGTATCCTTGAGGTCTAGCAAATGTGTTGCATTGCAAATATAGTGCATTTCCTTACTAATAAGACATTTGCAAAGCAGGTTAAAAAACGTATTGATTATTACTGGCAGCCTTCGTCTTCACTGCCTTTGTTGACGCACTGATACGCTTCTTTTTGCATTACCTCCACCAACTTTTGATCAGGGATGTACAATGCAATGCGCCCATAAGTGTGCATGTGCACACTTTTATGCACACACGATACAAACAAAACAGGGACCCATTCATAAACATGTTGCTCCACAGCGCTACTAGTGGTCATAAAACTCCACAGGGTGCCTTTAAACTTCACGTTTCAGGAGCAAACTATGTAACTACAGATAATAATCATCCAATCATCTGTGCAAACCTCAACTATACTATCAATTATACTGTTCTGATTTTAAAAAAAAAATAAACATGTAGGCCTATAAGTAAAAAAGAAAATGCAGTTTGGTAGTTGTGTACGGTGCTAAATATGCTGAAATAATCATCACAAACAGACAGCAGATGTTTTTGATATGACGATGTATGAACTGGACAACCGGCTGTTTGTTGGTTTGGAAAACATCGGGTAAACCATGTAATACAAACATAATGTGCTGCTGAATGTACCTTAATTTGTCAGTCATCTATGTTTTTTTGCTGTTGCAGATGAAATCATATTAATATGGTTTTTAGTTCACTTTAGTTTAGTATGTTATCTGCCTTTACTCCAAGTGTCTCTCTCCAAAAGCTCATTATCTATATAGATATTTATACCAGAGTTGACTCAACAAAAGGCTGTGCCGCAGATTGATTGATTGTACTGGATTGCATCAGATTGTACAGGTGTAGCTAATAAACCGGTAACTCAGTGTATGTTTATCAGCTGTGGTACATGGCCTTCCTCTGACTTCCTGCTCACAAATCAAAGGCCAGTGCATGGTTTGGGCCATTTGCTCTCCCCCCATAAAGGCCACAGTTTGATTTCTACTTTTGTTTTTGATGTGTCCCTCCTTGCAGACTCTCGCACACTGCGCTATGAAGAGACGGTAATTATCACCCTGGCAACAGTCTCCGTGCTGGCCGTGCTTGCTGTAGCAGCCTTCTTTGGTTACCGCATGATGCACGGTGAGTTACCATGGCGCCACGCTGTGAGGAAGAGCAGAGAACATTCATTATTCAAGGCCGTTTAAATGTTTTTGGTAGAATTTCCATTAATTCAATAAATGGAATCAGAGATGATCTTTTGTTTAAATGCACCCGCATGTTTTGTAATTGTCTGAATCCTGAGCTCTGTTGTGTATGTGTGTGTGTGTTTTTCTGTATATTAACAGGAGATGGTAAGCAAGGCCTTCACAACCTGAATATGATGGAGGCTGCTGGCTCTGAGAGCTCTCTGGACCTAGACAATCTCAAACTGCTAGAGGTCAGTGCACATAGTGGTCTCTCTGCTCCTCTATCCATCTGTCTCTAATAATTTTAGTTTTGTTCTAAACAGTCATCTGTTCATCAATTGAAATTAATTTGTTTTGGCCCAGGAAAGAGCCAAAGTATTTAGTGTAAGAGTGTAGAGTGCCAGCACAACACTACTCTCACTAACCAAATGAGCCAATAGGGAGCCAGTACAGCAGTGATTGTAAATAGTTTTAGGGCAATTTCACTGATCAAGATTTAGTAACATCACTGCTGTGGCTCCACACTGGCATATAGTGTTAATACTTAATGATAATGGTGGTGGTGAATAAATGGTCACATCAAGAAAGTAAATCCCCCTCAACAGCACGGGTCACTACATCTTTTATACCCCAAATCCTGCAGATTTTTACTCACCTGTTTTTAGAGGATGAAAGCTTGTATCATTGGTTCAGACATGAAGTGTTCTCACCAGCTTCAGCATCTCTACACACATGGAGCGTGTGAGGCAGGAAGGGAAACGAGTTAGGAAGAGAAAGGAGAAACCAAAGGCAGAGAGGCAAAAATTCACCCAAAATACATCAAGGTTTACGGTTACATTTGTGGTTTCAATGTGACCTTTATCATCTGATCACAGCAGGACGCATCAAGTGACAGGTCAGGGCACACGAAAATAGGATTTTGCTTACACTGACACAGGATCCTGAAAACCTGATATGGAAGTGAGAGAGCTCATATTGTGATGGGAAGTCAATGGAGTCTGGATGATATTCAGCCGCGATGACAATATAAGCAGGGCGAAGGGATTAAAAGGCAACCAGCAGAGACGAATGCAGCTGCTGATTTAAATAAATCCAACCACAGGAGACAGCATGATGGCAGCTGTAACTTTTTTTAAAGTGCAATTTAACCTTTCTAAAAACTTTGCTGTCTCATGTCACTTCTTTGCGACCCACAGCCTCGCACAGGTAAACAAACCGGCAAGTGCAGTTCCTATGCTGTTATCTGCAATAGCTAATCCAGGGGGTAATTTCTGTGTTTACTTTGGGTCAGACTCAGACAGAAGTGTTTGAAAATGATTCATGTAGCTCGCGCTGCTTGCCCTGATATTGTTTTGCCAGAGTCGTGTTTCCTGAACGGAGGTGGCGAGTGCAAAGTTAGCATCATCAGAATGGGTCTATTTATGAGAATAAGTTGGAAATAAATGCAGAATTCCCTTTAACTATGTCATCTTTACAAAAAGCCAAGCTCGACAGGTTTTTGCTGGTGTTTTTGTGTTTTATTTTCTGCAGTGCACCAGATCAACAATTTTATCAAACACGTGCTTTCACTGGCTTTACCACACAAGGATAACATTACTAACAAAGTCTCTGCAAGGTGGTTCTCATACTGAAAAAAGGTAAAATCAGTGCCAGTGGCTGACTAGAAGGCAGAAACAAACTGATAGAATTCAAAAACTCTGTGGTATGCTTTTAAAAATGACCCGCCGTCATATTTACTGTGTATGATTTCTAGTAAATTGGCTAAAAATGTGTTATTTTAGCTGTCTCAGAAATTGATGCTTCTGCTCTGCATCTTGACAAGACAGAACTGAACGTAATGGTCACAGAGATGCCGTGATGTTTTTTTCCCCCTCTTGTGAAATCTATTTTGTGCATTTCAGACCAGAGTGAGAGAGCGATATCTTTTCAGGCAGGAGTTGAATTCAGAATGCCGTCCTTGTGCATTATCAAATGCAGGAACACGCTCTTTCACATCAGACTCATTGCAGAGGGAGGGGGCCGAGCCAGGGAGCCTTACTCACAGACAAAACAAGAGTCCACTGCTTTCACAGTATATTTTATAGCCAGAGATAAATGTTTTTAGCAGAAGTGGAGGTGGAAATCACACAGAAATAAATGCACTCCTGAATTCATTTCTTACTCCCATGCAGATTACTTTAAAAGCAGAATGTTTGGACCTTAATGGCATGCTGTGCTCTTGACTAATTCAGGAAACTAATTGAATAATTTGGAACTGACTTTAGGTCATTTTAACTGTTTAACCCTGCTGTTTGCCTGTAATTTAGTTTATTTTCTATCTCCCTTCTGCCTTACTGGCTGTCTTTATTTATGTTTGTACCTCTCTTCATGCATTTCTTTTTCTTTTTTTGCCTCCTTGTATGTGTCAAGCAATCTTTCTGTATCTTGGCTTATCAGTATTCCAGTGACATTTCAAAGCAGCACAAACAAAATTATCATTTCATTCACACTGTTTTCATGTTTCTTGTTAGACATGTGAGAGCTAAAGGTTTAGAGTCACACAAAAAAAAACAAGTCGATAAATAGTGTTTTCCTCTTTCAGCTGATTGGGCGTGGCAGATACGGCGCTGTCTACTGCGGCTCTCTGGATGAGCGGCCCGTGGCTGTGAAGGTGTTCACTGCAGCCAACCGCCAGAACTTCCTCAATGAATGCTCCATTTACCGGCTACCGCTGCTGGAGCATGACAACATTGCCCGGTTTGTGGCTGCAGACGAGCGGACAGGCCCGGAGGGACGCACAGAGTACCTGCTGGTCATGGACTACTACCCACATGTGAGTAGTGGGGGGGAGTTGGAAGTTTTGTATGTGTGTGTGTGTTCAACATACGGACCGACATTTGGCAAAAATGGCAACTTTGAATGAAAGATATGACACTCCTGTGATTCGTGTAGATCTGTTGTTACTTGAATCAGCGCTTTTAATGTGAATCAGCAGCAGTAGGAAATGTTGGGGTGGCATTAGCAGTAACTGAATCCAGCTCTGATACAGCTGCCGTAAACAGTGAGGCTGTTATCAATGAGATCACATTCAAAAAAGTGGATTACATGCCGCATCGTTTCCTGTTAATCCGTTGTATAAAACTTTGACATTGCCTCAAGGAACTCTTCAGTATTAATGTGGATGTACCTTAAAACTGAATATGTTTGTTGTCAAGTTTCAGCCGCATAATTTCAAGTCAGCTGACGCCCCACCAGCCTATGAAAGGAGCCTATTATGCATCGTAACCAATGCTCTAATACACGTTGTCATGGAAACGCGGTGCAAGCCAGGACAGGAGACTGGGACACATAATGCATTCAAGTAAACGATAATATAATTTATTTAAAACGAACAGATCTAATGTAATTTTCTTTAGTAGCGGATGCGCGAATTGCCTTGTGATTGATTTTGAGAGAAAAGATTAAGTGTGTGTGCATGTGTGTGTTGGGTTTCGTGTGTGTTTGTGCGTCAGGGCCAGGCCTATAATGGATTATCAAGGCTGATGGAGATAATTGAGGAAGGAAATTAATAATATCCAACATAATTTCTGGTAAACATTTTCGTGGAGTTATTACTCCTCATGTACATTGCTTTCCTCCTGGGTGGTGATGAAATGTTCTGTAAATCAGTTTTATTGTGAAACTGTATTGTGAAACGCGAGGTCAGCCTTTTTTTTTAAAGCTCCAAGTTATTAACTTGAAGATAATCTTTTTGCAAACTGTCATTCTTGACCTTCTTGGGGTTTTGTTGTGGGTGAATAGCCGTGTAATTTAATTAAAATAAAAATTTGCTTGGTTCTAGTGCAAGTGAATGTGTGTGAGATTGGGTTGAACACAGTAGCAAAGCCAGGAATATTGTGATGGGTGAGCCTTGTACATAATTGGGTAAAGTCCACTGATTTTACACATCACAGTGTGTTTCCAGGTGTTGGGGAGTACTACTGCGTATGTGAAAAATAATAATACATAGTACAACATAGTATAGCAGGCGACATTACTCGCACTGGCCAGACTTGCAAATGCTAAGCCGTAGGCAGCTACGTTAACTCATGCACAGTAGGATATTAAACAAGTGACTGCCAGCCAATAGCTATTCAACTAAAATATAGAACCATAGATATCTTGCCTTATAAATCACTGATTGTATCAGGAATTAAGGAGTTTAGGCTGACAGGTTGGCTCATTTACCACCGAGAGGTCATTAACTGTGCTATCAGTCACCAGGCCGGATATGCCTCAGAGGCATCGGGGGCTTGGGCAGCAGGTGAGCTGGGCTCAGAGGCATCGTCTGTTGTGTAGAATCATTGTAATTGCCTAACTTGTCAGTTTGGAGATTGGACTCACCTCTAAGACCTGGCCGGCTTTAAAGGTGCTCCTCATTTTCTTTGTGGTGCGGCCTCTTGAAGAAATGTAACTAAGAGCTCTGTTTTTTTTCACCTCGGGGAGTTACTGGACTGTTTAGCTTGCTTAATCACCGTCAATCTTCTTCTTTTGACTGGATTAGACCTGTTGTTGCCCTCGGCCAGCACCCTCTGAGCTAACACGTATTTTACTCTTACATTTTATTAACTCAGCCATCTTTCCAAATGGGTGGCACTTGCACAAAATTGCGCCCCACAGGCACACCCTTCGGTTG
Source organism: Oplegnathus fasciatus (assembly GCA_003416845.1). Taxonomy (NCBI): domain Eukaryota; kingdom Metazoa; phylum Chordata; class Actinopteri; order Centrarchiformes; family Oplegnathidae; genus Oplegnathus; species Oplegnathus fasciatus. The sequence goes on from NTHP01000333.1 coordinate 136,817, forward strand.
AACGCACACATCAATTGCTGTTTGTTGATTCGCATCTGAAGTGGCAAACACCAAGTCAGCGATTTTAAAAAAGTAATAATAATAATAATAAATTCCCCCTCATCTGTGTCTCTTCTCATGTGTCAGATCTTTAAAGTGATGCCTGTGATTGATTTTCTCTGTATTCTCTCTGTATCCCCTTTGTCTGCACCCTTTTTTCCTTCCCTGTCCCCTTTCCTCACGTCCTCCTCAGGGCTCTCTAAGTCGCTACCTGAGCGTCCAGACCAACGATTGGGTCAGCAGCTGCCGGCTCGCTCACTCCGTCACCCGCGGCCTGGCGTACCTGCACACCGAGCTCTTTAAAGGAGGTGAGCTGGAGGGCGAACACACACACACACACAGACACACACACACAGTTAATTACATAACTGCTCACAGTTTACTGAGGCTCAAGTTCCAATGCTGCTGCTTCCATCTGTTACTGAAACACAAACACATACAAAGAATTGTAGTGGAAAATGGGAATGCTTTTTGTGCGTTTAGCCAGTTAGTTTAGATTATTTAGAAAGGCTTTAGATAGTGTGTGTGTGTTACTCTCTCTATCCTGTCTCACTGCCGAGCGCTTGAGCCTTCTTATGACATGCACACTGAAGCTCCACGTGGGTCTGTTTGGCTTGGAGCGCTTTGCATCCCTGCATTTTGACAAACGCACACGTACACACGGCGTGCACGCCCAGCCAAGGGTATTTATAGACTGGCCTCAAGCTAGCCTCAGAGAGAGAGGGAAAAAAATGGAGAGAGGGACAAAGTAGGGGGAAGGAAGATAGGGATTCAGATGACATGTGACTGTCCCTGTGGCTCAATGAAATCAGTCTTAGGAGGCAGGAGTGACAACTGAACCAAGCCTCAGCGGTTGCACTCTCTTCTCTTCATCAGCACAGATACACATCAAACAGGCTTAGAAGTGAAGAAGAAAGTGCACTGGCAGTAGTGTCTAAAAGGAAAGACTGCTTTAAAGGAATAGAAGTTATTCTGTTTGTGCAGGCATGTGACAAATACAAGCGGGGGGTGTCCATCTCCCTCCATTCTGGTCCTCTGTAAAGTCTAAAGTGATCGGCAGAGCGGAGAAGTGACAGAAGAGAAAGAGAGGGCTGGTGTTTGTCAGATCCGTGTGTAGCTGCTAACAGCAGAATCTCTCAGGCTTTGGTACAGTCGTCATCCTCCCCCACTCCTCCTGCACATCAATAGCAGGCGGCAGATAACTGTGGTGGCTGCCACAACTTCCAGCGGCCCTCTGCCTCGCTGCACCCTCTGCTGGACAGAAAGATACTGCAGGCAGAGAGGCCACTGATATGGTCTTAATCCCATTGTTGTAGATTAGATTAGAGGGTTTAGCTGTCTGTGGACAGTGCAGCTTGCTTTGGTGAACAATGAGTAATGAGGGGAATGGAAAAGCTATATGAAGGGATTTTCTGGATGTTATCATTCATTAGCAAATGTCACAAAAAACTGCTTGAGTACATTGTATCTGGGGCGCAGAGAATTTTGGGAGTGCTGTACAGGCTTAAATTTTTAATGAAGGGTAAATTAGCCCAATTTTCTTGTCTCGTGTCTCCTCCTGATCCTCTCTTTGCCATTCTTTTTTCCTCCTTTTTCCTCCATCAAGACTTGTACAAGCCAGCGGTTTCCCACCGGGACCTGAACAGCCGTAATGTCCTCGTCAAAGCTGACGGCACGTGTGTCATCATTGATTTCGGCCTGTCCATGAAGCTGACAGGAAACAGGCCGGCGCGTCACGGGGAGGAGGAAAACGCTGCTATAAGTGAGGTGAGTGTCCCGCAGGAGGCAGAACTGATAACAGAGCTTTTAGGATCTATATGTGAGTTCAGTGCAATAGAAGATAATCAGGAGAATACAGGATATCAGCTGAAATCAACATTACGATGAACTTAAAGACCAAAAATTATAGATATGAACATCTTTAGCTATTTGTTTACTAAAACATCAAAGTAAATCTCAAAGTAAAGGCTCTGTTTCACATCTCTTGCGACTATCAAAGTAAGTCTTACTATAAATTGATTAAAATGACACTTTCATGATGGATATTATGCAGTGACATTATTTTAACAACTGTTAGCATCTGAAATAACCTGCTTCAGCCTCCAGTTTGTGGTCAGGGAGCACAGGGGAGGCTCCTTTACAGCTCCTGGGTGCAGTTGTAGCTGACTCTCCTCACTAAAGACTAATCCGCCAGCTGATTTATGTGTTGCGCTCTCTGGCGACGCCGCCATTACTGCGATGGCAGAGTGGAACTGGAAACATTTTCTCCGAGTGAAAGCGCAGATGTACACTGTCACCCCTACTAAAGGTAGCCTAAGTGAATGTGGAAGTTTCAGGTATCTGAACACGAGTGTGAAATTGGGTCTGATTTGGGGAAAAAAAAAATAACATGAATATTTTTGTCCACCCGCCACAGTCTGGATGTGAAAGCACTGTGTAACCATAGCTGGCATCGCTTGCTAGCTTTATTATAAATCAACACACTCGCAACTCATGATTTTTTTGGACGGTGGGCATGCAGCTCAGAATGCAAATGTGTGGATTGAATTAAAGTGAAATGAATTTCATGGAGCAGAGGATTGTGGATTTTTGCCTTTTTTTTTTTTTTTT
>NTHP01000333.1:139899-160367 GCA_003416845.1 Oplegnathus fasciatus
TTTTTAAATTGAAGCTGATAACAGCACAGCCAGAGTGGTTTTGTTGACTTGGTGAAAAGACGTCTCACCGTCTGTTAAAACTTTTGTGGAAAACAAGCGTTGTAGATCATAACCTTTATTTCAGTGGTGTTGACTATATTTCTAACACTAATCTTGGATCTCCTGGTATATTTCTTGGTAAAAACGGTTAAAAAAATCAAATGTTTTCATACATTGCAGTGTTACTGCACGTGTTTAAAAGCGAGATGGCACCGTAGTAATGGTCACTTGATTTTTACTACACAAACACCACGCTGAATGCTCCTTTTTGTTTGTGTTGCGCTGACTGAAGACATCTGCTCCTTCCTCCAGCTGCACTTCTTCAACATTTTAATTGTTTTGTCTATCGACTGGACAGACACGGTTAATTACAAAATGAACAATGGCGACTCCTCTTACTCTGTTTAAAATGAACCGACACAGCCCACTCTTAAGGTTTTGTGTACTTTCAGAAGGGTTAGATTTGTTATTGTAGACTGCTGCATGTACGAAGGAATAAGATCGGTTAGAGTCCTACAGGATTCCTACAACAATTATTGTTTTAAAATTATTCTATTTTTTTTATCTGTCCATTTACATTTGCCGTTGTACAACCACTAATAGATTATAAGCACAAAGTCAATCCTTGGTGTGAACATTGTTATGAAGTTATCACAAAGAACCCATGGAAAGCTCTTATCTGATGTCCTCACCATGCGAAAAAAGATAAAGTAGGAGAATAAAGTTTGCTGTGGAAATGCAAAGTCTAACTTTGAAGCATGCTGCATTATCACATCATTCCTCACCTTGTCTTATTTTTTCTCCTTTGCTGTCTTCCTCTCACCTCGTCTTTCATCACATACCTTTTCTCATCCCCCACCCCTCCTAAATCCCCCACATCTCCTTTTTATTCCTGCTTCCATCTACCAGGTGGGGACGATCCGCTACATGGCCCCAGAGGTGCTGGAGGGGGCGGTGAACCTGAGGGACTGTGAGTCGGCGCTGAAGCAGGTGGATATGTACGCGCTGGGCCTGATCTACTGGGAGACCTTCATGAGATGTACCGACCTTTTCCCCGGTGAGACAGACAGACAGAAGGGCTGTGTGAAGTCTGTTTTTAAGTTGTACGGATCAGATAAGCTGCATCTCTCCAAATACACAAATGCTTGTAGTAACACAAGAATGAGCCCCTCCTACGCTACATACAGCAGAAAGCCATTAAATACACATTTATCATAGCAGGAAGCAGAGACATAAATTTTGGCATTTATTGTGAAGCAAGCATCTTCATAAGTTTAATGAATATTTCTGCAACATTTCTAAAGAAAGATCCTTCCTCTTCCTGTCCTACCTCTAGGAGAGTCTGTGCCAGACTACCAGATGGCCTTTCAGGCGGAGGCAGGGAACCACCCGACGTTTGAGGACATGCAGGTCCTGGTATCCAGGGAGAAGCAACGGCCCAAATTCCCTGAGGCCTGGAAAGAGAACAGTTTGGTACGTTTGTGTGCATGAGAGCAGAGCCAGAATTCAAATTATAATACTCTAATAACCAGAGATAAACACCGTCAGCAGATTGTGAAACATGTCACTACAACTTCCGTTCATTTTTAAGCATTTGACTCAACCACTAGGCCCTGCATCTTGGGGAAAAATCTGAAAAATAAGCCTTATTTTAATCATTTTTAGGGTTGAAAGGCATGGGAAATTAACAAAATCAAGACAATACATATTCTAATATCTATTAATACAGTTCTCTATCTGTCATCTGCATGTGCAACCAAATTCCAAGCAGAATCTCCGTCAATAAAGCTGGGAAATAATCCAGAATAGGGCTGGGCGTTGTGTGGAAAAGTTCACACTAATGTTCTTCATATCAGCCGATATTGATCTATATCATGATATAAATGAAGTCACTGTTTTTGTTGAACTTCAAGGATAAGTTAAAACAATACTTAAATTCCTGTATGTGCATTGTTTTGTGTAAAAATGACCTCCAGAGTTCAACTGAAGCTAACATGAGGCTTCATCAGTCTGAGCAAGACAAGTCAAGTGGGTATCCTCCAAAGTTACAGTCTTTTTAGTTTGAAATTCACTCTTTGTGTTGTGTAGAGAGACGGCAACACACAGAGGAAACTGGCACAGAAGTGCATGCCACTTTGGAAGATGCCCACTCGATTTGACTAACACACACCGCTGAAGACTCATACTAGGTTGCGCTGAACTCGAAGGAATATATTTTTACACAGAGTGAGGGCTGAGAGTTTAGTCCCCAATAACTTGCACTGAAATTACCCAATAAAGGGATGTCTTTGCAGCCAGTATGGAAAGGAGGAACAATTACAGTGACCAATAACTCTTTCAATGTAAATGGGCAAAAATCTTTAATCTTATGAGTATAAATCCTCATAAATCCCACCGTGGGGAATGTTTACAGGCACAGAGCTTATGTGTACCATGTGTATCGGCATCATGTCTTCTGCCATTTAAAAAAAACCAACAGCTTGTGTCATAGTTCTTTTAATGTTGGAAAAAGCAGATATTCTTACGGTTTGATGCTTGAGCTGAAACTCAGCTTGTTGTATTTCCGTGTCTTTATTGGCACATGTTTTCGACAGAGTTAATAATACATATCACCAATCTGTTTCACGTCAGACTTGAAGTAGCCTCATTTACTGCGTGTCCAAATGAGACTGTAAGTAGACAAAGTGTCAATTAGGTCAATACTGACATGCCTGTATGTACGGTAAAACAGTTATAGGTTGCTGTAATTGTTCCTCCTGTCTGTACTGGCTGGGAATAGATCCCTTCCTAAAGTGATTTCAGTGTAAGAGATGGGGAACAAAATCCAGTTTCTACTACAGTCAGTGTTTATATTGTTTAAATTGCCCATATAGTTTAATATTAAAACTGTGTCCTCCAGGCGGTTCGCTCTTTGAAAGAGACGATGGAGGACTGTTGGGACCAGGATGCAGAGGCCCGCCTCACAGCACAGTGTGCCGAGGAACGACTGGCAGAGCTGCTCCTCATATGGGACCGCTCCAAGTCTGTCAGCCCTACGCTCAACCCCATGTCCACCACGCTGCACAATGAGAGGTAAGCATGAACACTGAACCTCTTCCATCACTGTGGTACTCGTTTCAAATGTTCTCTTTAACGTTTTCTGTGCCGTTTGCCTCTCGATGTTTTCTGCCAGAAATCGTATGACGCCGAAGTCTGGCCCGTACACGGACCATCCCTCCACCTACATTGAAGAGCATGAGGGTGTGGCCAAGAACGCACAGGCTGACACCACTAGCTCTGTGAGCGGTCGAGCTGGGGCTGGGACCGGAGAGAGAAACAGGAACTCCATCAACCAGGAGCGCCAGCAGCAAGCCAACGCCCGCCTGCCGAGCCCAGAGGGCAGCAGCACCAGCATGGGCATGAGAGGCAGCCCCTCAGCCTCCACTACAACCACCACTATTATCTCTGAGTCTGAGGGACCTGCAGGGGTTGCCACAGTCCCAGTCTGCCTCCACCTGACCCAGGAAGACCTGGAAACCACCAAGCTTGACCCAAAAGAGGTGGACAAGAACCTGAAGGAGAGCTCGGACGAGAACCTGATGGAGCACTCACAGAAGCAGTTCTGCTCTCCAGATCCACTGAGCCCCGGCAGCTCCAGCCTCCTTTACCCCCTCATCAAGATGGCCAGTGAGGCCTCAGGCACGTCAGACCCCGCTGCCCCCATGCCACCCACCATTTTCCCCCTGCCCAAGCAGCAGAACCTGCCCAAGAGGCCGTCCAGTCTGCCCCTGCGCACCAAGCCCACCAAGAAGGAGTCATCATCGTCTTCGCTCAGGTTCAAGTTTGGACGCTCAGGGAAGTCCAACCTGCGGCAGGTGGAGGGAACAAAGATGAACATTGGTGCAGTAACGGGCACAAACACAGCTGTAGAGGCTCACCGGGGCCCAGGCACAAACAACACACCTGCTCTACGAGACATGCATGTCAATGGTAGCGTTAACGGCACCGTCAACGGTCACGCCAGCGCTGGGATCTCGTCCATGGCTACAGGTGGAGCGACAGGTTTTGGAGGATCCAGCATAACTCAGAACGGGTCCGCAGTCCTGAGGTCGGACGACAGTCGTCTGAGCCTTGGCGTCATCACAGCCAGCCCCGACGAACACGAGCCACTTCTGAGCCGCGAGCGAGAGCAGCCCGATCCGAGAGACACGACCTCGAGCGTCGCCGCTCTCCGCTCAGCTCGACCCAACACTAACAACAACAACAGCAACACCGGCCACGGCCAGGGGGACGGGGAGAGCGGAGGAGAGAGTGATGGAGGGGAGGAGGAGGGGAGCGGGGAGGGAGGAAGCAGGGAAACCACAGGGCCCCCGGGAGAAAGCTCAGGGTCGGGATCCGGCACCGCTGACCACCAGGGGGCAGCTCCGGTCACCATGAGAGGGGAGGCCCTGCTCAGGCAGCCCAGAGCCCGTAGGCCTGAGAGACCAAACTCCCTGGACCTGTCCTTCACAACACAGGACCTGGCCTCACTAGGTGATTTTATACATCAACACCTCACACAAGAGTAGTTTTCAGTAGTTTCTTACCCTTTTTACTCATTTTATCTGTCTGTCCTATGGTTCTTACTGAAGACATAAATCGTAAAAAACAGCTCACAAATACTTAATTTCCTTTCTAAAAAGGCTCCGTAATTTTCCTAAAACAGCTGGTCACTTAACGTTACTCAAACAGAAGGAAATAGTGCATCTGCTGGGGACTATTTTCAGCGGTGGATAAATACACATTTGGTGCTTTAGTGAGTATTTCTGGCAGCAGGACAAATATACAGAATCTCACCGGAGGTATCAGTTTAAAATGATATAAGATGCTAATCCTCACATTAGAGACACTTAAACCTACAAATATTTGGCATTTTTATTTAATAAATTACTTTAAACAATTTGGTCGATTATTGAAATAACTGATTATTCATTTTTTGTTGACCGACTAATCCAATTGACGAATCATTTAAGCACTCTGTTATTGAATTACATTATTATTAATTGTTGAATAGATCAACTATAATGAACTATGTAGTCTTTATGAGACACTGCACTCATTTTACACAAAGATCTGTTTACTCGTGATGAACCCTGATGTCATAGTGATGTCATCTGGGTTATCTCTGCATGGGCTTGGAGACTACAAACAGAAAGTCTGAGTTGCAACCTGGGGCCATGGAGTTGGAAAGAAATGGGCAGTTACCAGGCAGGTGGTTTAATGGTTTAATGAACTTATATTGTTTGCATTATGGGAAATGTAGGATCCAGTGTTTTTGGAGCTTGACCAGGGATGAAAACTCAAGATATTTCATATTAATATGTCTCTTGTGAGTCCCCAAACTTTATGGACGTTAATACTGAATTGCTGGAGTGCCTTTTTAAGTAATAGTAATGTTAAAGTGACCTTTTCACAGACGCGTAGTCTTGCATGGCCACCTGCAGGAGGTATTTAATAGGTTTCACTGGTGTAAAAACAGGTTATTGATCAGTGTCCCCTCGTGTTTTCCAGGGGAGGGCTTGGTACAGCCAGATGGAGCCTTGGGAACAGGAGAAAAGATCAAGAAGCGCGTCAAAACGCCTTATTCCCTGAAGAAGTGGCGACCCAGCACATGGGTCATAACCACAGACACCAGAGGGCCGGAGGTCAACAACAACGGGTCCACCCGCGGTCAAGGTCACAGTCAGAACCGGCCCAAGTCCAGTTCAGCTATCTACCTGCGGGGGGGAAGCTTGGCCAGCGAGCCAAGCGACACGCACGTGTGAACTCGGACCCTCTAACGAGACTGAAAAAAATAACCAGAGAGCGTTTGGTTTGTGTCTGTCGAGCTCTCTGCTCTGAATCAGCAAGAGGAAGCTATGGAGTGTCTTGTGAACAAACAGTCGAGTCTGATCATGTACAGTAATTAGGTCTGTCTCGCTCCTGTGTGTCTTTCTGATGATGGCATTGCTTTAAATGGAATCCAGCTATGCAGCATTCTCGTCCGCTTCTGTTTCCGCATTTTATTAATCTCCCCCTGTCGGTTTTTGTTTCATGTTTCATCCTCATGAGCATAGCAATGTTTTGAATGGATTTCTTTTTTTTCCTAATGTGCACTTTGAACCGATTAAAATCAGTGTTTAGAAGTCCTGTCTGTTGCGACCACGACAAGAAGTGGTCTCTAAACTTAAAAAGGCGATGAAAAACAATCAACACTTTTGAGCGTTCGCTTTCTCGTGCTTTGCTGTATCAAGCGATGTCCGAGAGTAGGCTCTGTAAAAGAATTGGCGGTCTTAAAAGACGGAACAAACTACTTTAACTTTTTTTTTTATTTCCTTGATTTGTATGCAATACCAATTTTTGTCTTTTTTGACTATGTATCCATTTTTTGTATCATAATTTTTAATTGTGCAATAGGATGTAGCTTTTAGATGCTTTCGATGTTTTTATCGCTTCCATTATTTTGTTTTATCCCGTCATTATTTTGATATGTTAATCTCGGTTGCACTTATGAATAGTCACAATCGTTTTGTAAACAATCCACCGTACGCTATCACCCCCTGACTCAAAGAGGAGAAAATGGACGACAATCTTCCTCTCTTTCCTTCTCCTCTGGACTATTTTTAGGGGGGCACAAACACTAACAATCAATCCCAGCTGACTGGAAACGTGGGTTTTCGTGGAACTCCTCTGCTTGCACAATTACACCAGGAATGGCTCAAACTCTGGGGTCTTTTAACACTACAATCACCAGAATCAAATCTACGGAGGGATCTGTTACAGTGGCCGACGCAATCACTGTACCACTATCACCTGACCTCACTGTGTTTTAACTGTCTGTATGTGACTGAAAGATCAGAAACACTAGAAAGCCCAGATTCTGCTCTATGAACTCTGTTGGAATCAGAAAGTAGTCTAAAAAAAAGAAACCAAACCCCTCTGAAGCACGCTGGATATTATTTCTGCTTCTTGTTGTCTCATCCCTTGATGTTCAAATGACTGATTCAGTGTGTGTGTGCGTGTGAGTGAGTGTGCACGTGTTGTGTTTCTTTACGTCCGCAAGCATTAGAGTTGTCGGGGCCTAGCGCTGTACAGGCGTGCTGAAATGTCATTGTACTCATCCATGTATTTTCAGCGCTGCTTCAGGGCATATGAAAAGATCTCATTTATGTTTTTGTAATCTGTAATTTGTATGAAAAAAACATATGTATGTGTATTGCATTGATATTTGCATCATTTTTATGGAATTCTGTTTTGCATTCAATGGACATGGCCTTTGATTCCATTGCTATGCGTCTGCTCGGTACAGTTTCTGTAAACATTTTCAAGTCAATATGGAAGAAAAAATTCTCAATAAATGTATGAAATAATTGTTGGTTATATCATATATAAGGACGTGTCTCATGTAGGCCATTCTCAAAGTACTGCAGATAAGTGCTGCTTCAAATAGATTGTTTCTGACACAATAGTTAGCTTAGAACTCAGCAAGCAGCCATAAAGCTGTGGTGGAAAGCAACTAAGTATATTTACTTAAGTACAATTTTAAGGTACTTGTACTTAACTTGAGTATTTCCATTTTCTGCTACTGTCTACTTCTACTCAACTAGATTTCAGAGATAAATATTGTACTTTTTACTCCACTACAATTATCTGATAATACTAGTTACTTTGCAGATTCAGATTAATAATACAAACTACAATCAACAAATATATGATGATGTAATATTATTGGTTAGAATAATGTAAGTATTTATGGATCCCTGAGGCGACATTCCCCAGCTACCCAGCAGTATATAAAGTAAATCAAAATTAGCTCCACCTTTACCAGCAGGTGCAGTCTACGATTCTGGAGAGCCCTGATTGATCCGAACTCCATTCAGAAAACAAGCATTTTAAAACTTGTTTGCTTGTAGTCTTGCGGACAGACGTGACAAAGCATGAATTCAAACTTTTTACAAATCTGCATCATGATGTAGTTATTTTGTAGATATTTCTGTGTATAAACAATGTTTGTAAACAATAACGTTGCTGCCGTACTTATGCCTAATTTAGATGTCGTTATTTTGCCCTGATTGATCCGAACTCCATTCAGAAAACAAGCATTGTGGTCTTGCGGACGAATGTGACAAAGCATGAATTCAGACTTTTTACAAGTTGGCATCATGATGTAGTTATTTTGGCATCCTTTTGATCCCTTTATTCCAATTAAATCACAGCAAAGTCTGTTTATTTTGGGATCATACCGCTGTTGTAAGCCAGATTAATTCAGATGTGTGACTTGCTAGATAGTGAATGTTTATTGTTTTTGACACACCAACTATGAAACTGCCACTCACCAGAGATAGATGGAGAGGTGAATATTTGCGGGTTGTGTTTAAACGTGGGCTGTGTATGAACACCCACACTGTGTTTTCAGCGCAGAGGAGGAGATATTTGCTGAATTTGACAAAAAATGTGTTGGATTACAATTGCAGACTACACCTTTAATGCATCAGTAATTATAATCCAATTATGTAATACACATTAATCTGAAATGGGCCATCCTGTATAATGAGTACTTTTACTTTTGGTACTTATATACTAATATATTTTGATGTTAGTACTTTTGTACTTTTACTAGTAAAATTTTGAATGCAGGACTTTCACTTGTAACACAGTATTTCTACTCTGTGGTATTGCTACTTTTACTTAAGTAAAATATCTGAGTACTTGTTCCACCTCTGTTCCACATAGTTGTGAATAGTTTCTCAGGTGTGCATTTAGGTAAAACATGTTTTCATACTTAGGCTATTTAAAGTAGGAACTCAAAAATGTTATTATCACCAGGGAAGGGTGAGACTAAACCTTTTTTGGGTACCATTTTGGGAGCCATGTTAGTTTTGGCAGCAGCAGAGGACGATGTACAGTCGTGTTCCTCTCCTCTAATTCGATTTAAATAAGCCCGAAACAGATTAAATACAGATTTAAACATATAAAAGTCTCTCTCAGGTTTTCTAGAATCACCTTAAGTTGTTGAATCCGACACACGGGGGAGACATTTCCTCTCTCCCACTTGTTTACCTCGCTTCTCCTCTCCGCCGTCTGCTCCACGCGCCCTAGCAACTGCAGCATCAGCACGAGCAGCGCAGCGTTGGAACGCTACGTCAGAGCGCTCCATCGGCTGCGTCAAGTCAGCCAGGACAGCACCGGAAGTTCAGCGACTCGCATTCAAAATAAAATATGTCAGTAGTGGAGTGTTTCACTGTGATCTTAGGGTGATATTTTTGTGATACTTATGCAAGATTTCATTATCAATTAGGAAGTAACTGAAAATCTGTCAAATGTAGTGGAGTAAAAAGTACAATATTTCCCTCTTAGATGTAATGGAATAGAAGTATAAAGTTGATAAAATGGAAATACTCAAGTAAAATACAAGTACCTCAAATTTGTACTTAAGTACAGTAAGTAGTATTGAGTAAATGTACTTATTTACATTCCACCACTGTTTATTTGTCATTTTACAACACAGCGTTGCACAATGAAATGTAAGCTGTACCCCGTTCATGCTACACACACACATATAAAATATATACAAATGTTTGAATATCAATATAATAAAATAAAACAATATATACAGTTATTTATATACATACACTTATATGCATATATATACATATGTACAGTATGTGCAAAAAGAAATACTGCTTTATAGTGGGAATGAGGGTAGTGCAACAGGTATGGTAATGTGCAAAACCAGCATAACAGAAAGCGTTCTCTGTCATTTATTTATTGGAGTGTGGAGGATGAGTTGAGGGGTCTCAGGCTGAGGAAAGAAGCTGCTCTGCAGTCTGGCGGCACGGCAGCAGACACTTCTGTAGCGCTTGCCAGACGATAGGTGTTTTGTATGACTTGATGTCACCATTAATTTACAAAATATGGCCAAACAGGAGCTCCAGTCACGATCATCATAGCCGGATCAACCATCAAGAGGCACTCCATTAATATTATATGTATATATTAACATTAATATAAAATTATTAGGTTTTTTGTTTGTGCTAGAATACTACCTGGATCCAGTCTGTTGTGCGGCAATTTGATGAAACACATTGATTTAAGAATATGCAACATGTAAGCACAAGTAGATTTTATTTTATTATATTTTATTCCTATATTTTAACTTCTGCACCATTTTATGTCACGTCTTAGATTCTCCTTTTTACTTGTGTGATTTTCTTTTTATACATATTGTTTGAGCACTGTTGGAGGGAGCCTGAGAATTAAGAATTGAATTGCCAGTGTCTGCTTCATTGTATTTGCTGTGCATATGACAATAAAACTTGAACTTATAGATACTATATTTACGTTTATATTGTGCTTTAGTGGTGCAGTCTCCCTAACTAATTTCCAATTAAATTACCTGCTGACCCACAGTAAACCTGGAGCTTCTGGGTGCCTGCTGGATCAGCTTAAAACTCTTCTGCAGAATCGAGGTAGTAGATATTTTACTGTGAAAACCACAGCCGGAAGTGTGATTGTTCATCCCGGCGTGCTTCACACTGGTCCCTCTCCCGTCGTGTCAACCGAGGCTAGCCCAGCATCACCGCCTTCTTCTTTCTATCCCTTCTGTAATTTTCTGTCCTTCTGTTATTTTTTCCGTCGTTTCCCGACACCTTTAACGAACTTCCTCTTTTTATACTCGTTTTTCCTTCGACCGGAGAGCGTTTCGGTCGCCGCTCCAGCCGTCGTGCCGCATCACCCGGGAGAGAAAAACATCCATCCGCGACGACGAGGAGGCAGGGTGCGAATACAGCAACGCCCATTTTGACACCTACTGTATCACCACGGTACCCGCGAAGACGTTTTACTATCTTTTCTATGTCTGCTTGTTTATATCTAAGAGGGCTTTCCCCACTTGTAGCCTGCACTCTCGCCCCTCTGCCCTGCCTGTTTCCACCCCCTCTTTAGCATCCTAGTAGCGGCAAATATCAACAGGGGCTGGGGGGGTGCTGAAGAGCTCCATGCCCCTTTTTGCATGCAGCGCACCTAGATCACATTTCTGCAGGTGAGTGTGTTTATTGATTCCTCTCTCTCTCTCTCTCTCACACACACACACACACACATTTAACCTCATGAGTCTGGATGATGCTCTTCTGTCATATGCAGCTGGATTGAGGTCTCTACTAGCATGGACTAGTATGTTTTGATGGTGGTGGTGTGTGTGGGGAGGGGTTGCATGCTCCCAGTAAACAAAAGTGGCCTATATTATACTGTACAGGCGATTTGCATGGATTAAAATATAGTATTTATTAAAGTTAATGTGTGGTTAATAATTCTAAGGCCCAAAACTGTGCATTTTAAGCATTATCTCTGCTTTAATCTCATTTTTTTTATTATAAAACACAGCAATTTGCAAGAGAAATGTGTATATTTTGTTTTGTGTGACTGTAAAAGCCTTTCAAAATGCACAGATGTGGCAGCTAATGCCGACAGTGTGCAAAAGCAGGTGTGTGAACTGGACCTGGAACATTAATTGGTTAGTCAATCAACAGAAAATTAAACAGGAACTATTTTTAAGTCATTTTCTTAAAGCAAAAATGCCAAAAATCACTGCTTCTGACTTCTAAAATGTGAATATTCATTCCACTATAATATATAGAAAATAGCATAATAGTTAATTGATTATCTTTGGATTTTGGACTGTTTGTTGGACAAAATAAGCTATTTGAAGGCATCAATTTGGGCTTATTATTGTGGCATTTTTCACTATTTTCTGATTTTATACACCAAACCATTAAGATAGAAAACAGTATATTTACATCCTGTGTGTGTGTTGGTTTCTGTTCGAGCTGGATGTCCCACTTTTGCTCCTGGCTGATCAATAAAGTCCTTATCTGGTTCAAAGTGACCTCAGGTGGTAATCAGTGTTGCTCCTTCAAACCTAAGATACTGCTGGGTATTTTGTCTGAATAGGCTAAGAATCAATGTTGTGAATCCGATTGACAGCCGGCTGAGCCACTATACTAGTACTCCTGCTACTACCAATACTACCAGCGTTACTATGTCTGTCAGCCTGCAGTGTATTGTAGTGGGTTGCTGATTTGTGTGCACAGACTGAGACAGGAGACGCAGCAGTCAAAATAAAGAAGGCTGAGCATTTTGCTAGTAGACTGCTGATGCCCAAACCTCTGTTTACTTACACACACACACATAAGCGCGGCTGTGTGGAGATCAGTCGGCCCCGTTCCCTAGCAACAGCGATGTGCGCTGGTCAAGGCCCCTGCCAAATTTAGCTCCAGGACCAGCACTGCCTGTCGATGCTGTGTGCTCGCACGTATGGGTACATGCTGCATGTGCATTATGTTGTTTTTAGGATTGGGTAGCTGTTCGGTCCCCCCTGGGAGCAGCCATGCTGAAAAATAAATGCACTCTTTATCCTGCAAGGTGCTTTGCATCCATTAAACTGGATTCTGTTGTGTGTGTGTGTGTGTGTGCATGTATGGCTTCATAATGCTGCATTAATGTTGTTCTGCTGTTTAAACTGGTGGATTATACAAAAACCCTGAATATTAATATTAAAATAGATTTTTTTTTGTTTGATATCACAGTTAACTTTTCAGTGCAGGTGAATGCAATGGGGCTCAATTTGATTATTTATTACAATTTAGCATAATATCCTGAATTACATTGTATGAGGAGACATAATAGGGATAATTAGGTATGGAAACTTATGGTCAGAGTATTTACACTGCATATTCTCCAACTAGGATCATTTTAAGTGTATGAAATCTTCATTAAGATGTCCAAAAATGTATTAAACAGAAGTGACACTGTGTAACATTTGAAAGAAGAACATGTAGTTTTTTCCCTGTACAACATTATTCAGTCAGTTTGCAGACTTTATGACTCTACTTGTGTTACCGTTACACTATATTTTAGCATTTAACATTATCCTGTACGTGTTACTTGTAGCCAGAGTGGCCGCTGCAGAAGTTATGTCGGTTTGTTTTCAGAAAAAAACCCAAATAATTTATTTTCTAGAATTTATCATAGAATGAGGATGGTGTTGGTCCAGTGGTGGTAGGCAATGAAAAATCAGAAAATGATTTTTTTAACTTTAACTTTAGGCTCAAAACTAACTGGATTCTTTGCACAATTTACAGAAAATAAATTACCCCGACTCCCCAAATAAATGTAATTTAGCTTTATATAGCAAATTAGGGCTGCAACTAACAATAATTTGCATGATCTATTAGGACACCAATTATTTTCAAGATTCATCAAGTGACTGTGTGGTTTATAAAATGTCAAAAAACTATGAAAAATAACAAATTTTCACAGTCACAATTTCCTAAAGCCCAAGATGACATCCTCAAATCACTCGGTTTGTCTGACCTGCAGTCCAGAGACAAAACTGGACCTTGAAATTAGGAATCAGAATTTGCTGATGCTGGCTGATACCCATGAGTGTCAGTGGACCCGTGCACCCATGCAAAACATGCTGCTGCAGCCCTGAATCAGGGTCAGTCGGGCAGAAGCCAGCACCTGCCCTCAGTGCCCTGCCCCCCCCCGCTTTAAGCTGTTTTAATGCCATTAACCAGGGGGTTGTGTGAGACTTAGAAGGGGGGCATATCTGCTCCACCCAGCACGGGACGGATTAACATCAATCTGGCAACACACACACTCATAGACACAAATGCACACACACACCCAAACCTAGACAGACAGAGCAAGACAGCCATGAGCTTATCCTGCAGGCCAGCTGTGTGTCTGTTGATTTGTTGATGTGTTTACCATGTGTTGACAAATAACTTGTTTACATCTCCAGGCACACTCATCTTGACTCCTCTCTCTCTTTCCTCCTCAGACTGCATCAGTGGCCTTAACCTCCCACATCTCTCTGTGGCTCTCCTCCACGTCCTCCGGTGCCCCCCCCTCCTCTCCCTCTGAGCGCACCGCTCCTCATTCTCCTCTCAGTCTCCCGCCATCGCGTCCAGCTGTGGCCCTCACAGGGCGCGCTCGCTGGCTCTCACCTGACAGGTCCCTGGCCTCAGGACGACAGCCAGCACCAACACCTTCCCTACATGAGGGACAAAGCGACGCAGGTGAGTGCTGTGGGGGGTTCATGTCAGTGTGTGTGGTGATATTTAGGTGGATGAGTTTAAGTTTCGTTTGTATGCCGAGGTTAAAAACAAACAAACTGCACACAAATGATGAAAATGTTTGTCCAGAGAGAGGGAAAAGGTCAAAATGTCGTATTGATTAAATTTCGACTGTTGAAAATATGTTGTGAGATAACAAAAAACAAAACCAGTTTTTAAAACAGAGATTAAATATGTATGCATTTTAAATACTCTCTGTATCTGATTAAAAGTGGACCTCTGCTTTTTTTTTCATTCTTTGAATTGTATCTTGTACATATTTGGATAATGTTAATATCATTAATTGCCAGAAGTTGAGCCAGTGAGGTGCAAGGATTTGTTTTTGGAGAAGAAACCAAAAGATCATAAATATGTTTTAAATACACTGTAAGCAAACAAATAGTCACTAACTATTCAACAACACTAAGAGTCTACAGCCAGGCAAGTGGCTCTGTGAGTGTGTTAGCATGCTAACATTTGCCAGTTAGGACTAAACACAAAGTACAGCTGAGGCTGATGGGAATGCCATTAGTTTTGCAAGTATTTGGTCATAAACCAAAGTATTGCACATCTGGAAATCTTGAGCTGATGTTGGCGCTGGAGGAAAAGTCAGAGGATCATCAAAATCAGTAGGATTCATTCTCTGGGGACCACAGATGTCTGTACAAACATGGCATTCATCTAATAGTTGTTGAGATATTTCAGTCCGGACCAAGTAGTTGACAGTTGGATTTAGAGCTGCAGCGATTAATCGAAACTGTTAATCGGCAACTATTTTGATAATCGATTAATTGTTTTGAGTCATTTTTTAAGAAAAAGTGTCAAAATTCTCTGATTTCTGCTTCTCAGATGTGAATATTTTCTGGTTTCTTTAGTCCTCTATGACAGTAAACTGAATATCTTTGGGCTGTGGACAAAACAAGACATTTGAGGACGTCACCTTGGGCTTTGGGAAACAGTGACCAACATTTTTCACCATTTTCTGACACTTTATGGACCAAACAACTAATCAATTAATCGAGAAAGTGATCGACAGATTAATCGATAATGAAAATAATCGTTAGTTGCAGCCCTAGTTGAGTTGTGTCATCTGCAAACATTATGAGAGAAACCATGTTGGACACATTTGGTCAATTAAATAAAGAATAGTGGCCCAAGAATGCAGCCCTGGGGCACACCACATTGTAATAGTGCTTTGTGAGAATACAGCATCCCAACAAATTGTTCTCTGTTGGAAATATAGTTTTCTAACCATTCAAATGCAGCATCTGTCATATTTCTGCAATGTAGATGCTAAAATGTCATAATTCACTGTATCAAATCCAGAAATATGGTACAAATGAATGAATGACTGCCGAGATTTTGTCCGTCAGCTGAAGCAAAGCCACGTAGGTTAGAGTGGTCTTTACGTACGTGTGTGTGTGTGTTGCAAGATGTACATGTGTTTATGCGGCAGGCAATCAATGCAAAGAGGTTAAGAGAGCTTGCAGGCGGTTGCATCATTGCGCTGTGTTGCCTTCATCAGTCACAGACTTCGAACCAGACTCAGGTCAAACAGAAGCTGCAAGATATTTCTTTAACAGCAGGTCATCTCAGTCAAGAAACCAGAGAGGTCAAACAGACGTTTCAAAATCACCTCAGGCGTTGTTTCGGTTCTGTTTTCACACCGTGAAAGTGAACACACATCGTTGCTGTCGTATAAAACCCATAATACTGTGCTTTTAACAACATTTTTAACTGTATTATGGGTACTTTGGTGCTACTGATTATAAGTGTTTGTAGACACAATCCCAGTAAATAGCACCATCTTGATTAGAACTGCAATTCTAGTGTTTGTTTTAAACTCCTTAGACTAGTGATTTTTGGCTTTCTGACCCCTCATCACAGGTTATAGTTAAAGTGTGGAGAGGATGTGAGTTATGAGCAGTTTCCCTTCTCAGATTATTCCATTTGAAGGATTTTTTTGAGACCTGAAGAGGTGAAAAGTATCCAGTATATAATAGTTTTGGGCTTATTTTTGTATCCCTCTTATTTTCATTGTTAGCATCTCCATTTTCAATTCATTTGTCTATAATTAAATCATAAAAAGCCAATTTTCTGTACATCCTGGGGGGTGTGCTCTTATTCTAATACTTATTCTTTATTGCACACTAGCCTTTTTAGCACAGCCGTAAAAGTATCCCCCTGTATATTTCACTGCATGAGCGTGTGACAGATAGAGCCTTTGAGTCTTCAATCTTTTCCAATAAAAATCAATTTGTTTCAAGACCTTTCTATAAATGAGTGTCTTTGTCTTGAAACAAGAAAGAAGAAGGCAGGTCGCTGTTTCAGAATAAAGAGAAATACTTCAAACAAGTTGATTAAAGAGAAATATAAGTAGAAATATTCTCACTGAACTTGCAGATTTTTTCCCCTTGCTTTAAGAACATAGGACTAAAAACAGCATCAGCCAAGTCTCTCCTCACAGAAACAACACTGATTTGTCCTTTCTTTTTCCACCACACTTCATTCAGAATTCATACAGTTTGGTTTTTGTTACTTTAAACCCAATAACGCAAAATAATGGCACGTTTAATGACAGAAACACACTAGAAATTGAATCTTAGGATGTTACGACTGGCCTTATATGATTAAGTAATGCAGGACTCCAAACAGAAACGATGCATTATTTATGGATTATTTAATCCAGGTCTGGTTTTCTTGATGCTTTTTCCCCCCATGTGTCTCCAAATTTGGCTGTTTTGTGCCTGTATGTTTGATATTTAGCTCTAACCAGTGTGTGTGTGTGTGTGTGTGTGTGTCAGACCCCCAGGGCCTGGGCAGATGAGAGGAGGAGGGGCTCTCACAAACGCTCGGCCTCCTGTGGGAGCACCGACCAGCTCAAGGAGGTCAGTTTCTTTCCTGATTTCGGAGCCCAAATAAACAACCAGTTGGACAGAAAAATGCTCCTTTTTGTTGTAAATAAATGCTGTTTGTGAGCTTCGGCTTTCGCACCACCGTTAACAAGGTATGTCTGTGTACATCCATATGTTTGTCTGTCTGTCTGTGAAACTCTCCAGATTGCCAAATTGCGTCAGCAGCTTCAGCGCAGCAAACGCAGCAGCCGCCATCGGAGGGATAAAGACCGCAAGTCCCCGTTCAATGGCAGCCACACCATCATCCAGTCGCAGGTGATCAATAGAGACAGTGTGCTTGAGGGAGTGTGTGTGTGTGCCAAGTGTCTTCGTCTCTGAGAGGATTTAGGTTGGCTCCCTGATCTGGAGAGTTTTGAGGACGTCCCACTTTTCCTCATGTCCCTGTTTGGCTCCGGCGTGCGTGTCTCCTGTTAATTTGAAGTGTGACGTGGGGTTTTTAACGACCTCTGCTCCATGAAAAGCCAGTTAAATCGGGTTCTTCTGACACTCACACACTCACACACACACACACATGCTCTTAAGTGGCCACTCCTGTCATGTTGCTATGTGTCGGTGACAGCGGCAGGGCCAGTCATACGATCCCTGTGGAGTCTGCTGGAGTGCAGCTGTCCTCCTTTCTGGGCCTCCTCATGAGGCAAAGAAAAGAGTTATCACGCAACTTTTCTCACAATACCTTTGACAAGTTCATTCACCGATACAAAGAGCCACCAGCTAGCAGGAACACACTTACGTACACTCACTTACACATACCAACATGTGCCGTCTAACAGGAGAGGGCAGGTAACTTTAGTTGCAAGTCAAACTTTCTTTGTGTGATCATTGTTTTATTTATTCTTCGTTACAGGAGGGCAAACCAAAGGCACCCAGAGATTCTGAGAAATTACATCATCAGTCCATGTATAAATACATATTACTGGACAAAAAGTATTCTTACATAAACATACCAAGTACCATTTCTGTCCATGTACAGTGCTGCAGTAATTAACTGCCAAACTGTGATCAACCCCCATCCCACCCCTCTTTCTGGCATGCAGGGAAAAAAACAAACAAACCGACAAATCCAAGACACAAACAAATCAACTCTCCCAAACACTATTTCGCAATCTGTGACAGAATCCATTTAGTAGTTTATGAGATGGGTTCCACTTCAATGCTAGCAATTTTTTCAACAGCCGTCAGGCCTAAAAGTAGAAGTCTTTTCTGCGATACAGTAAGATAAACAGAGCCCAATGATTTCGCGGAATTTGATAATAAAAATGGAATATCTTGGAATTTGCCAAAATGCGGATGCAATTTATTTATATAAATGTATTTCAATTTTTATTTATATTAATATAATTTACTCTGATACAGTGTAGTGTATAATTAGACACTCTTTCTGATGACAAAATGTGCTTAAATTGTAGTACAAAGAATTCAGAAAAAATGAAACAGAAAACACGGAATCTGGAAAAAATTTAAACAGATTTCATAGGACCCTAGATAAAGTAATAGGAATGCAGGTTTGAGTCCTGAGAAATCCCACATTACATGTCCGTGCTAAGTTCCCACTTCATTCTTCTAACACAAGGGACAAATGGGTGTAAGACGAAGCAAATAAAATCTGTGAATCATTCACAGTAAATCATTTAATGATTTCAAGATGAGAGAGCAATATTTTCCAATACTCCTTTCCAAGTTATAGATCATCGTCAGTCCTTGAAGTCAACATCCCAGACCCTGTTACACCCATCGGGGGACATGTTCCTTCTTGTGATTTCATACACAGCTTCAACTCTGAGATCTTTGACCTTCTTTATTAAAAATTGGTGTACAAACTTAATGTGGTATGCTTTTAAAACCTGCAGGTATTAAGCTGCCTGCACTTCCATAGAAAAAACAAGGTTTCTGTCGTTGTGTGGGAGGAAGAAAATCAAGTAATGGAGCTGTCATTTGTCATCGTCTCCTGTGCTAATGAATGCAGTTAATGATTCCAAGTCTCTGGTTTCTGAGACTTGTTTCAATATTTATGATTTATGGACACTTATGTTGATACTACAAGTGCAGCTGTAATTTTTCTTGTGTGGGCTGAGCAGAAATATGAAGCAGATATTTATATTTGTTCCATCTGCGGCAGCAGATTCCTGCTCGCTGCAGCTAAATGAAACTGCAACATCTGTAAACAGGTGTTTAACGTGTGTGTGTGTGTTTGTGTCTTGTGTGTTTTGCAGTCGCCTATGCCCAAGACCATTCTGATACCCATCCCTATATCCAAGTCATCTGCCCCTCGTTTCCGCAACAGCGTGGAGGGCCTCAACCAGGAGATCGAACGCATCACCATCCAAGACACCCCTGAAAAGGACGAGACCATCGTTGTGAGTTTCACTAACTACTAAGAGATCAGGGTGTTCTGAAAATGGACTGTGAAATGTTTTGTCCTTCCCTGAAAACGTTTTGTTCTTCACTGAAGTAATTAACATTCAAGGTTTTTTAAGGATTCACACACCACCACTGGCCGGGGATTAAGCCCCCGGTGCAACGTTGTTATTCTGACCTCATTTGTGTGTGTGTTTGTACGACAGCCGCAGGATGTCCCAGATGGGCACCGCGCACCCCCACCCGTCCCCCCACAGCGCAGCAGCAGTACCCGCAGCATCGACACACAGACTCCCTCGGGGGGCGGCCTGAGTGGTAACCATAGCAACTGCAGTAGCCGTCCCGACTCCATCTCTCCCTCCTACCTCACCGTCCTCAACGACATGGGTGGAGGCAGCCCCTATGAGGACAAAGGTGACACACACACGGCACATATTGCACACATGACCTCCCATAAGTCTCTTTGAGTATGATCTGTTGCTGAACCTGACCTTTGACCTCCAGCCTCCCCTCTCTGCCTGTCCTCAGAGCTGGGCCCCTGCTCCCCGCTGCCTAAATACGCCGCCTCTCCCAGACCCAACAACAGCTACATGTTCAAGAGAGAACCTCCAGAGGGCTGCGAGAAGGTCAAAGTGTTCGAGGAGTCCATGTGAGTAGAAGATTTTACAGCAAGGCTATATTCTGCCATAACAGTGCTATTAACAATGTAAACATATCGTCTCGTAGAGGTGATGTAACCACTTTGTTATGAAGGCTAAATGTGTCCCTGCATGTGTGTTTCCAGGCCCAAACCTCTGCAGGAGATCCCTCCCTTCCTGTGTCCCGACCGCAACAAGGTCAACTTCATCCCCAACAGCGGCTCTGCCTTCTGCCTCGTCAGCATCCTCAAGCCCTTACTCCCCGCCCCGGACCTCAACTTTCGCCCCGGGGTGGGCCTCCGAAGCCTGTCCCCGTCCCTCGTGCCTCTGTCCACCCAGCCCTGCCTCCTGGAGGAGCCCGAGAGCTTCTGACGGCCCACGAGGGCTTTAAGTCACCACAGCCCCCA
>NTHP01000333.1:166387-227622 GCA_003416845.1 Oplegnathus fasciatus
CACACACACACACACACACACACACACACACACACACACACACAGAGCTTTAGGCGTTGAGCAGCTCGTCCGCGGACCGTCCGATGGCGTCGGGGTTGGAGAGGGGGTCCAGGTCCGCGAACAGGTTGAACCAGGCAGACATGTCTTTGGATCCACCAGGAGCTGCTGCACACACACACACGTCATAGGTTTAGGTGTGTAAAAATTGTGGCAGATATTAGCTTATTGCAGATATATTAGTATCAGTGAATATGTCGGCTGATAAATAATAGGAAATGTCAGTACAGAGGCACCAAACTAGGTTGTTTGAAACAGTGTCTCCATTATATGGTTTGTCCACCAGAGAGCTTTAAAATGTTCCGCTTAGTAAAAAAAAAACAAATCTAAGGGATCCGTATCAAGATTGTTTGTTTACGTTGTGTGTTTATATCAAAGATTTTTTATACTTTCGATCGATGTGTTGTGATCAGATTTTGTTTAACTCCCAAATATCAATATCCACCTCAAAAATATAGTATTGGTCAGGTTATAGATCTACCCCAAGCTCCCAAATCATACTTGGTAAAACGGGCAGAACAAGAACACTTTGGGACATTTAGACCATGCTTGTCTAAATGTGGACTTTGTCTAAATGAAGGCTGGATTACCAACTGAGCAAAGTGGGCTCAAAAACACCACGGTTTATTGCATTGTAACTGGTTTGTGGCAATTACATTAATGGTAACTTTGTCTGGGAATAAGCATATCAACTAACATAATAAGGGCCTTTAAGGAGGTCCAGCTTCATTATACTGCATCAAAATCTAGTTCACTATTTCAGCTGATATTTTGCTCAGAAGGTCCATATTCCTAAATTAATTTGGATTTAATCACATTAGCACACAGCAAACCTGGGACTGTGTAATATTCCAGGAATAATGTACACAAAAAGGTTACCACAGTGTTTTATAACCTTCACTAACATCATTTGAATCAAATAAAACTAGAAAGTAAAACATGGAAAGAAGAGCAGAAGTGCTATTTCACACAAAATATGCCATACATTTAATAAATATGATGACTAAACTGACCCCCCACACTGAACATACAGGGGTAGGGACAAGGGGGCTAATTGGGGCCAAACAACTCAGTTTTTCCCCAGGGACATCACTTGGGTCACGACTGACGAGATTTCACAGGTCCACAAGAACGCAGATTAAGGAAGATCTCACCACTAGCTGCTGAACTTGGAGCCGGCTGAGCTGATTGGTTCTGGCCAGGAGGGGGCTGCAGGGGCGGAGCTTGGAACATAGGTGGGGTTGACCAGCCTAAAAGACAAAGCAGGGTTAAGAGAGAGCCTGTTATTCTTTATTCTAATGATTGAGTGCTGCAGTGAGCTCATCCCTCCAGCAGAGTGCGGTGTGGCTGACCTGTAGAGCTCAGGCTGTGATCCAGCAGCTGGGAGGGCAGGAAGCCTGTGGGGCTGGGGGGGTTAGAGGGCGGACGTGCTGCCGGCCCGCTACTTGCTGCTCCTGTGCTCGGCGGAGGGACGCTGGGAGGGTCAAACAGCCCGAAAGCGTCCTGCCACTCTCTGCTGAACTCGTCGCCGGCCCCCGGGCCCGGGCTGAGGAGATCTTTGAGGAAAGCCATGTCGCCCCGTTCGCCATCTTCCTCCTCCGGTCTCAGCCCTGTCCCAGCGGGGTGGGGCGGACCACCTGAGGGCAGAGGGAAGGGTGAAAGACAGGAGGGGGGCTGTATTAGACCAGAGGCAAATACATGACAGTTGACTGCAGACGAGGATCTAAGCAGAGACACAGACAACAAAGGTTTGACCTTGAGAAAGAAGTCAAAATTAGAAAAGAGGGCTGAAATTACTAAAAAAAGACCAGAACTTACCACAGAGGGTTAAAACTTTCTTCAGTTCAGACTTATCTATTAAGAACATGCTGTCTTAAGCTGATTTTATTTTGTACAAGAAAGAAATCCAGCATCTAGGTAGCTGTCGAGAAGAAGGCTCTTTAATGATAAAGCCAAGCTCTCAGTCTCTAAACGGGTGGAAAATGTGGAGCCACATTAAAGTTGAATAAATAGACACAGGTGCGTAACTGCAGAACGGAGACATTGTTGATGTTATTAGTTCCACCTATGCTTCTCCTACTAGGGCGAGCATGTCAGAAAGACCATCAAGATTCAGGTTAGCAAGATTCACTCAGAATGACATGTTAAGTACACGATGGGCCGATGTTTGACAAGGAAACCAGTCAAATCCTAAATATGACGAAGCCTATTTTTCTCTCAAATTCACTGTCAGTATAGTGAGAGAGGCTTCTGTCTTTTGGGTGTCAAAAGGCCTTTTGATGCGAGAGAAATATTCATGAAATATTTTTGCCGTGACTCAAAAAGTTTGTGAATCACTGCTCTGAACCTTCATCAGGGTGAATGTTTGCCAGCAGGGAATCCCACAACTTATAATGACATCAAACAGGGCACACCTGTGCAGGTACACATGGGAAATGGAGCTCACAACTGTAATTCGCAAGATCCAAATACAAGTACCGTACAGGAAACTGTTTATATTGTTTATTTTACTGCTTTCTGTATTGATGTATCCTCAGTTTTTGTGATATGTGGCATTTGTAGAGTGTCCTGTGTATTTGGATAATGGAAACTGCATTTCCCATGTATACTTGTATACCAGGTGTGCTCTATTAGAAGTCATTATAAGCTGTGGGATTCCTCTTTGCCAAACATTTGCTCTGATGACAATGTAGAGACCGAACACTTGGCTTTACCAGCAAATCTTGTTTGCAGAGTTTTCTTTTCTCAGTGTGAGTGATGCTCAAAAAGACGGTCGTCTTTCAACCTGCCTGCTGTGCCTTCAAATAAATAACACAGAAGTCGTGGTGTTGCCATGGTTGGAAATAAGGACACTCAATTTGGGTGTTACACATTGTACAAAATTACAGATGGAACTAAAAAGTTTGGTTGAGTTTCTCAATGAAAATGACTTACTTGCAATTACACATCAATTGGGTTCAATGTGCAAAAGTTCTCCTAACAGATGTCCCAATTTCCACACACCAGACGTTTGTTCACACAGTTAAGCAAGATGTTGGTTTCCTTACATACATCAAACTCTTTCAGGCTCGTGTTTGTCCAGTTATTGATTATGCAGCTGCAGTTTGGGGTCATGGAAGTTATCCCAGGAGTGAAGCCGGGCTATCAATTAATTCCTGTTAATTAGTGAGCTTCGGAGGTGCTGGTAGGTGGATTTTATTACCTTTGGACAGAGCCAGGCTAGTTGTTTCCCTCCGTTTCCAGTCTTTATGCTAAGCTAACTGGCTGCTGGCTACAGGCGTATTTCCCAGAATGTTGAACAATTCCTTTAAGCAACAGTTTTTACATACAGCTGCCCTAACTTCACTGTAAGTGGTCAGTAGATGAAGCCCAGAATATCAAAGAGTCTCAGAAGTGAAGTAGATGCTTGACTGTTTTTCCTAAATGACAAGAGTGAAAGAAACAAAGCCCCTTGCATCAGCCAGTAAGACTGAATCCAGATCCAAAGTGCAAAAGGAAGCAGAGTTGAAATCCCAGGAGAGGTGAATTTGTGCCACAACCAAGCAAAGTCAGATGGGAAAGCTGAGAAGCAGCAAGGCAGCTTGAAGTTAGAATTCAGAAATAGGAGACAGCCAGCCAGTTTACCGGTGGCAGGCAGCTGTGAGAGGCTGGACCCGAGGCTTCCAAAGCCCCAAGGCTCATTCAGGTCGCCACCCTGAAGAGGAAGCTGGGGCTGGAGAGGGACGTGTGCTGGGGCTGGGAGCTGCGGCAGATTACAGGCCATGAGCATCAGGTCGTCATCAGAGCTCGCCGACAGTCCTCTGAGGTTGTGCAGGGCTGGAGTAGGTGTGGTAGTGTTTGGGTACACTGAGATCAAAGGATCATAAAGCCAACACATCTGTACTATTTACACAACTGCTGGTCGGAGAAAATACCAAACAACAGAGTATCTGTAGAGGTTCACACACACACAAACTTACCACTGTCACTGGTTTGGCTCGGTCCGTCACTGCTGTGGGTGGGGTCTAGAGAGGACGGCATCAAAAACAGCATGATGACACACTTTTTAATTTCAAAGTCAAATCATGCTGCTCATTTTATCAGTTTCATATCTGATATTTGTTCTTATAATACACAAAAATCTCTTGGCACGGTGCAGTCTCTCCCTACATGTGATGTCCTCACAGGCTCTGTGTCTTTCTGTCCACCTCTCCCTCTGTCCAGACCAACACATTCAGCTAATACCTGAGAAAAACTGTAAAAATTCACTTTAGCTCTGTGTTTCAGCCTACAGGGGGCAGTACATACTTGCGTCGGAGGCACTTCCTGATGGCTTGTCGTCATCCAAGGACACCAGACTGAGGAAGAAGCAGGGAGGGGGGGAGAAAATGAGAAAGTGCCTTATCTAGCTGGCGAGACTATTTGCTATTTTTAGCGATGCAGTAGCCTCTATTTGATTTGGAGCTGCAGTCTCGGCTTCGCTATTCTAAAGCCCTGAACTACCAACATGGATCACTACTGATCATCACATGTAAAACCTGCCACACACACACACACTTACTTGTGGGTAAACATGGGCATGACATTGGCGTCGTGTTTGATGAAGATATAGCTGAGGTGGTTGTGTGCAGACAAAGGACAGAGAGGTGAAGATAAAGAGATGGAAAATTGGTTGTGTGTGTGTGTGTTAATGACGGCAGGGCAGAGAGAAGAGTGGCATGAAAACAGAGACACATGGTATGGCAGCATATGTGTGTATGTTCGGACTGGGTTATTAAAGATTTTCCAGGTGACATAAAACAATCTTTTTACTTTCTTTTACTTCTCTCACCTGTCTGTGTTGCTCTGCAGAGCCTTCTCCTTCTTATCCTCTTGTTTCTGAGAGTCCGTTATTTCCTCCAGTGGGTCTCGCAGGTCCTGTAGGAGGGAACAATACAGTTAAATGTAATATAAAGATTAACAGAACAGACTGATACAATTACAGGTGGGTGTTCAAGCTGTGTTGTTGCTGTCCGTCTGGGATTGCACAGTATGGTCTCTTTACTTTCAAGTACCTTGAGTGTGGTGAACTGGTACGGTACGTGTCCTTGGAAGGCCTCGTGGATTCCCGACATGGCGTGGGCGGTCTTCTCCCAGAACTGCAGCAGCGTGGTCTGCCATGACAGGAAAGATAGAAATATTGAAGAAATGACACAGACAAAGGAACAGGGAGACAAATCAAGATGCTTATACCATACCTGGTAGGTACAGAGGGAGTGGGACAGCATGTTGCAGCGGCTGGCTCCCAGCATGTCCACCTTCTGACACACATCATTCTTCAGCTTCTCAAACTGGCTCTTCGTCCCTCGGACCTGGGCTTGGACCTGACAATAGGAACACATACTTTAGATCTCTAAGAGAGTATTAACCCGCACCCTGATACACCCAAACAAGCGTCCCCCTACCTTGCGGAACTTTTCCAGCTGTTTGTAGGTGTCTGGGTCCAGTTCTTGGGAGACGTCTTTCATCCAGAGCAGAGCTCCTCTGTACTCTGTGCGGGCCTTCTCCATACGGCTGACCGTCAGTAGCGTGTCAGCTATGGCGCGCCGCCTGAACGTCTCCACTTCCTGGTGCAAACGGTGAAGTGGCGGGCAGAGCGCCATCCTGGGGAAAACGGAAGGACACAGTTTTAAGTTTAAGATTGTTCAGAATGCACCGTTTATTCATCATTTTAGCACATAATCATTGGCTTCATTATTTTTTTGCTGCTGACCTCTGCTTGGCGGAGGTGCACAGGGCTTTGCTGGTGGCGTCCATCATATTGCCCGCCTTTGTGTGATCGTGCTCAGCCTGGAAGCGCAGGAACAGGCCGAGCTCGTTCTCCTCCTGAGATAAGCCTGGAGAAAGAGCTCAAGGTTTAAGTCCTGCATGTACACAAAGGACGAAAGGGCTTAAAGAACAAAACAAAATGAGAAATATAGTTTACATTATACAAGAAAATCTCAAGGCTTTATCAAATTAAGGTCAGGGCTACATGTTGAAGGGCTACATGAGCTCATCTCTTAGGGATCTGGGGGTACATCAGACGAAAAAGGCTGGGCACCACTGGTTTGGACAGCGTCAAAGTAAAGGATCTTTACCTCAATCCTCATATATTAATCTCTTCTTTTTGAAATGCCACTTTTCTTTTTTTGGTTTCCATATCTTCTCTTTTCTTTTTATTCTAGTTTGTGCTGCTAAATATTAGGTTTAATACACGTTTAACAGTAACGAGAGAGAGAGGATAAATCGTTCAAAGCTTACTTCCACCGAGTAACATGAATTATAAAAAGGTAGCAAGCTGAAAGCTCCAACCGCTGACGGCATATTAAGCTTTGTTTTTATACTGAATGATTCCAAGTGTAAGTATATTGTTATCAGGAAAGGGGCCCAGATTTCTTATGAATCTGGGACCAAAACAGCTCCTGAACAAACAGGAACATGATGTTAAATCAGATAAAACTGCATCTTCTCTTTAGGAAATGATGATTGGCTGTACATCTCTTGGCTAATCTGACATTATAACATCTGAAATGAATACCTCCCATTGTCAGTCAGTGAAGAGATGTAATCTAGTTTTGACACTCACGCGTGATCCTGTGCTGGTACTTCTCGATCACTTTCAGCAGCTCTGTGCACGTGAACTGAACCGAGCGGAAAAACTGCAGAGACAAACAGGCCCAATTAGAATAAATCACACACAAAATGTTCCAGTTTTAAGCAAAATGTAGTTTTGAGATTTTCAACCACTTGTGACCAGTTCATGTCACTTATTTCAAGACTTTTTTTATTTGTCCCTTTTGCTTCAGCGAGGCAGCACTCCAACCTGTCCATCAGTAACCACAACATATTTTTCTGCCTCTTCTTGCTTTCTGTCTGGCAGTCGGCCGCCTCTCCTCCCATCTGGTGGACAACAACAGTGACTAAAACATGAGCGTGTCATAGCAACACAGATTTCGAGGTCACGCCGGTGCGGCTGTCTGACAGAAAGGGAAGATTCGAGGTTGAAGGGGTCACCTCAACTTTTAGAGCCTGCTAGAGATGAAAGTATACAGCATTGGCCTCGGGAAGAGACCATAAAATCATATCAGCCGTGATGAGACATCTCAATACAGGCTGCCGGCTCATTACACCATATAAGCAAATAGCAGTCAGCCAGTCCTGCTCTCATTTGCATTTGGATTGTTTGATAAATCAGGTTCATTTTATCCTTCAGTTCAGTAGAATACACCTATTTTCAGTTACAGCTGGTTTATGGTCTCTCCTTTGTCCTACCTTGAGCTGAGTTGGGACTAACTGGGGGCTT
This sequence comes from Oplegnathus fasciatus, assembly GCA_003416845.1. Lineage (NCBI taxonomy): Eukaryota > Metazoa > Chordata > Actinopteri > Centrarchiformes > Oplegnathidae > Oplegnathus > Oplegnathus fasciatus. The sequence goes on from NTHP01000333.1 coordinate 173,748, forward strand.
GTCAGGAGTCAGTCTTTCACGGAAAAATGGGAAAAGTGGACTGCTTATAAAACGAGAAGAAGAGTAGGGTTCTGCCTGCTTCTTCAGCCTCCAACTCGGGCTGACTTAAGACTGTGAGAGCGCAGAGGGAGGAGATGACTTGAACATGTGTAGTTACTGATTAACTGTAGAATAAACAGCCACTGCCTTCAGTCTGCCAGCCTCAGCAGTGGACAAACACCTGTCGGTGTCACGTCCCCTCGCTCCTGCACAACACACCTCTCTTAATGTTAATTAGTGAGATGAGCAATACTGATCGATTCATCAAGATTTATGTAACGGCAACTGCTCTGTCTGAGTCACGGCAGCATGGCAGGGGGAAATCTGAAACATCCGTGTTCTGATGCTTGAAAAATGAAAAATGTCAGCTTTCAAAAATGTTCCACATAATTGACTAAATCTGATCTGATGTTTCATCAAGTAGCTCACAGATCACAAAGCAAAAGCAGCTGAGATGAAATCTGAACATGCACTGAGGCGACGTTGTGATAAAAACCCGATAAAATCCAGTTAACCCTCCAGAAGTGGCTCCAAATCTAATCTGCCCTGCTGCTTTTAGTGCTCTGCTGCTCCTCCGAGGACTCAAAGTCGAGATGAAACTTGTGAAGGAGATAGAGGAAAGCAAAAGCCACCAATACTTTCCCCTTCTTTTCTGACTTTCTGTCTCACCGGGGATGAATGGAGGGACAATGAGAGCAGAAGAGGCCTGATCTTGTTCCAGAGAAAACAAAAGCCTCACAGTGCGTCCCCTCGCTGCTCAGTGAAACTCTACCACGTCCCCGTCTCACAGGGCCGGACAGTCAGACAGCCTGTCACTACTAAATGCCTGCCAGGTTTCAGCCGATCCAAGCTGTCCACTCTCATGTGTTGCTCCGGTGAGAAATGACTAAGAGGCAAAGGAACAAACTGTACCCTGTTGACATCATTTTCACAGCTGTGATGCGGCGTGAGACATCTCACCAACAACTGGAGCCATTATAACTTCTACAGCTACATAAAAGCTACAATAATTGTGTGTAGAAAATGGTAAATTCCACTATAGATCAACAAAACGTGCAATAGGTAAGTAAAAACAGGCTCAAAAAGGAGCAAATGGTTTGTTTTATCAAACCCTTAACGTCCAGTTTTTGCAGTTTTTTCCCCTTTAAGGTTGGAAAACACATCATATATACAAGTATCATATATATTATGTATCAGCATTAATTTAAAGCTATATGATGTTTACACTGAGCGAGATAATCAAAGCAAGAGTCCATGTTTTTTATGGCTGCACTATTCAATCAAATAGAAATATTCTACATGTCTTGTGCATCATTTTGGACACAGTTTACCAAAATTTAGCATCTTTGGAAACTTTGAGATCCCCACTAGAATTTAATATAAAGTTCTGTGTATTCATACAAAGTTTAGATGCAGAGCATGAGTTCGTACTGACTGAACCACCAATGGGTCAGTGGGGTTGAAGAGGTTGAAACATATGACTTCGCCCTCAGAAAGAACCCATCATTGAGACCGTGTCAGTGGTAGAAAGCAACTAAGTACATTTACTCAAATACTGTACTGAAGTATTTCCACTTTATGCTGCTGTATACTTCTACTCCACCATGTTCCAGAGGGAAATATTGTACTTTTCTTTTTCTTCACTTTTCAGGTTAAGATTTTACATTTAAAAAATGTATGATAAGCTTATAATCCACACACTCGACTGCTTATAGATGATCTGTTGCCTCATCATTAGCTTTTGTTGCATCTGCAACAATTAGCTGGCTTGCTCACCGGCATGTTGTGACATTTTGTTTATTACAGGCCAACATTACAATTAGTGTGAATTCAATCAGGCTGACAATCTCCCACAAAGTTTGTTACACACGTTACATGCTGGAAACTGATCTGTGTGAAGCGTTTGGCACCGTTATTGGTTTACCTCTGTGCTTTAATGGTTTTAGCAGAATGTAATACTCTCGCAGTTATTGAACGGGAGAGGAGAACCCAACATGGTTCCCCCGGGAATCACATAATGCTTCGGAAATGGCCACCAGTGATAGAAAGCACACAGAGATGATGGTGACACAATGGTAGAGGGAGTGGTGAGTCTCTGCAGCTTGTGTTGTGGTAACTCCTGCTTAAGGACAAAAATAATAAGGCTCTAGTTAATCTCCCCTCTCCTACCTCGAGCTTGGCATCCAGGTCGGCGTCTGAGGCCACCACGTACTCGTCCTCCTTCTTGCCCGTGGCTTTGATGAGGACCTGCTTGGTCTTCCAGAACTTCTTCTGCATGCGAGCCATGACCGAGCTGTCCTCACCGAGCAGGGCCCGGCCGCCGCTCAGCATGTCCCCTGCAAACCTGTGGCCAAGGGACAGGGACACTAGTAGGACATAGCCTGGAGTCCACCTGCTCATAACAGCAGTGTTTATATCATAATAATAGAGATGCAACGATTAGTCGATTAATTGATAATCGACTAATCGTTTGAGTTATTTGTCCTGCAAAAATTTGATTGTTCCAGGTTCTCAAATGTGACAATTTGCCACTTTTCTTGGTCTTGCATGATAATAAATTGAATTTTTGGGGGATTTGGCTATTGACCGCCAAACCAAGACATTAGATGAGGTCATCACATATAGTGATGGGCAATTTTCACTATTTCCTAATGTTTTATAGACCAAACGATTAATATAGGGCTGCAATTAACGATTATTTTCATTATCGATTAATCTGCCGATCAATTTCTCAATTAATCGATTAGTTGTTTGGTCCATAAAGTATCAGAAAATGATGAAAAATGTTGATCACTGTTCCCCAAAGCCCAAGGTGACGTCCTCAAATGTCTTGTTTTGTCCACAACCCAAAGATATTCAGTTTACTGTCACAAAGGACTAAAGAAACCAGAAAATATTTACATTTGAGAAGCAGAAATCAGAGAATTTGGACACTTTTTCTTAAAAAATGACTCAAAACAATTAATTGATTATCAAAATAGTTGGCAATTAATTTAGTAGGTGACAACTAATCGATTAATCGACTAATCGTTGCAGCTCTAGATTAATCGATAACAAAAATAATCGTCAGATGCAGCCCTACATAATAATAATGGTATTAGCTACAGGTGAATATGAGATTTACACATACCCGTCCATCATTGAATATCAGCCTTTTTCTGTTCTGAAGACAAAAAAATATACAGATGATGTTTAGACTTTAGGAAGAATAAGGATTAATGCATAAAAGTATAAAGAGAAACAGAAATTAATCAGTAATTATCAATCTGGTTTCAAGTTTTTTTCTTGTTTAGGGTCCTTACACAGACTGCAGACTTTGCCAGCTTGATAACATTGTGTTTAAGTGACAATCATAGTCCAACAATGGATAAAACAACAGAAAAATACACTGCAGCTGCTGCTGTTCCTGTTGTTGTTGCGCTGGGATGCACACTGGGCAAAACAAGCATGAAAACAGAGCTGACAGCTGTTCCCTTTGTGAGTTATAATCGAGTCATGAGCGGTTATCATAGAGGGATATCTGTGGCTAAAACTAATCAATGCTAAAGGCTAAAAAGCTAATCTAATACTGTTCTTCTTCAGGGATCAGACACCTGCGACTTCAAGGAGTAAACTGAGAGCCAGCTGGCTGTCGAGCAGGTGTTCAGTTACAAGAAAAGCTACCTTGGTGAGGGAGGAGAAAGGGCAAAAGGCAGGTGGCATTTATAAATGCTGTGTTTAAATTCATGACAAGGTGTAAAAGTGGAAATAAACGCCAGAAAACGTCAGTTATGGAGCTTGTATGCTAGCAGCAGGTTAGCTAGCAGTAAGTGTCGTGGCCACAGCTGTAACGCTTTGTTCACATTTAAAAAAGCACTTCAACAAACCCGGTTTTTATGTAAAAGGTTAGATAATTTAAAACAGTGAGTATACCTTTACCTTGCGTTTAGTTTTGTCCAGCAGTGCGAGCATCTATGCGGAGCAGCTCGGCTAGCCTCCTCTCCCGACAGCCGTCATCCTCTGAGTCAGAGAAACAGGATATGCAAAGCGGCTGTAGCGCCGTCTGACCGCCGGGGGGCGCTGCTGCTGCTCAGGCCGAAGATCGTCTATTAAACGGAGCAGCCATCCACAGGTAAAAACATAATAAACAGGTGAGATTTAGTTATCCAGAGGTGGAGGAAGTATTCAGATCCTTTATTTAAGTAAAAGTACTAATACTCTGTCACAAGCAAAAGCCCTGCATTGAAATTATTGCTTAAGTAAAAGTATGAACGTATAATCTGGAAAATGTACATAAAGTATTAAAAGTGCTCAATGCAGTAGTTACACTATGATATCATTAGATTATTATCAGTCATGCATTTATGTAAAAGCAGCATTTTACTGTTGGAGTTGGTTGAGGTGGAGCTCATTTGAACTATTATGACTGCAACTGATGATTATTTTCATTCTGGATTAATCTGCTAATTAGTTTCTCCATTACTCAATTGATTGTTTGGTTTGCAAAATTCTGAAAATACCCAGAGCCCGAAGTGACACCTTCACAGTGCTTTGTTTTTGTCAAACCAACAGTCCAAACCTCAAAATTATTAAAAATAAATTAAGATTATTAAAATAATTAAAAGGAAATGTTTTTGCATGAAGAATGACTTAAAAATCAAAATAGTTGCCAATTAATTTCCTGTCAATCGACTCATTTATAACAAAACACCATATTTTATAAGCTCGTTCTATGTTTTGTATGCAAACATTTATCATTTGTAAAGTAACTAAAGCTGTCAGATAATTGTAAAGTACAATATTTCCCTCTGAAATGTAGTGGAGTAGAAGTGGAAAGTGGCGTAAAAAGAAAAGACTCAAGTACAAGTACCTCAAGTTTATACTTAACTACAGTACTTGAGTAAATGTACTTAGTTACATTCCACCACTGAGATTTATCTCGTGGTGGAAGAAGTGTTCAGATCTTTTACTTAAGTAAAAGTATGTAAGATGTATCAGCAAAAAGTACTTGAAGTATCAAAAGTAAAAGTACTCATTCCCTGTCAGTGTTTTACTTTATATCTGATGTTTCTGGATTAATATCACTGCTGCATTAATGTGTATGTTGCATTTTACTGCTGTAGATGTTTAAGATTGAGCTCATTTTAACTACTTTATATACTGTTGGGTAGTTTAATCTACAGCAATGCATCATGGTCTATAAGATCATCATATGTTTGTAGCATCACTGTCCCGTGAGAACCATGAATCTCTAAAAAGTCATGAGCTCAGAAAAACAGCCTGATTTCAGCTTTGTGACAATGTATTTTCCAGCTGATCCGAGGAGGGTTTAAATAGTTTATTTGGCTTCAGAAGGAGGAGAATTTTCTCAACACATAAAGGAACATCCTTTATCAGAAAAAATCAAATAGAAAGAAAACAGGAAAGATAATTAGGTGCCTGTATGAAATCTGTTGTAGTGCGATAAAAACGACCAGAGTGACAGCTCTTCGTTTTTCCTCCTCTCTGGTCAAACCAGTCTGAGGAGGAAAAAGTCTGCAGTTATTAACAGGTTTTTCCTTTTGCAAGACAAAGACACGAGGAAGTTGATCATGTGCAACGGTACAACTTGTGACTGCAAAATGTGAACTATATCAGACCTCTATAAACAATACTACATAATGGTATAATAAGTGATTTCCTACTCCCATCATCACCAGTCTAATTAGCCAACCTGAGGTAAAGAAAAAACAACCAATAAAAATCTAATAGATACTTTAATATGATTTGTATGTCCAACCTGTTCTGGTTAGTTTCATTATATCAGCTTTGTGTGTTTATTGCATCGTCAAAATATCACAAACCTGCTCTCAAGGACTACTGAATGAAACATTAAATAGAAGAGACATTTTAAGAGACAAAATTAATTTATGATTTTCTTGGGTTACAGGAAAACAAACACAATCCATAAGAAAATATGTGTAAAAACTGAGAGGGGGGGTAAAAATAACCAGGACAGCAACGAACAAAACTCAACATCACTGCTGCTTTCGTCTGCCTGTCACAACACTGATATTGTGTGTGTCTGCGGCGATGGACGACTCTCTGCAGTCTGTGGAGCCTATGCCCCCGCATCTGTCTGACAGGCGGAGTATCTGTAGGTGTACAGCTTGTTGTCTGCACCGCCACTCAACATTAGCTGAAAATAGAACACAGATAAAGGAGACAGCTGGTTATACATCGATTTTATGTATCTTCATATATATTATAGTCATTTTTTTATTTTATTCATCTACATTCCACCCTCAGTTTCCCCACTTACCCCACTTTCCGTCCAGTCCACACAGAACACTTTGTCCTCGTGGGCCGCCAGGTCGTACAGAGGAGCCTTACAGCTGGGAGACATGAAAGCAACATTTACATGTTAACTTTATTCACCGAATGCCTTTAACACAGAGCTTTATTACGCAAAGTGTGACCTACAAATGTATGCCAAAATACAGAACCAACAAAAGGCAGATTCCAGCTGTTGAGACGCAGTAGGCAGAAGAAACAGTTTTATACACTGACATGGTATTTAACTCTGACAAAGACAGGAAGCTCGTTCCAGACAGAGGAACCTCTGGCAGAAAGCTGTTTACTCTCAGATGTGAGGAATGAACAGGACGTCCTGCTTGACATGTCCGCACGAGTGACCTTTCAAACTGAAGCAGCTCAGATAATAACCCGGCTTATGAGCTCATTAGCTCCTGAAAATGAAATTAAAGTCTGATGTAGAAAAAGATGCACAAGAACTGCGATTTACTCAAGTCAAGTTGGACAAATGTGGCGTGACCTGGTGAGCCTATTTTTGCCTGCTCTGTGCAGAGGCATGCATGGGACAAATAGCATGGTAACTGTGGCAACCACCTCTACCATACCATCTAATTAATACCATTTAATCAGGCTATTGATAGTTTATCAGACAGATTTTCTGCCTGCTTCACAGACCTTCTGGTGTCCCACAGTTTGACCACGTTGTCAAGGGAACCGGAGACCAGCTGGTGCTCGTGTGACGGCGCCCACTTCACGGCGGTGACCCAGCCAGTGTGGGAGGTCAGAGACAGCAGCACCAGCGACCCGTCTGGAGGGGAGAGGAGGTGTTTGAAGAGGAAGAGTGCTCGCAGAGAGTGGAAATAAAACAACGCTGCTAAAACAGCTATGACCGTGATAAAGTGATCTTGGACATATTTAGAGCGTGGTGGTACCTTTGGTGCGAGGGTCCCACAGTCTGATGTGTCTGTCAGTGCTGCCTGAGGCCAGCCGTCGACACAGAGGTGAGTAGGAAATACAGTTAAACACTTTGCTGCCCGTCTGTGGAAAGGACAAAAAAAATATGGGAAAATATGTGAATGCAAATTAATGGTTGTCTAATAAAAATATGTTTATATATTATTTTTATTTCCTTATCCGAATCAAGGATCAAAGGACAGATTGTAAAGCCCCTTGAGGCAAATTGCGATTTGTGATATTGGGTTATATAAATAACTTGACTTTACTTGACTATATATCTGAAAAACTTGAAATAGTGCCCGCAGTTTTCCTCTCAGGCTGCAGTTACAAACTCCACCTGTATTTAGCCTGAGAGGCACAACCCAGGGCAAAAAAGTCATGAAGATAACAACAAAAATGTCTACTATTGCGAAATCATTCAATTTGAATCAGTTCAGTTTGTGCAGTTTCTGCTCGTCAGTGTGTTTCTCACCAGCGTAGTCTTCATTTCTCCCGTCTCCACGTCCCACGCGCGGATGGTGTGGTCCCACGATGCACTGCAAACCTCCTCGCCGTCGCACCACAGGACAGAGGACACCGCCTCGTTGTGCCCAGATAACGTCATCAGGGGGGTCTGTGTCAGTGTGAGAAAATGGCAACCTCGTATTCAACATGTTGTCTTTGACTCGTACATCAGTTTTTGTTAGCCATGCTGGACCACCCACCCTGGTAAGGCCGAGCTGCTGAGTCTTCTGTTTCTTCCTCGGCCTGTCCGCAGGTTCTTCGACCTCGTCTGCCTCGTCTGTGGGCACTGACCGCACAGGAAAAAAGGTTTGTTAGAGATTTGCTTTTTATTCAGTAACGCTTAAGATGCAATCAGTCATTCTGGCAACCTACCTGCCGACCAAATCTTCAACATTTTGTCCCAGGAGCCGCTGCAGAACTGGACGAGAGCGACACAAGTGGTTTGAGAGACAAACAACAACTGTGAAACCCCTTAAATTTGCCCCTCCTCCACCTCCTTCCTAACCACCACCCATCCCTCTTTACCTTTGAGCCGCTGGGGTCTGTGGCGACAGTGTCAACGCTCCCCGTGTGTCCCCGACAGCAGTGTCTGGCTTTCACCTTGTTCCTCTCAGAGTTCCACTCCCACAGCAGGATGGTTTGGTCCAGAGAGGCCGTCAGAAGCACAGAGGTCAGACCGTCTGCACACAAACACAGATGTCTTAAGAAAGGCTGTGATTATTACAAGCAGAGCGAACGTCTTCCCTCCCGTCATGCTCACCTCTTTTGACCCAGGCTACGTCTTTGACCACATCTGTGTGTCCGACCACCGTCATCACCGCCTTGCCCTCCACGGACCAGATCCTGGCCGTCTTGTCATATGACCCTGTTAGGATCCTGCAAAAAAAATATATTTAGAAGTAAGAAAACAAGGGGGATTATAGCAGATGTCTGGAGTTGATGTCTTAGTCCAGTAAAGCCAGTAATCAACTAATCAGCATCTTTTTCCAGTAAAAAGAAAACCTTCATTTTGATCCACCAAAGCAAAACATAACATCACATTGTCAGCTCTTGTTTGGGACATGGACTTATATAATGTATAAATGACAAGAAATATCACAGCAGAAAGGTCAAAGATAGTTTTGGGGTCATCTGGAATCATAATTTATCAATCAGAGAACATTGACAGGGTTGTTTTTAAAATAAAATAGGTGAAAGGAAAGAGGGAAGGAAGAAGAAGAAAAATCCTCCTTTCATGAAGGTTATAGTGTTCAGCTGTGTTGATTGATTTATTCTGTTTCTCTTATTTAGCCTACTCTCAAATGGGTGGACAAAATAATAGTAATAACACCTATAATAATAACAATAATAATAATAATAATAATAATAATAATAATAATAACACCCGTCTTATAACATAATAAAATTCAACAGCACCACAAACTGCAGCCTCCAAAATGACCGTAGAGTGGAATCAACACCTCTAAAACAGTCTCAAAAAATTATTACACAGTTGCTCTGTAGATTGTTATTAATGTTTTATGAGTATAATAGTATGTACCCCCTTGTGTCCCCTTTTACTTAATTACTGAGCATCTTAAAGGCTTACGAACTGTGAGTCATTTCTTGCAAATGTTCGTCTTTTTAAAATCGTTTTGTTCCTCTCTCTCTCTTTTTAAAATGCATTAACAAATCTATTTATTCTTATGTTTAATAACTAGTATATTCACTTTGTTCTATTGTAATTATTTAAGAAAACTAAATAAAATATTATTAACAAAAAATAAGTAATAAAAATCAGGAAACGTGATGCCAGTGTAATGCTGAAAAAAAGCGACCAGTTACATGATGTACTGCAGTGACCAAAAGGACACGAGGAAATGTAAATGCAATACAAAACAAACCATTCAGTGTCTGCGTCTACGGAGCTAATCCAGTCATCGTGCATCATACACTCCTCGGGCTCTGGCGCTGTGATCCGCTCTACATACTCGATCTCCACCACGTCTTCCTGAAACAGACACACGCACACACTGATGCATGAATATCAAATGATGTGTTCAGACAATCCAGTGCCCCTCTGCACCTCTGAGGCTGAAACTCCACAAGACCCTTCTCTCTCATGGCAATCTGTACTTCCCTTCGTTAGAGATAGAATGGCATAAAAAAATAAGCTTTCCACAAACTGTCTGTTACTGGACGTATTCAGTACCACTGATATATCTTTTTATATATTATACTATACATATTATTATATTACATATATTACACTATAATATATATTATACCAGACTATATTCGATATTCTGTTATATTGCTGTACTATACATATATATTATGACATTACACATTGTACTATATGTTAAATCCCAACCTTTACTATGCTGTACGATATTATACTATAGCACGTTAACATGTTATACAGTATACTGTACTTATATAGTTCTATTATATTGCTATATTAAAACAAACAAACAAAGTATCATTACTTAATCACATTATATATTAGTCTGGTGTGTGCTGTTTACACACATACTAGACTTGCTGACTCGCTGCTATTAATCACACCACTGTCACTTTACCTCATAACTTTGTCTTTAATTGCTCTTGTATTAGTTTCTATTTTTACATTTATTCTCATTTCAGTTTAATATACCTCCTATTATTCTTTTTTACTTTCTCTCTTAATCTGTATTTCTGTCTTTGTGCTGCTGCAACAACTGATCAATAAAGGCTTATCTTATCGGATCTGATCTGATCTGATCAGGTTTAAGCAGTGAGGCCGGTCATACCGTTGATATGTCTTCTGTCTCCATGTGAGTGGAAAGCGACGTTCGCAGGAACTGGCCCCTGACCAGGAAGTCGAACTCCACTTTGCTGTGAGATGCTGTGGAAACAAAAAACAACAACACATGCATTCAAAAGATATTGCAAGTATTTTTGATCAAAGTACTGGGAATTTGTGAACCATTTGATGTAATTTAGGCTCGGTATAAACAATAGAAAAGTCAATACATACATAATCAGAAATAATAATATAATTTCGTTCAGCTAAACAGTAATAAAAATGAACTAATTATCTTTGGTCCAGAAGTCTCTCCAGCAAGCTAGGCCACCTCACCTCATATGTGAAGTCACATGAAAAAGACCTACCAATTCTGTTTTTCCATGATATGGAAAAAATAATTCACGCTTTCATCACGTCACGACTGGACTATTGTAACTCCCTATACTTAGGCCTACACCAGTCCTCATTAACTCGCATGCAGATGGTCCAAAATGCAGCTGCAAGGATGTTGACTGGTACTAAAAAGAGCGAGCATATCGCCCCAGTCCTAGCCTCTCTTCACCGGCTCCCTGTTCATTTTGCTGAGTGTTGTCAAGGCTCCATCCTATATCACGGACCTTATTCACTGGCACTCAGCCCCTTGGTCTCTTAGGTCTGACAACAAATCTCTCTTGTATGTCCCACGGTCATGACTAAAATTAAAAGGTGACAGAGCCTTTGCAGTTGCTGCTCCATGACTGTGGAACCAGTTGCCTTTAGATATTAGACGCGCCCCTCAATCTCTGTTTTTAAATCCAGGCTAAAGACACATTTTTATTATTTTTCACTGGCCTTTTTGGCCCACTAATCTTTTAATCTGTTGTCATGTCTACAACTCTGCAATTTGTCCTTTCTTGTCTATTGGTGTTGTTCGTATGTTTCTCTTGTGTTTTTACTTTTTATTTTATATTTTATTGTTCTTTTATACAGCACCTTGGTCAGCTTAAGCTCTGTTTAAATGTGCTCTAGAAATAAACTTTACTTACTTTACTAGTGGTTATTAATAATAGACAATGACAACAGGCTACTATAAGTTAAACTTGTTAAATAATAGTCTTGATATTAACTGCACTGACCTACATTGTAATATATTATAAAACTTGTTTCAGATCACATTTTCTACATGTTAAATGTGTAATTGTGCTTAATTAGGATAACCTGATGATGCCACAGAAAGACAATTAGTAATAGTTTTTACAGCCCTGCTACATATGGAAACTCGGCTGGGGAAGTGTGTGCCAGACATAATAAAACATGCTTGTTAATGTTAAAGTAAAGTGTGTTTTTACCATTTTTAGCCTCCAGTAGCTTGTTGATGACATTACTGAGGTCCTGCACCTCAGAGCCAGCAGGGATGGAGAATGGGACATCATCTACAACATACCTACAAAGAAAGGTATGCCTTCAGTTTGTACCTCAAGTTACACACATCAAATCCACACTTACATTTCACATTCATATATAATAAGTTACCGTGTAACATACATGCAAATATGGGGAAAGCAGTCAAACATATCTTGGGGTTGTTAGCATCAGCTAGCTAAATCAACAAGCTAAAAACATTAGCTAAGAACTGCTGGAGGCTAACAGTAATTAGAGGCTAAATGTACAGTACATATACATGAGTAAAAGGCAGAGTAGTGTCTCACAATAATGTCGTAATGTTTACTGTAAGTTACAGCTAGTTAGTTAGCCAGCTAGCCATTCCTGTAAGTTCTGTTAAATGTGATAAAAGCTCACCTTTTGTTCTCCGTGAAGAACCTCACTTGTATCTGCGACATTTTTCAGTTGTGTGTTTCTCTCACAGACCAGCAGCAATATGAGTCTAAGATATCAGAGAAGTAGTTAATGTGCTCCTTCATAACACATCTGACTCTCATGTAGTCGTGCCATGTGGTACTGAAGCCAGGCACTGCAGCAGAGCGCAGATGCAGCCGATCGATGATGCGGGTCTGTGCTCCTCTAGTAATGCCTGCCCATAGGAACTGGTGTGGATGGCCTCCAGCAGTGATGTCCAGTGGTGGAGAAAGTACTCAGATCTAGCAAGACTGCAATATATAAATATACTTAAAGTATTAAAAGTACTTATTATACAGAGATATATTATAATATTGGAGTATTATTGCTGATGTAGTAGTGTTTACGTAGCATTTTACTGCTGTAGTTGATCAAGGTGGAGCTCATTTAAACTATTTCACAATGTTGGGTTGTTTAATCCATAACAGTGCAGTGCATCATATTTTAAAGACTCAAGTACATGTACTTAAGTATAATGTTGAGATACTTTAGTTGAGTATTTTATTTCCATTTTATGCTACTTTATACTTCTACTTCACCACATTTTGGAGGTAAATATTGTACTTTTTACTCCACTACAGTTATTTGATAGATTTAGTTACCAGTTACTTTGCAAATTTAGATTAATAATATAAAATGTAAATCAACTAATATATTATGATTATAGGTTAAACAACCCAGCTCCACCTTTACCAGCTGCAACATTAAAGTGATGAACACATTAATGGATCAATAATTATAATCCAGTAACATAATATACACATTGTTCTGAAATGGGACAATCTGCATGAGGAGTACTTTTATTTTTGGTACTTTAAGTATATTTTGATGCCAATTCTTTAGTACTTTTACTCAAGATGTTGAATGCAGGACTTTTACTTGTAACAGAGTATTTTTACAGTGTAGTACTGTGACTTTTACTTGAGGAAAAGATCTGAATACTCCTTCCACCACTGAAAATCTTCATCAAAGTAACTGAGGCTCTCAAATTAATGTAGTGGGATGGAAGTATCTCAAGAATACAAGTCAAGTATCTGAAATTTGTACTTAAGTACAGTATTTGGTATGCTTTATATTTTACAGTTTTAACCTAGTATGACACTTTTTTTATATTATATGAAAACTAAAATTATCACCTACACAGTAAGAGTCCTTCATTGATCATTTGATCATAAATTNATATATTTCGTATATCAATACAACCAAACCACATGAATACAGCAAAAAATGTTTATTTCTCTGGGGCAGTCGTCATAGTCTCGACAATAAAAAGGTTTGTTGCAAGAGAACACGGGAATCGTTCCTCATCAACTCATTGCTCTGTGGTGAATTTAATACATGTCTGATACAGATGTGTTCACAAATAAAAATCTACATAAAAACCAGGATGGTAGATTACAAACTTATTACACATCCTTAAAAAAAAAAAGAAATAAAAATGTACATTTTTCACTCATTGTATGACTGGGAATACACCTTACTCGCAGTTATAAAATGATGATCTTGTTCTTTAACATGAAGTCTTTTCATGAACTGATGTCGAGAAACAGGCACTCGATACAGTACTGCCCTTATTAGACATAAATGTATGACACAAAACTTAAAATGACAAAAACTAAAACAGAAAATATATACACTCTCCACTCTTTCAGTCATCATCTTCTTCCTCCTCCTTTGCCTTCTTTTTTTTCTTCTTTTTCTTCTTTTCTGTTGACTGGAAAGAGAACAAAAGTGAGCACAACAAATACTCAAAAACAACCCTGGAAAACATAAATAAATCGTCTTTAGTCTTCAAGTTTTTGAATCAAATTCCCACCTCTGTTACTGCGACCTCTTCCTGCTCTGGTTCCTCGGGTTCAGCCTCTGCTTTCTTGTCCTTTTTCTTCTTCTTTTTCTTGGGGGTCTCCTCTGCTGCTGCTTCTGCTTCTAAAAAACATGCAGAAAAACAAACACAGTGAGCATCATAAGCTCCACTGTGGACACTTAGCCACAGGATTAGGTTTGTTCCCATTCCGCCCACCTTCTGCTACTGGTTCCTTTTTGGTCTTTTTGGATTTGACCACCGGCGTTTCAGGCTCCTCGGCACTCTCCTCCTCTACCTCCTCAAACTTCCTCTTCTTTGAGGTGGAGGGAATAGTAGAATCGCCGGATGGATCGTAAATTCTCACTTCACTGTGGAGGGAAAAAAAGTGGGTATTTTAACACCTTTCATTTTAACATGTGGAAAGATATAATCTTTGGAAAGGAGCAGTTTGTGACTATTCACCTCTTGTGCTGGTATTTGTCTGCCTTTGCCATTGCTTTGCCTGTTCCACTGATTCTCCGAATCTAAGAAGAAAAAAAATGGAGACACGATCAGATGACCAGCAGAAATAAAGCCAAGAGCAGACATTAGATACATAAACATTGACCTATTTAACCCGCAGCACAAGAATCTTTCTGTTGTAGTTGTACTTACTCCCTTCTCCTCCAGCTGGCGCAGCCTGGCCTCCAGCTTGGCTCGGTTCTCCACTCCCATTTCTGCGTTCGTGTCCTCTCCCAGGGCATCATAGCGAATAGCCAGGGCTGCTTTAGCTGCCAGCATTCTGGAGATCTGGACAGATATCACAGAGCCCACGTTTATTCTCTAACCATCAGACTGGGATGACCACTACTTAGTCCAGTTACCGGTCCTTCTGAACTTACCTTGCCCTTATTCTTGGCAGTTGTCTGGCCCACTAGGGAGGCGTGGTAGATGAGACCGTACTTGGGTGTGTCTTTGCGGGTCTTCAGGGCTCTAAACAGAGCCTTCTCCGCTCCGAGGATCTGAACTGTGGATGCCGGATGCTTTGCCAGATTCAGAAGGGAACCTTAATAACACAGCAACAAGACAGACAAGTAAATACTTTGCTCTCGCCTGTACCCGCTCATTGGGCTCCTCAACGCAAGCTCAGATGAGGTAGTGACTTAAAACCATCAGGTCATTTTCAGGAAAGTGACGTAATGTCGTCATCATCACCGCTTGGCTGGTTTTCACGCGGCCCCTTCACTGTGACTTACCTGCGTGTGAGATGAGACGGGCGCCGACCAGCTCGCCCACCATTACTGTCAGGTTGGGGGCGATTGCCATCATTCGGTTCTTCAGGTAGTCGTACAGCTGAGTGCGGTAGTCTGAAATCTCGATCACCTGTGGAAAAGGAGTGACCGCAGATAAAGAATGAGACAATAGTTCAAAGCATTATACGCCCTTCCTGTAGATCTATTTTCAGAGTTTGAGTCAAGAAATGTGACTGTTCAGATGAGGTAGTGACTGAAAACCCACATGATGTGTTTCAGGATAAAGACAAGCTGTCGTCATCATCACCACTGTCGCTTGAGCGCTCCAATATCAAACAGTGAAAATAAAAAAAAGGCACATACCTGATCACACAGGTGCCCAATGTTGCCGATGTCCTGTTCCGACACCTCTGTTCCCATGGAGATCTCAGCAGCCAGCTTGACCTCGGCCTCGATTTCCTCGGGGAGGATGTCTGACAGATCGGAGCCGGCCACGTTTGTGCGATCGCCTGGAGACACATTTAGCGAGTTAGGAATACAGTCGCTGTTACTTTCATGCATAAAGTTGCTTTGGGGAGAACTGTGTAAATGAGTTTTAAAAAGCTATAAAATGCAGATTTATTTACCAATTTTGCGGACGGCTTTGCAGTAGGCCAAGTTGTCGGTGATGACTTTTCCCAGCTCAGGAAAGTGCCAGCCGTACCACTCCCTGCAGCGCATAATGTAGTTGTTGAGCTCCTTATCCAGGTCATCCAAAAGAGCTGAAGAGACGAAGAAAAACACACAAAGTCAGACTGCATATTCAAATACTAGACAGCAGGTAAAGTCAATTAATCTGCATTTTACAGTCCTTTTCTAAGCAAAAATGCAAAAAATATTAACTTAAATATAACTTACAGATGGCCTGCACAATCATGGTGTCCACTTTGTCTGGACTGAACTTCAGCTTGTAGCGGGATAAACTGGAGCACACAGAGAAAAGAAGAAAATGAGTTACTTCACACGCCAAACGATTTTTAATCTCACTGTGCCTGGGGACAGACTGCTGCCTCAGTGGTAGTGACGAATGCTGAGGGAAATCTACAGGAAAGTTTCAGACAGCAAGTGTAATCATAGGCAGCAGTCGCATTCATGCAACACTGTGTCCGCGTGCCATCTACCTGTGAGCCAACCCCAGAGACATGGCACTGATCTCCCTGGGAGGAAGTCCAGTGATGAGGCTCTCCATCTGGCCCCTGATGCCTCTCATCAGCTCAGCCACAGCCGGGCTGTGGACGCAGCTCAGGTCCAGCTTTTCCTGAAAACCAGAACCGGTTAGAGACGCAGCTCTTGCATGTAAACACTTAGCTACTGAATACTAATGATATTCATGCTGGGTCACTTACTTTAATAACCCCACCGAGTTTTACATCGCTGATGGCCAGCTGCTCGTGAGCCTCCTTGGCAACAACTTTCTTCAGCACTTTCTTCAAACTCTTGCCAATTTTTCCCTCAACCAGGGCAGTGGCAGCTGAATGGCAGAAGATAGGAACACTGCATTAAATACACTCCAACACCTACATAAAATGACCCATAAACACAGAAAACAATCAACCTAATATGCATGAGGGGGGGATTGTAGAGAACATGTAATCTAATTCTGCATGAAAATGTACATTTTCTATCCTTGATAAGTTATAAAAGGGACTAACTGCCTTTCTTTGCCATATAATCTACATGCTGACATGAAATGATGTGGTCTCAGTGGTAGTGACGAATACTGTGGGATGCCTCATGTTTGAATCAGACACAGAAACACATCACAGACCACAGATCTCAGGTGCACATTAGTGCACAAAAGACACAAGTCATTACCTGCCAAGGCCTCTGTGGTGTCCTGAAACTTCTCAAAGTGCTTCAGCTTCACACTGGAAGAGGGGAACAAAAATAAAAACAGTGAGGACACATTTCATTCACTTTTCTCTCTGGTTGCATTTATTAGTACCAGATGCTACACTTACACTTTGTTGGCCTTCTCAGGAGTTTCAAACTCCTTGTACAGGCTGTCAACCTGCTGCAGCTTGGACTCATCCAGGACCTGAAATATAACAGATATTAAATGTTAGTTGTCAGGCATTAAAAAGGTCTGATCTGACACTGATATGTAAAATAGCTCTAGATTTGTAGATAACATCATGATCTCCTATATGTTGCATTCAGGTTGATCATAAAACAGCATCATAATTTACTTAACTTCCTTTATGCACGTGAATGTTGTAGTGGGCGCTTATAAGTTAGCCTCAACATGCACACACGTGGTTACAAGGCCTTTAGACTGCTAACTTAGTGTTAGCCTGTGCATCAGCGAAGACACGCGTGCGCAGGAGCAAACTTTACATTTACACATGCACATATTTGATACAAATTAAAAGATGACTTTTTTTAATACTGTTCAATGCCTACAACTGAGCCAACGTGGGGTTCGGGTAACTAGCTACGTGGCTAACTCGAGTAGCTCATGCGTAATTGTTGCTTATTCTTTAAATGACAGGAAACAAAAGGCGAATACATACTTTGAATATTGCATATCCAGCGGCGGTCTCGAATAACACGAGCATTTTGGCAGCTGCTCGGGTATTTTATATAGTTTGGACGCTCTCTAAGTGGAGAGCCTTCAGGTCACCACGCTGCTCCAGCTCTGTCTGAAGCACACGCGGCGAGAGAGAGAGAAACAGGAAGCTGCTGGGTTGCCATGTCGCTTCACCGATATCACCCGATTCCACACGTGATTTTATTATTTTATTGATATTTTAGCTGAAACACACGTTGTGACATCCATTCATGTTTTGGTTTTATAGACAGGAAATCTTGTATTCGTGTTGTTTACGTTATGACTATTTATTAATACATAAATATGCAGTGTTGGGGAGTAGTGAACTACATGTAATTAAACTAGTAGTTTAACTACATTTTGCAGAGTGAATCAAGTAGTGGGCACTTTCTGCAATAAACTCCATTGAGTGGCATTTTTTGCTGGCCTGTGACTTTTTTGTATTATATTTTGTTATAATTTCGTATCACATGTACATTGTCAATCTGATCATTGTTTTACAAAGTAGGTTGGACTACTTTTTCTAAGTAGCTTTAGTTAACCAAACTAGATGTCTCCATAGGGTAGCTTTGCTGTAGTTCAACTTCTTCCAGTGTGAAGCAACTGGTAGCTTGCAAAGCTTTCAAAGTAGTTTCCCCAACACTGTAAATATATAAAAAGCAAAGCAGAGTTGGCGTATTAAAAAAAAGGTTTATAACAATTTATGCCTTATTTATGCCGTCTTAATGTTTATCATTCATCCTGCTACTTCATCCACATTTCTTTAAAAGTGGAAAATACAGTCCACACGGGTTTCCCTTCCTCAAACTGGCAACCCAAGAGGAGCTTTACATGAAAGCTCGCGAGAAGTTGTCGCAACATGCCGGTTTAAAAAACTAATACAATAATAATAATAATAATAAATTCGCATATGAGACAAAGTTGAAGTTGAACATGATATGTATAATTTACACACAACTATTATAACTATATTATAATATCTATGGTTGATATTTTGTGTCTGTTCGTGTGCTTTATGTACTTCCTGCTCTCCCGGAAGTGACGGACGTGTGTGTAAACTAGAGCAAAACATGCACATG
Source organism: Oplegnathus fasciatus (assembly GCA_003416845.1). Classification (NCBI taxonomy): domain Eukaryota; kingdom Metazoa; phylum Chordata; class Actinopteri; order Centrarchiformes; family Oplegnathidae; genus Oplegnathus; species Oplegnathus fasciatus. Next base: position 192,829 of record NTHP01000333.1, read on the forward strand.
TGAGAGCTGCGTGGTGAGAAACTCTCCTTTACCTCAGAAACACTTCACTGTCGACGTGAGGAAAGACTTTCAGGCGTGCAGTATGAATGAACCGGGACACTATCCTCCGCCGGACTTCGGCTGTCCCCCTCCGAACTCTTTCCAGCACCAGCAGCAGCCCCGCTCCAGCAGCTTCCACCCCAGCATGTGGAGCTGGGGCGAGACGCCCTCCGAGCCCAGCTGGGACCACGGCGGCCAGGCGGGATGGCACCACGGGGCAGCGGCAGGGTTTGGTTTCCCATCAGGCCGTGGAAGCCATGGACCTAAACGTCCATACGGTTAGTATAGTGATATAGTAGTGTATTAATGGTGATCAAAAAACAATCACATGTATCATTGGCAGTAAATGTATATAGCACATGTTTACCATGCTCTGTAGACCTATATTTTCAATTTCATGGTTTAATTTTTCATGAAAAGGTATTGATGTATGTAGAGCTGCGTCAATTAGTCAATTAATCAATTAGTTGTCAACTATTAAATTAATCACCAATTATTTTGATAATTGATTAATCGTTTTGAGTCTTTTTTAAAGAAAAAGTGTCCAAATTCTCTGATTTCGGCTTCTCAAATGTGAATATTTTCTGGTTTCTTTAGTCTTCTATGACAGTAACTGAATATCTTTGGGTTGTGGACAAAACAAGACATTTGAGGACGTCACCTTGGGCTTTGGGAAAGAGTTATCAACATTTTTCACCATTTTCTGGACCAAACAACTAATCGGTTAATCAAGAAAATGATCGACAGATTAATGGATTAGTTGCAGCCCTAGATGTGTGTAGTGCTGTCATGCCTCTAACTTCAGTCTTGTCTGCAGGTCAAAACTTTGGTCGTGAATGGCATCAAGGAGGACATCGAGGTGGAAGACAGAATTATGGACCCCCCAACAATCAGGGGAAAAAGGTAGCTATCTCTCAGAGCATTACCATTTAAATCATGATCATGATCTTAATGGTGTTTGTCATACAACAGCAGTGCACTGAGAATAAGCACGGACCATATGGTGAACCGATCTGTCTATAACCCACAGCAGAAAAATAAGAAGGAGCCAGAGTTTTCCCATTTTTGTGACACCTGTGACCGGGGCTTCAAAAACCAGGAGAAGTACGATGAACATGTTTCTCAACATGTAAAGGTAATTTGATAGAGTGTATTTTGCTTCATTTCATGTCATTTGTGGAAATCAGTATGCAAGTTTTACTGACTGCCTACACTGAATCTCTTTCGTAGTGTTCTGTGCACGACTGCAGCTTCATGGCTCATGAAAAAATAGTCGTTATCCACTGGAAAAATGTAAGTGAAACAACTCGCTGTGCATGTGAAACTTCTCTCTCAGCTCTCAGTATTTCCCTTTGCTAATATCAGTGTTTTTATATCCTGACTGCAGAACCATGCACCAGGAGCTAAAAGAATCAAGCTGGACACACCGGAGGAGATTGCAAAATGGAGAGAGGAGAGGCGCAAGTCAGTATTCGCAAATAGATTTTACTCATGATGTCTAATCCAATCAGCAAAGTGTAAAGATTGTTGTTGTTCGACTTGTCTTTTCAGAAACTATCCAACACTTCAGAATATGGAAAAGAAGAAAAAAGTGATGGAGGCGCGGGAGGAGACAGGAGCCGTTCTAGAGACCGCTCAGTTTGGGTAAATGTACAAATTTGATGTGTGAATGAACCAGAAACAAGAATATATCTGTGCTCATTTGCTTTGACATGATGCTAAATCTAAACTTTAATATTTCATTCACAGACGAATGAGAGGCAGAGGACGAGGTCGGGGTCGAGGTCGTGGCTGGGGTAACAGAGGGTTCCATGGGCGACACCCTCAAGGCCCTTACCCGTTAGACAGCAATGCTACAGAGAGACCTCCACCCCTCACCCAGCCCCGCAGGGACGGGGATCCACTGGGAGCGCTGGCCAGCAGTGACCATGGTGAGTACATGGATGTGGCACTGCACCTTTATTGTCACATTTGTGTCAGCCTTTGGGGCATCATTGACATTTGGGGCAAACTACTGCTAGTGTGATAGTCTATATAGTAATTAAAAGTGATATGTATTTCAATGTGTATCTTATGTACTTCCAGATTCTGACAGAGAGGACCCAGCTGCAGAGTCCAGGACTGGTGGCCTAGTTGTGGCTCCTAAACAGATGAGCTCAGCTCTGGGCTCCCTGATGGCCAACTACGGCTCCATGACTGAGAGTGAGAGTGATGAGGAACCAGAGGGTGAGTTTGCCTCCATCCTCAACCTGCTACAGAACAGAGTGCATTATCTTAGGTGGCAATCCAGCAGGACGATCCAATGTGGATTTGGTTGTTGCAGAAAAAAACACATACATCTTCCATTACTCACGTCCAGTGTTTCTATAATCCTTTTTCCTTGTGTTTCAGCCACCCCCATTCAGAGAGCCAAAGACCTTGTGCAAGAAAACCAGGCTCTCCTAAACACAATACCACCAAACTACCAGGACAGAGGACCCTCTAGAGGCCGGGAAACCTCTTCACAGGGTACAGAGGCTCATAAAGTCCCCCAGCCTGATTGTGCCCCTCACACACCTCACACACCTCACGGCGGAAGAGGAAGAGGAGGAAGAGGAGGAAGAGGAGGAAGAGGAGGAAGGGGTGGTGGAAGAGGACACCGAGATACACCGCAGACACGTCGTCCCACTCTACTTGAGATGGTAAAGAGACATCTGAGATTATATAAGCATTTTTCACGGGATTTTAAATTGAGATAATAATCAAGATAATGCATCTTCTCCGCCCTCATGAGCTTCTCTGTTTTCTTTCTCTCTGTTTAGTTACTGGCCCCGGATATCCGCCATGAGAGGAACGTCCTCCTGCAGTGTGTGCGCTATGTTGTCCGAAACAATTTCTTTGGCCTGGAGAGCAGACCTCAGAACCAGGAGGGCACAAAGGATGAAGCCACACCAGCTATCCCAACTGGAGAACACGAAAGGAGGCAGGAAAAGCCATCAGAGGAATCCAGGGCTGTGCTCCGGTCTGCCTCTCCGGTTGGTGGAGAGAGAGGTTCAGCAGAAGTTGAGTTAGACACAAATAAAGCTGTTGTAGTTGAGCAGAACTTGCCACAAAACTGTCAGGACCAGAGTTTGCAGAGTGATCCAGTATGCTCAGAACCATCCGAGGATGTGGACTCAAGTGCCGGGCAGGTTGCAGGGTGCTTCATCCAAAGCGCTGAAGAGACAACTGCCAAAGACTGCCACAGCCTGGATCTGACGGCCACAGATGCAATCACATCTACCTCTAATATTTATGATGATGAAATATGGGAGAGCCCTGGTGCTGTTTTGTGAAATCCTAGCAAATTACTAAAACAGATTAATCTTTTTTTTGTTCTAAAACATAAAAGTGAGATTTGTCTTTCACGTTGCTGTTAATACTTTCCAATTTTTGTTATTTTTTTAAGGGACTGTCTCATTTGTTATGTGATGTGATGTTAGTTTGACTAACAATATCCTGTTATATTTTTGTAACATGCTGTATACTGAAGAAAGACTATCTTTTTTTTTTCCTGTAGAATAAATCATATCAACTCTATTGATAATTTTACATTTGTACAAATGTTTGTTTCATTTTATTTTAAGCTTGAATTATTGATATATGTTTAAGATTTGCTGTCTTGTACAACCTGCATGTGTATTTACGGCTCTTTATTATATTTTAGAGCTGCAACCATTAGTCGGTTAATCGATTAGTTGTCAACCATTTAATTGGTCGCCAACTATTTTGATAATTGATTAATCATTTTGAGTCATTTTTTAAGAAAAAGTGTCCAAATTCTCTGATTTCGGCTTCACAAATGTGAATTTTTTCTGGTTTCTTTAGTCCTCTATGACAGTGAACTGAATATCTTTGGGTTGTGGACAAAACAAGACATTTGAGGACGTCACCTTGGGCTTTGGGAAACAGTGATCAACATTTTTCATCATTTTCTGACATTTTATGGACCAAACAACTAATCGATAAATCGACAAAATGAAAATAATCGTTTGTTGCAGCCCTACTGCAGACACTACTCAGGGTCTAGAAATTTGCATCTCATTCTGCTACAAAAATAATTTTTGATTAATCGAGAAAATGATTGACAGATCAATCGATAATGAAAATAATCGTTAGTTGCAGCCCTATTAAATTTTCAATAACACAAATATTATGAGCAGTGTAGTGATGATATAAAACATTAACTTTGTATTATGCCTGAAGATGAGGTTAGATTGATTTAACTATCCATGTACTGAGAAAAAAGCGGAGATAAGCTCATTTAGGAAACATATTATCTTTTTTAATAATAATGATAGTCTGTCTGACACATATTGTATCAAAACATTGAATTCTCCCGAAATAAACAATATACTTTGATTCTGTATAAAGTTTACCGTCTAGTGTCAACAGCTGCACCGTCCACCTGGAGTGCCCAAGGTTATACAACGAGCGCACTTACAGGAGTCGAAGTCGTCGCCAAGGAACCACCTGAGCTGCCAGCCTCTGTTTGGTGTCACTTGGGTAGCAACGGTAAAGTTGACTATCGGTATGCGAGTCTACAAGTCGACAACATTTCGCGATAAATTATATTACATGCACTTTAACGAGAGGGGAAGTATATTTGTAAGTAGTAAATATAAAGTCACAACATGGCTGGAAGTTGCGTTCGCGTTGACCCACCGTTTGTCGAGTTCAACGATGTGAAAGTCGGGCAGGTGTACAAGACGACAGTCACGGCAGCAAATGTTGGGAAAACTTCGAAGAAAATAATTATTGAAAAGCCTGCGTTAAAGGTAATGTAAAGTCTGAGGTATTTTTAAGAACTAACCACGAAATTAAAAAATAAAAAAACGACGCAACGTTAGCTAGCTAAAATTGCTCGTTAACGCTAGCTAACACCTCGTGCGAGAAAGTACGTTAGTTAGCTAACTTAAGCTAACTTTACTTACTCTTCTGTATGGACATGGTGGTTTGATGCTACCACGTTCAGTAATATCAACCATATATATACATATATATCATATCCAATGCTATCTGTCTATCTATCTATCATCTTTATTATCCTATTTATCAAGGGCCATGTCCTATATGGTAACATTTTGGGAAAAAGAAAATGTGCTCATATTCACTTGTTCAATATTTATATTTATTTTCCTCCTTTTCAAGAGAGTCTTCAATGTTTCAAGAGAGTCTTAAATAAGTATACCAAATATATATAATGAATAGAGCTGCAACGATTAGTTGATTAATCGATCTACAGAAAACTAATTGGCAACTATTTTGATAATCGAGTAATCGTTTAAGTTATTTTTCCAGCAAAAATTTCCCAAAATTGATTGTTCCAGGTTCTCAAATGTGACAGTTTGCCACTTTTCTTGTTCTTGCATTATAATAAATTGAATATTTTTGGGATTTGGCTATTGATCGGACAAACCAAGACATTTGATGAAGTGGTTATATACTGTGATGGGCATTTTTCACTGTTTTCTAATGTTTTATAGACCAAACGGCAGATTAATTGATAACAAAAATAACCATTAGATTCAGCACTAATAATGAATAATAATGATATAATTAATGAAATAATATACAAATAAGTTAACCCTTGAACCCGAATGTGTCCTGTCCTCTCCAAAGTTGTCCCTCCATTTATTCTCTCTGCCTTATCTGAGTATAACGTTACTGTGTTAGCATTTGGATAGTAAGATGCGTATGTTTGTCTCTTAAAATGTGTGTCTATTGTTATTTTAATCAAAAGGTACCACCAAAGTGGTTCTTTCTATGCATTTGATTAATGCCCTTTTCTCCCTCTTCTTCTTTTCTATTTCTTTTTTCTGCAGTTGTTCAAGTTCACAGCATCTAGCTCAGCGGAGGTGGTGGCTCCTGGTCTGTCTGTAAGCGGCCTGCTGGAGTTCACTCCGGAGGAAGAGGAGGAGGTCAGAGACTGCCTTCTGATACATATAGATGATGTGGAGACCATTGAAATCCCACTGCTGGGGTAAGCAGAACATAGACATATGATAAATTTTAACATATGTCATATATTAAAGATTTTCAGGACCAAACACACTGCCTGTGACATAGTCATTTATTGATGTTCACACACACATCTCCACAAATGTTCTGACATTTGAACTCTGTCTTTCTTTTTGTGCTCCTCTAGGTTTCCCAGGGCTTGTTCCCTCCTGATGGACTCAGTACTTGACTTTGGATGTATCGCTGCCAGCAGTCAGGTGATCAGCAAACATCACCATATAACCAATCAGGGATCAGCACCAGGTAAATCAAGCATATCCTTCTCGGCCTGGAGATGCTGTTTCTAAGTTGTTCACGTGGGGATGATATATTCATTTCTCCATGACCTATCAAGTTAAAGTAGTACCTGCTCCTGTAAATTATATCTATCATCAGAAAACTGTTTGTAAAGTCTGACAATGCAATTCCCTCTTTTTACTTAATCAGAATACTTAAATATTTAATGGATACGAACGTGGTACAAATCTTTTAGTTAAAATGGAAAAAATAATAATTTGTGATACAATTGTGGGATGCAGGAATGGGAAACTTTACAGCTTATATAGATAGTTTATAAAGCTGAAACATGCCAAACTAAGTTTTTCATCGAAATATACGGAAAATACAGTTTTGAGTTTTGAACTAAAACAGCTACAAGATGAATGAGAGGCGCTTACATTTAGAAAAACAAGGAACGAACAAATATACAAGACTATATGTAGAAACTACTGATACTGCATTGCAAGTGAGCACATCCCTTCCATTTCCCGCATTTAAAACACCAATGCTCCACATTAGGAAAATAGTGATAGTTGATTTGTAATGGTGTGTAGTCCTCCTTGTACCATTCCCTTATAAAGACATAATGTCTGACAACAACTTTACAACTTTTCTTCCATAGTAGAACAATTGGAGTAAAGTGTGAAATTGTTCACAGGTTAATCCTCCTTGGGGGAAATTATCACCATGTGCAACTGATGTGCTGTTAATGTAAACTGGTACTTACATTTTCTTAAATGCAGTGAGCTTTTCTTATACTAAACACCTTGCCAGTGATGAACTGTTGTTTGAGGAAGCAGGTTTGCTCTTGTTAACCCATAAACAGTCTGAAGTCAAGGTGTCTGTCCTCTGTTTTAAACCTCTACTATGATCTTATTGAGCATTAGTGACTATTTAGTAATTTCACTCCATGAGAATATGAATGTGTATTTGTGTGTGTGTTTGTGTGTGTTCATTGAAGGTGTGTTCCACGTGCAGTACAATGGAGACCCCTCAGTCAGACTCTCGCCCTGCAGTGGAGTCATAGCAGCTGGCGCCACCCAGTGGCTGAAAGTGGAACTGTGCACAGACGGACCCAGACAGATTAATGAGAGGGCTCTGTAAGACTTGATAACACCAGTGAACATGTTAGCATGTATTTAAGGGATTGGACACTAAATGCTAAGTCACATATTTTAGGTTTGAAGATTTTTATAGAAGATATTTTGTCATGGAGAAAACATTGTAACTAAGTGTAAGTGTTATGGGTTGAAATTTGCAGCTCAGTGGAAAATTAACCCTTTCAGTAGTGGTTTTGAGTAACAGTTGTGCACTTCCACTTACCCTCCATCTGTCCCAGGGTGAAACTCCAGAATCGCTCTGCTGTACTTCTCAGAATCAGGGCTGAGGTGGTGGACCAGCGTCTTGAGGTCTTTGACCTACAGGTAATTCAGTGGTCCAAGTTGAGTTCATATAGTACTTAACTGTGATACTCCATTGATCCTTAAAATTGATGTTCATCTTTATTGCTTTCCCCCTCTAAATGGTGTTGACGTAAAGATGCTCGTGCTTATTTCTGTTGCTGAACAAAACATAATGCTGTGCCATTTTACAGGGGGCTCCACTGTCCTGTCTGTGGTTTGGACCTGTATACTTTGGGACGTCCCGGGTGGAGAATGTGGTTCTGAGAAACAATGCACCCGAGGCGTGTGACTGGGTCTGTCTGCTCCAGGATACTGCTGCTGGGACTGAGGTGGTGAGTGATCCCCTCAGGGAAAGTAGGTGTAGTTGCCAATCTGCACAGTTGCTACACAGATAGGCATGCTTGTGTTTAGGCAAGGAAGTGGTTAGGTACAGATGGTACAGACAGGTTGATATAAAGTAAAACTTTGATGTTAAAGTGGACAAGTAGAGACGCAGATATAGACTGGTCAGTAGGTGAGTAGGAGGGATAGACAGGAAAGAAAGCTAGGTTGGTAGTTTGGTTGGAAGATGGGTTGGAGGCCAATTATACTGAATTGAAAATTAAACAAGGCTGTGACGGTGTTGGCTGTGCAGGGAACAGACCTCCAGAAGAGCACAGACGCCGCCCTGCTGGAGAGAATGGAGAGGTGCAGCCAAGCCATCCAAGACGTCTCTCAGGGCTTGGTGTGTGTTCCCAAACAGGGTCGGCTGGGACCGTATGACAAAACAACTGTGGCAATATGCTTCAGCCCCATCTGCAAGAGGTAAATTGTCTGTGAATGTGCCTGAATGTGTCTGAAAACAACAAAAATACTTTGTTCTGAATTTCATGTCTTGAGTATAAAGTACCCAGTGGCCTAAACATTAATATTAAAATAAGTGTTTTTTAAAAATGTCAATGTATTCATGTTCTGTAAAGTTATTATATGGCTAAATATCCTGTAGAAGTAATATTAACATAAATTTCATAGGCTGAGAGGGGGAAAACAATGTATTACTCCCCGTCGGGGAATCGAACCCCGGTCTCCCGCGTGACAGGCGGGGATACTCACCACTATACTAACGAGGAGCTTATAATACTCTTTTGGGCGGGGCCTGTCTTCAACTTAACCACTACGAAATGACACCCTTTCTCTTTCAGTACAACGGAAGAGAAGAAGCGTGATTATTCGGCCAGTCGGCAAGACTACTGCCTTTTCCTGCTGTTTGAGTCAGTGGGAAGCAGATATGGCTTCACTCACCATAATGGTACTCACAACACACACACACACTCATGCTGCATTGCATTATCCAATATAAGTGCTCAGAGGCAGCAATTCAGTTCTTACAATGTTATGAGCAGATTACTCATTGATTTATTAAGGATAGATCACACTGATATTTAGATTAAAACTGTCTTTTTCTTTGTCTCTTAGGTAACAGCAGCGTGGAGCTGGCAGTGACAGGCTCCGGACTGCCTGTGTCTCTGGTGCCTAGGCCCTCTCAAAGATTTGATTTCCTCACCTGTGTGACTGGACACCGTGTCGACCTGCTGTGTGTGCTGCAGAACCTCTGCCCTCAACTTCCCGTCAACTTCCGCTTCCACAAGTTAGCACATTTCACCGCCAAGCCGTCCACTGGCACAATCGCCCCTGGGCAATGCCAGGTAAGGATGGTGATTTATACAGTTATTTATTTATAAATCCAAGTGGAGTGGTGAATGTGCGAACTTTCTTTTCTTTGTTGTATTCCCCAGGATGTGGTTTTGTCTTTCACTGCACGGCAGCAAGGGAGCTTCCAGGTGTGTCAGAAGCTAGACGTCTTAGGCCATGTTGTTCAGAGGGGTGGCAACACCGCTGAAGATGTTACTGGACTCGAGATTTGCAGCTTCCACACCATCACTCTACACCTGTCTGCTGTCTGCCGCAGTGAGACCACACACCCCGTGCCTAAACTAAATCCTGGTGAATATTGAAGGATTAATCTAATACTTTGTCAATACTTTAACTTCCCTACCATGTCTGTGGCTCTCAGCCCCAAGCCTGTTTCTGCTGAAGACAAAGCTTTAAGAACAGCTCACAGATAGTTTCATTTAAAGAAGGCTCAGTAATTTCCTAAAATAGCTGGTCACTGTAGTTTTTATCAAACTTTGTGCTGTAGTGAGTATTTCTGGCAGCACGACGGTGATTGTGGGATTGAGTCAAAATAAACTACAGTGTTTGTTCATATTAATGAAGGAACGTGTCACCCTGTGCAACACTGTGGCTCATTGATGTGTATTTAATAGTTTTTGGACAAGAGTGGAGCTCACAGACACAATACTTGTTCATAGCATCAATTTGCTGATAGTTTAGGTCTTTTCACGAGATTTTTGACAGTAAAAAAATATTTAACATCACCAGACTTCTCCTTTAATTAGTTGATTTTGATACACGCACCTGTCCTGGCTGCTTCACAGGCATCACTCCAGTAGTGACCAATCCAACTGGATCACAGCCTCATATTCGGTCCAGTGAACTGGCTCGCTGTCGTTCAATGGCGCACGCTGCTGTCCTCAGCGCCGACAAAACACAACTTCACATACATCGCAGGGAGAGGAATCAGAACACTGAGGGGGAGGAGTTCCTGGCTTTTCCTAATGACCGAGCCACGAGCATCAGGCCTGCCTCTGCGCACAGACAGTACAGGTAGAAGTTAAAGAAACACACTCTTTCACAGGCTCAGTGCAGATTGACAGCCAATTCGTCAACTGAAATGTGTTTGAAACAATCAAAAAGAACAAATCCAAATTTGCCCAAAGTATGAAATAGATATATTTCATTTTGAAGTATGTATTGTTAAAAACACCTACAAACCAAACTTATTTAGCTTTAAATGTTGACTGGATTCCTGTTTTTATCGTATTCAGGACCATCTTCACTGGTGTACACCGCTATTGCTATGTGGACACCAACTATGCTTTCACTGAGGAAGAGGAGGAGCGGAGACAGCGGCATCGACAGATTTACACAGACTTCATCAAACAGCTCAGACAAACACGCCTGAAGAAGATCAAGGACAGGTAGGCTTTCTTATGAATATTCTGATTGCTGACCTAAAGGCCCATCTCGAGCTTTTTTTGTCTTACAGTAAACCGTTCGACAGTAAATAGTGAAGTCGGACCTTTTGTTTTTGGTTGTTAGACAGCAGGAAAAAGAGGAGGACGATGTGGATATTGGGATTGTTCCTTCTCAAGGGCTTGTTCCCCCCACACTCCGCATCAGCGACCTGGAGAGCAATAAGATCTCAGAGACCAAGCCAAACTACAGATATGCTTCCCCAGCAACCAAACGCAGCTGCCCCCAAGACATGACATCTATCACCCGGCAGGTCAACAGTCAGGTCAGACCAAAGGTGGTCCAAAGAAAACATCTTTCGATTAATTGAAATTGTAACAGATCAGTTAACTAACAGGGTGCTAGATTCAGGGGAAAGTTTTCTTTTTTGGCTATCTCTCTATTTCTTGCATTCTTTGTAGGTTTCAGAGGCAATGAATACAGTTCCCTCTACCAGCCAGGAGGTGGCAGACTGCAACAGGACTCTGACAGCTCAGGAGCTCTACCAAGTTGACATAGGTTAGAGAATCAGTTCGGAAGTGCTTGAGTCAATGTTTCTAATAATAGCTCAAGCACAAACTGTAAGATACAGCAGAACACTAAGTGCATCAAGTCGTAGTGTGTTTCTGTCTGTTCTTTCTTTTTATACCCTCTCTAAAAGGAAAGGGATTTGTTTATCACAGTGATAGTTGATCATCATGTTATAATTTACAAGTTGTTTAACAATAGCAAAGTGCAGAGGAATTGTTTTCATGTTGTAAAGCCAGGTAAGAATCTCTTTTCTCATTAGGTCCATTGTTCGTGGACTTTGGTGAGGTGTGTGTGCAGTCAGTGTGTGTTCAGAAGCTGAAGGTGATCAATCATCTGTCAGTGTTCGTCTGGGTGCAGCTGGAGGTGGACTGCCCTGAGCTGCAGGGCTCCTCACCCCTCTCCCACATCCTGCCACCCCACTCCCACAGCACCCTTCCGCTGACGTTTCAAAGCACTAAGCTGGGTCACTTCTACAGGTAGGTGGGGGAAGCAGCTCAACATACCTTTTTATTACATGTTAATCAATTATTTGCAGTTCAAGGGCAATATAAACATACTATACTATATACTATATACTTCTTTCCTCCAGACCGGTATCCTATTCTGTGAACCAGCAACACCCTGGTCAGATACTGGTCCAGGCCAAGGTCGTCTCCTTGGCTCTGGAGCTGTCCACCACCCTGCTGGTGCTCCGCCCCACCCCCACTCTGCTTGCCCAGTCAGGATACAGGAGCTCAGTTACCCTTCGAAACCAGCGTAACCACGCTGCAGAGTTCATATGGAGACCAGTAGTCACAGAGAGGGGCATCCTGTTCTCCATTCGACCAGCTACAGGTGCTAAAAGTGAAGCTCAATTTTAGTGTCCCTGCGTTTTCAAAGCCTTAATATCAAGAATGACACTTTGCATCATCTCCCTCTGTTTTGTGTTTGTCTTTAAGAAGCTTTATTGTTACAATAAGCATTTTAATTAATAGATTTGCCTAATTGAATTAGAGCTGATACAACAACTCCCCTCCCCAGGTACAGTGGAGCCATACAGGGAATTGGACTGTGAGGTAGTGTGGCATCCCTCCTTCTCATCCCCTCCAGAAGGAGACTTTGACCTCTCTGTCCATGAGGGCAACACACAACGCCTGCACTGTGTTGCCAAGGTCTGGCCCTAGAATAGATTGAATAGATTACTTTGTATGATCTACTCATATTTACTACTTTTTGACATTACACCCAAAATTTATCATTCGCATATCAAACACTCACCCCCTCTACACTTAAACCTGTGCTGTAATAAGTAAGTTTGCAGTTTGTTACTTTGCAAGAAGAGTGGCTGTGGTCAGCTTGGATTTATGGAGACAGAAATGTATTCCAATAGTGAGAAGTTTTCACAGCAGTAATGAAATATCCATAGAAACTTTTGAACCCACTCCTGCACCATAAATCATTATCTCCACTATCCATTTATATAAGGGGTTCGCAACATTTGATGATATCCGTTCTTGTCACATTACATCCTTGCTGTTCTGTAGCCAACACTGTGGAGGTTGCAGCCTGATTGTTGAAAATGATTGATTTATATGCTCAGTATGTTCCCAACCATCATATTTTTACCAAAATGTACAAAATATGTCAATCCTCACAAGGGACCCTGTTGAATTTTCCAGCAGGCATCTAGGTTTGTTTGTGCACATTAGAGAACTGCTCTTTCTTAGGTAGCTCACAAGGGTCCAAAATCTAACACTTGAGTATCAAATGTACACGTCTGCTGTAATATGTTTGTTCCTTCGTTGAGAAGAATGGCTGTGGTCATGTTGGATTGATGGAGGCTACCATTGATTCCAATAGTGAGACGTTTTCACAGCAGTATTGAGGTATCAAACATCCATAGAAACTTTTTAACCCACTCCTGCAACATTGTTGAAAACCCATTTTTTAAACAACAATCAGGGATGTGCCTTGCATGTTTAGGTCCATTTTCTTATTTTATGCTATGCCTTGAGATGGCTCACGACAGCTTTAATTAAGGTTAACAGCAAAATGATTTTCAACAATCTAAAATGTAAGTGATAAATGAAATGAAATAAATGATCAAATAGAAAGAGCCTTCTTTTTTTAACCAATGTTCAACAATCATATGAGGCCAAATCCATCAAAGAGGCAGATATCGATTCCTCCTCTGACAGCAGCCTCAGTAGACCAGAACACAATTCAGCAACAAGAAGTGTGTTGTGCTTGTGCTTGTGACTTTCATGCTTCTTTCAATGGAAAAACTCTCCCGCTCATACTTGCTGTTCTGTTATCATCATCATTACTATTGCTCTCTTCACTGAGTTGTACGCAAGCTCCAAATACATGTGCTCTGGGGGCTGTCAAAAGTTATTGTGTAAAATGTGGGAAATCAGTGACTAGAGTAGAATTAGACAAAGCAGTTTTAGGGAGAGCGAGTAAAGTACAAATGCAGCATACAACACTATGGATTGAATATCACAGAACAATGATAAATAACATTGAGAGAATTTTCCTTTCCTCTCTGTTCTCCTCAGGTTGGATCCACCAGTGTCCAGCTGGCAGAGAAACAGGTCATATTTGGATCAGTGCCTCTCAACATGCCTTCTATCAGAACTGCAATCTTACACAACACTGGACAGAACCATGCCTACTATCAGGTGCCCTCCCCCTCCCTCCTCCCCCTCCACACACACTCTTGTTTTTACACAAATATTTGTCCTCACCAAACAAGAAAAATAGCCAGTCTCTATCTGCTCTCTGTCTCTGTTTGTTTGAGGCAGGTGCTAGATGTTTGCCCTCTGCCAGGCATGGTGGTGAGTCCACCTGAGGGTGTGGTGCCAAGTGGGGGGCAGGCTGAGCTCAAGATCCACTTCAACCCTGACTCTGTCATCAAGTTTGACACCAGAATTGAGGTGAGAGATAAAAAGAAGAGAGAGGGCTCTTAATTTGCATGTTATGATGATTTGTCTATGTGTGTGCGTAAGAAGTAAAGAGAGGAACTGATGTACACTAAGCATGTGTGTGTTTTACAGATAGCTTTGAGGAGCATGAAGTCCATTGAGCTCAGAGTGGGCGGATCAGTGGAGCCTCCAAATGTAGACATCAGTGTGGTGAGTCTCTGTGTGTGTGTTGACATTATGTTTATGCACACTGTTTTTTTTCTGTATCAATCAAGGACTGACAAACCACAGCAATAAGCATGGCTAGAGGAAAAAAGAGGTTATATAAAAAGAGAATTATGAAACAGTTTCTTAGCATGAAATCATTTATTAACTCCTTTTATTTACAGGCTTAGAGCTTACAGCAGACAATAACTCACATGTGTGCAAATTTGTCAAAACCTCACAATCTAACTTGTGAAGACATACTTTTATCTAACCTCAGTACTCAATGCACCATTAAACATTTATTCCCCTTGAAAATCAGCGAGCAAAAGACAAAGCTCAAAATCTAAAACATTAAAAATCCTGTTCATCTTTTACTCTGCTGATACAGCAAGTAATGGGAAAATCAACTACATCTCCTTGTTTAAGAATTGACATCCTGTGCCAGTACGCTTGACTAAATGTTCAAGGAGTGGACGGAATAAACCAAAATAGAATAGAATAGAATAGAATAGAACTTGGTTGTCCCTCCAGGTCAGGAAATTTGTCTTTGTCTTACCAATAAAACAATAAACCATAAAATAACAAACAACGCATGCATCACAAATCATCAGCAGTATATGTGCAAAAGTTGATAGAACTTAGATAGAAATCTCCTGGCATTGGGGTTTTCAAAATCTCCATTTTCTTACAGTAGAAAGAAGAATGACTCCAATTAAGTTATGTCTCGCTTACAAAATTGTGAAAAAATGCAACTTACTTAACAATTTCTGTCTTATCAGAGATTGTCTTTTGATAATTATGCAACAAGAGGTAGTTCAACTAATGTTATTCCTTTTAGATTCAGGAGTTCCATGGGCAAAAATATGTCATTACACACTGCTGCAACAGCAGGCTGAGAGGAGTTTTAAACTTGTGGTGAAGAAATGGTTCTTAAATAGTCATCATAATAATCATAAATCTGTTTTGTTTGTTTGTATTATTTTTCATGTTGTTTTTTTTTAAACCTGTCTTGCTTGACTGACAGATCTTCAATCATCTTACTCTCTTTCTCTTTATTGTGTTTTTATCCTCCACAGTTTAATTGTATGTCAGGACTGGGTGATTGCAGTCTTGTATTTACCATTATTATTGTCAAATAAAGCAATCTATATTTTGCACCATGCTAGAAGCCCAATCAATATAATAAACGGTTTGCTCATCATATTGATTGCACTTGGTAAAAAAGATCCATTTGTAAATAATAATAATAAGAAATTTGATTTGAAGCGCCTTTCACATAACCCAAGGACACTTTACATAAACAAAACAATAAAAAAAGGATAAGTGTTAAATCTAGATTTAAAAACAGAATGGACTCAGCATTGCAAACTGAGAGGAAGTGTAGATGTGGAGTGGTATTCAGCAGAGTTCTGGGCATATTGGAGTCTGTCCAGGGCTTTATTGGACAACCCAGTTAGATTTTCAGTATGAGAGTCTCTGCGATGGAGCTAGGAAATGATGGCCAGAGCCTGGAGATGTTTCTCAGGTGGAAGAAGACAGATTTGGTCTTGGATGCATAAATAAGAGCTCTGTTATGTTTGTGTTAAGTTAGAGCATGTTTGATGTCATCCAGTTTTTTATGGCATGTAGTCGGGGGGATGTTCAATACAGCAGTATTATACAGAGCGTCTAATGATTTTTGTTGGTGACCTACAATTTTCCTGTTGCTGTTCTAACAACCCTCAGCAACATGTTCTAATTTGCCACAGTTCACTCTGCTCACTGTTCACTTACTGAGATGTAAAACACAAAGATGCTCTTTATCAGGCTATCATACACCTTTTCATTTTTTTCCCTGTAAAACTATCATATAAATCCTGAGCTGTGTGTAGGTGGTCCATTGAGCTCTTTCTCTTAGAAGGAAAGTGTGTATTTCTTTGATATATGAAGGATGTGGGAATCCTACACACATACTATGCTGCAAAACATGCAGGCATTTAGCTGTAAATACCAGTTTCATGTAGGCCACAACTTAAACTGTTGATGTTGTCGGTGGGGCTGCCATATTTTGTATGCATATTTTGTGTAGTCCTTTGTCGTGATTTTGCCAGGTTTTTGAGACTGGCTCCTTCCACCCACCATTCACACAAAACAGCACAAGCATATATTGTATATTTATACAACTGACTGTTGAAATGCAAGATGAGAAAAAAATATAATTAAGAGAGAAGGAAAAATAGAGGAAAAGAAAAGACAGAAAGGAAAAAAACATACAATTCATCCACCAACATGGTCCAACCAACCCTTCTTGTCACTTTGCAGTTTATAGAAACTTTATTATCTATACATAAACAGTCACAGTGTATCTTTCAGATACATTTTACAAATAGGATTTAACTAAATCAGTGGCTGTTTTAATAGCAGCGGATACCTTATCATTGACATTTCTAAAACTAAAAGATTATGAAACGAGGACGCCCACAGTCAGATGCATAATCTATGCGGGGGTTTCATCTTCATTTTCTTAACTGCAGTCAAGCCAGAAAAAAGGACTTTCTTTTGATATCTTGACAGATTAAGAAGCGACTCATCATTCAACTGCACAGTGCTTGGTAGACATGGCATGCAAACCAATAACATCTGATAATATATTGGCCACTTGACACCAAATACAATGAACATCTGGACCCTCAAAAAACATGTAGATATACAGTATGTGCCAATAGATTGTTAATAACAAAGGGAGCATATTGGAGTTGGAAACATCTTTAACTGATAGCATCTTCGAGTTGATGAATAGTGTCTATGAATCATTTTATAATATAATAGTTGGTGATTCTAACTGTATGGAGTGAAAGAAATATTGCACCTTTCACTTTTCCAAGTAATGTTTTGAATAAATGAAAGGTAATGTATTCTTCAGGTTTGCCATTGCCAAAAAGGGATGACTTATTTTCTCTTATATAGCAATTATTATTATTATTATGCTAATTTCCCTTCTATTTACACCTCCAGTAGTCTTGTATTAATTACATTATAAAATCTTGTCAATGTTGGAGCGTAATGCAGCTGTGTCTTGATTTATGTTGGGTTTTATTTTTAAAAAGCTCACCTGCAGCAGTCAATAACATACTGGAAATGAACATGCACAGTTTTGAATTTGTGGTGATGGATCCTGTGAAATGGACTCCTGGATCATTTCCATGGTTTTTATCATTACTAATCTCCACAGAGGTGATAATACTTCGGCTCGTAGGTGTGGAAAGTAAAAGATAGTGAGAAAGTGATGGTGTAAGGAGGAAGAAAAGGCTTTGTGTTTAAGTGTGTGTGTGTGTGTGTGTGTGTGTGTGTGTGTGTGTGTGTGTGTGTGGGAAACAGCAGGGGTTGCACCTTTTGAAAGAAATGGAGTCAAGGATATTCTGCTTTTGTACATCCCCAGTCAAAAAACTATTCTTTCTTTTTCATCCTTATTTGCTGTAGCTGTTGCGGTGCTGGAACAGAGTTTCTTTGGCAGATTTGGTGATTTTTAAGTTGCTCTCTGAAACTTCAAGAGTGGAGTTTGGAGATAAGTTCTTTCACTCAAACTTAATAGATAAAAGGAGTACAGACTTTTCAGCCGTTTTTTTTATCAGCTTGACTCTCTCAAAGCACAATGACAGGGTACCAATTTCACCTTTTCTGTATGATATATGTATTGTTGTTTACTCTGCTGAAATGGCAAATAAGTAGATAATTAAATGTCTGGGCAAGACAAGTGTAATAGCATTTATTGATTTCATTCAATTTGATACACCAAAAGTGCTCGTGTCATGCTTTATAATACCTGCAATTTTCCCAGGTTTTGAGATATCCATCATACTTAATTTCTCCCTCCCTCTTTTCAGTCCCATTTCCAGTTTTACGGGGTCCATGCTGGTTCTCAGCGAGCGATACCATTTGCTCTGACAAACCGCTCGTCAACCGCAGCCCGAGTCACCTTCAACCTGTCTGAATACACAGACTTCTCTTTGCAGCTCCCTCAGCCCTCAGCAAGTATGTATTAACACACACAATGCAGCATATCACACAGTTGATGTATGGTGAAGGGTGGGTAATATGTCTTAAGAAGAAAAGAGGTTTTGTTCATGCAACACAGGATGTAGTATTATTGCATTACTGTCTGTGTGGGTTGAGACTAGAATAGAAGATTAGAAATAATATGTGACATTGAAGTGTTTACGCAATTTAATTGTCTTGTGCAGAGAAGGAACCAGGTGTGAGTGTTGCGGAGGTCCAGGGCCACCAGACAGTAGACTGTTCCCTTGCTTTCTCCCCCACCCAGGTGAGATTTTGACCAAACATCTCCCATTAGATACGGTATCATGAAGATTGAGTAGACCGAGCTCAAATGCATATTTAGCATCCGTGGATTGACTGTTGTCGATAGTAAGAGCGATAGTCAATGTAGACAGGTTTGTGGGGTTATGTCTTTTTTTCAAAAACAAAAACTGACAGACAAAAGTGTAAAGAATGGATTAAATAGTGTGTTTATCTGCTAACGTTAGCTACAATAGTTAGCATGCCCTGGTAACTAACTTATCTACAGCTGTAAGTAAGTAATGAGAAGCCTAAAATCAAGAACCTAATATTTCAAAAATGACTTATTCTTCTTTAGTTTTAATGGCAGGTTGGAAACCAACAAGAAAGGTGCATGCCTGCTGCCACCTGCTGCACTGGAGAGTGTAATATCCAGACTTTATGAAGAGTAAATGCGGTGTAGGTGGCTGAGGCTGCAAGTATGACCTTGAATCTCTAGCAGCTCATAATCAAACAGCAGCAGGTGGTAAAGATGCTGAAGTAAACTTTAATTTCATCTTTTCACAGCTTATAAGTGTTGGAAGTGTTGGAATTCAGCCATAATAAGCCATGTGAAATATATGTGTATTAGTCTGTCTTGTTTACTTACTGTTCCTGTTGATGCTGCTGGTACGTGTGGTACCGTTGATTCAAGTTGGCATAATGTGCTGTTTTGTGTGCCAAATTGAAATGGAGTGGAAACCACACCCAACCGTAGGGGGGAGGCTAACTAACAGTCAATTACAGATCTTGCTCCCTCTCATATTAAAGCTTTAAAGTGTTTGTTTGTAAAAGTGATACATTAAAATATCAAAGAAGTAGAGAAGGACAGTCAAGGAATGTCTTCCTGCAGGCGGCCAGTTATGACTTTGACCTGCCACTGACGGTCAACGGAGTGAGATGGCCCACTGCTTCTCTGTCTCCTTCCCCCACTCCATCCTCTTCCGCCTCCTCCTCACTGTCAGCTGGCAGCAGGAAGCATGTCGTCAAACCTCTTCCCCAGTCTGCAACCATGGCGACACAACGGTCACAGCGCGTACAGGCCACAGGTGGGGTCATTAATGTGGAGTTAGAACTGTGCGTGTGTTAGTGAGTGATGTCTATATTTTAAATACAACTGAAAGCCCAGATGAAATACCGTGTCATTGTATGTGTACATAACAAATTTCTCACATGGCACCAGGTTCATGTTGCTAAATGTAATGTTTTTCTTTCCCCTGCTGTTTTTAAAATGTTTTAGTGCTGTGCGCCCCACTGGAAATGTCCCCCTCTAGCCTACAGTTCCACGTGGAACCTTTGGCAACACAGACTGATGCTCACACCACAGTATCAAAAAGGGTATATCTGCACCTTATCATTTTCTTGCCTCCCTCCATTCACATGTTTTTCCCCTTATTCTTCCCTTTTTCAAGCTTTCCTCCAATGTTCTTACTGGATCTCTTCCTTCTCTTTTCTCCTTGGTTGTTTTCATTTTCACTTCTACCTGTCATCTTGCGGTTTGTACCGTCCTACTGAACATCTGACACCACAAATACAATATTTGCTTCTTTCCTTTTTTCTTATCTTCTGTGTTTCTGCTCTCTGTTCTTTTTGTCGCATTCTGTCTCTTGCTCCTCTCTCCCTCTGCAGACAGTGGAACTGAAAGCAGTGTGTGAAGAGAGTGTGTTTTGGCAGAGGGGTGTCAGAGAGCATGTAAATTGGTGGTTTGACTGCAGTGCAATAGCTGTACCAATAGAGGACAGAAGAGAGGGGGAGCTGTGTACAGTGTCTCAATCATCTGGCAGTCTGGGGCCCGGTCAGTCCATCTGCTTGGAGGTCAGCATCAGCCCTGAGGCTATCAGAACAGGTGAGAAATGATTGGAAACACATACACACACACATAATGATGGATTACTTTATCTTTCTCTGCCTCCCCCTCTCTCACAACCACAGTCATGTCATTGTAAACATAATCTTTCTCTTACACACATGCTCAGATCACACCATCACAATTTATATCACTTGACCCCTTTCTCCCCCCCACACACACACATACACATGTCTGGAGGAACACTTGATAATGCACAACATATGTCTTAGCTTAATAGAGTGTAACATCCCTCAGAATATAACTTCACATGGGCCAAAACTAAGATAAAACATAAACTAAATCTATATTAAAATAATACTCAGTTAAAGAATGTTCTCATGCAGCTTAAACCATTAAATCATGGGGCCTTAATAATCTTACGTGATGGACCATAAACGAGGAATTATGTTTCACGCTGGGACCCAGCCTCTTAAGGCAATACTTAATCTTGTCAAGCTGAGAGCCACCGAGCCATTCGTTCTGTTTAGTTTTTGTCCAATAGTTTTAGGAAGCTTTAGAAAGTTGTGCTTGATGGATAACTATAAATCCACCTTTAGCCTGCACTAACTGACCTGTGTTCTTAACATGATTTGTTCATTTTATCTCCTAGGGTCTGGCAGAGTGACCAAACTGTCCCTCCCTCTTTACCTGAGAGACGAGGGGATGGGAGGAGAGGAGGGACATCAGCCCTACCGAGAACTGCCCATCACTATTACCCTCCAGCTTCCCTGTATCACCATCCACCCCCCTCAAATCCTCCTTACACCAGTACCCCTGGAAAGCAATGCAACTACCACACTCACCCTGCTGGCCTTAGGATATCCTAGGTTGGTTTACACACACACAGTGTTTTCTATTCATCCCAGGACAAAAACTGTCCCAGTAACAGTTACATTTTGTGAATGCCTCACTTTTGATTATTTGGATCATGACACATGGACTAATGCTTTGCGATCACAGTTGTAGTCGTCAGCTTTTTGGGTAAGCTGAGCAATAACGATGACGGATTTTTATTGTATTTACATTTTTCTAGCTTGTGGCAATTTACCAGCTGTGTTGAGCCATTGGAGCTAAATGACTGTAGAGGAAACACTGCCACACACATAAACTGACTGCATTATTCATTTCAGTGGGATTTTTATCAGTCAAGCCAGGACTTATTAACTGGCAGGTCTGCACTAATGTTGGATTTTGCTCACATGGTAAGCCAATAAGCTAATCCACATTCCTCAGTGGTTAACATTGTTATTCAGATTTCATAGTGAACATCAATCTGGCTGCACGTTTATAGTTCTGGCAGCATTTTCTGACCCACATCCCCATGACTGAACTGAGGAACATAGTGCAATCATAAAGGTCTTTATTCTCCTCACGAAAACATATCTAGGGCACCGTTTACACACTGTAATATCTATATAAATCAATATACCCACAAGCGATTTGCAGAAGGTGGTACATGTGAACACACTTGTATCCATACAGCTGGTTGCATTGCATCCAATTGTTCCATGTAAATAATTTATACCTTTCACTGTTAATAATACTGCTGTTTGATCATTTGATTTAGAAGGATTGCTGTACTATCAAACCAAGTATTTTCTATCCACTCCCACTTTTCCACTATTTGCATTAAGCACTGTAAACTACTGTTGTCAAATGTTTTTCGTACATTTTCATCTCCATTTTAATCTGCCATTGTTGCTGGTGAGAAATAGTTTTCTTAACTCAAACAATAAACTAGAAATGTTTCAGTCTGGTTTTCAGGCTTATCATAGTACAGAAGCAGCCCTAGTATAGTTGATGATATTAGGACAAATCTAGATGCCAATAAACTTTTAAGTTTTGTACGGCTTGATCTGAGTGCTACTTTTGATTTGCTACTTTTAAATTCTTTTAATTAGACTCCTGTCATCAAATCTGCTTTTTATTATATGAAAAACATAGCTAAAGTGTAGATTTTTCAGAACAACACACAGAGACTAATGCATGCTTTTATATCTACTGCAATGCTCTCCACCAAAAAAAGCCATAAATCAGTTATAATTCATTCAAAACTCTGCTGCCCGAGTGCTGACTAGGACCAGAAATTAGTTATTGAAGTACAGAGAAATACTGTATATATGCCGTGAGTTCCAGGTCAATAATAATAATGGACATTTTTCCACATCAGTATATATTTATCTATTTATGGATGACTTTCAAAGTGCATTCTTGACCTTAGAGACAGCAGTTGACCAAACAATCCCACCACAAGTTTCCACTTAGCTTTCGATCATGTCACATGATCTTCTTCAGAAGATGGATTTTTTTCTCAGAACTCTTCTCGTCCATGTTGGCTTAACACTTTAGTTTTGACAAATATATATCTATATCTATATATATATCTATATATATAGATATAGATATATATACATATATCACTTGTTGGTATCATCACACATCATATCCACTGTTTGTCCATGCTTGCAGTGGAACCATGGTATCAGCTGAAGTGGATGAGGTGGAACTGGAGGATGGGACAAAGACACAGCCCGTTTCTGTCATCTTTCCAGAGGGTAACAACATCCCTGCCCCAAACCAGGATCAGGTACAGTCCTGTACTCATGGAGGACCATCTGCCCAAAAATGCCTCAGTGCAGAGTTTTGTGTCATGTGGTCTAAATGCTGTTTATTATCATTTGCACTGTATTTGTTTTAATAGTGACTTATGTATTCAGAGATGTTTCCTCCCTATCAAGAAGATATAATCTGGTGATGTAAAAGTCAAATCTCTACAACTGAAATTAATGAATGCAATCCATCCTTTGAATGTATTCTGACGTGGATGAGCAGGCAAATTTACATACTACTACAGATGTAATCGGTTTGAATTTCACTCACGAAGTTGCTGTCTGTAGTTTCCATATCTTGATACAATTGTGCATTTCTCATGTGATATTCTCTGTGGACTTTTTTATGAGACTGTATTAATGTAGGTCCACACTAAGCCTAAAAATATCTGTTCTTCATCTACCAAGGCTGTATTTATCTCTATGTTACTTTACCCCACCCTCCCTCTCTATTTCATTCAGCTGTTTACCATATATTCACACACTGTCCAAATACCATCATGTCTATATAAATTCCAGGCGCAACATGAAGCAGATGTCTCCCCAGTCAGTTTTTGAAGATCCTGCAGCAGCATGAGCAAAACCTAATTTTGTGTATCCAGATCTGTCACTGAATCCATCTGGTGATCAGATGACACAAACTGAATTAATATAACAAGTGTAACTGATTTTCCTGGCTGGCGCTTCAACAGAAATACTGTCATGATCTGTGAAAATATCCCACTTCCCCACTCTTATCTGCAACCATAGGGACATCCAGTGGGCATCCAGAACCAGGAGGCCGATGTGACCTCTCTAATCTGCAGTGTGTCCTTCTGCTCCGCCATCCCTCTGTCCCTCTGCACAACCATCACCTTCACTGACCACCTCCAAAACAGGTAACTGGTTATTCTAAAACACCACCCATCATATCTCTTTGTCTCTTTGTCTTTTTGCCTACTGTCTTCCCTCATCCCGCTCACAAACCATCCTCAAAAAAGGTAAAATCCCTCTCTTGTTCCCATTTTACTGTTTCTGCGTTCTCTTTCTATTCCTTCTACCCTCCCTCCATTAACACCTGTACTGATCAGCTCCACAGAAGATTTGCTGCAACCAGCTATTTCCTTTGAACCTGGTTCCAAGCCCAGGCAGTTGCCTTTGGCATTCACCTCAGCATTAGGCATTTTACCTGCCCTAAAACTCGTGCAGTTGCACGTTCACAAGTACAACATTTATTTAAAGGATACATCTGGTGATATCCTATATTTTCTCTTCTTGTCAACAAGTCCCTTGTGCAGGGCCAAACCAATAATGAATGTATCCTACTAACAAGTATTGTGTGTGTATCCAAAGTCTGATATATCTTATTTCTCTGTGCCATAGAACTCCATTGTTGTCCAAAAACTATTAAAAACACATCAATGAGCTGCACTGTTGCACTGGGTGACACGCTGTTGGTTTTGGTCTTTTCATGGGATTTGTTGACAATAATAAAAATAGAGAGTATCAGCAGCATTATCCTTTAAACCGATTAAAGTTGATTCAAGCTACCAACTTGACTTTTTTCTGTTTTTCTCTTTGAATCTGCCTTCCTCTCCTTACAGGTTTAAGGTTAAGTTGTGTGCAAGTGCTGACAACTGTCTGTTGACAGTCTGGCCCTTCATGGCTCTGCACCGCTCTGAGCAACAGATAGTTCTCAAGACTGGTACTGTATAACATACACACATCCATGACACAATGTACCTGTATGGAGCATGGGTAGACCAGACCTCACAAATCACAGACACACAATAATCATGCTACAGCTATGATTATTTGTTCAATATTTTTCTCCTTACATCTTATTGGTTTATGTGTGACTGTCATTTAGGGGCCACATCTGTTGAGGCGATCCTTCAGCGCTATCACACGCCAAGTCCTGCCTCTGGCCCGACTTCATCCTCCTCCTCATCGTTTGATCACAACAGCTCAACAAACAAGAACTCAACCTCAGGTCAGAAAATGAAGTGTACCATGTATATGTGTATGATGTGTTTATGTGTCTGTGTTCTCTATATTTTTGTGTACATCTCAGCAGGAGTGTGTTTTTATGTACAGTACTGTGTGTGTTTCTGTCCTCTTCAGACTCCTTTCCAGACAGTGACAGTGTGAGTGGTCAGGCCAGTAGGGATACAGACGTCTCTCCTAAAAGAGACACCCCAAACAATCTTGGTGTCCCAGAATTCCCTGCTGCCAACTCAGAGGAAGGACTATATTACCAGAATGTATTATTGGCTGTGGAGAGGTGGTTTAGTCTCTTCGGGTGGCCGAGCAGACCACACCCTATCTCTGTACCACACACACTCAGAAGGTATACCCAAGAGATTTTCTTATAGTTAAGCCACATTTGGAGACCGGTTTATGTCAGAGGATTTCCACTTTTAGGGACTTTTATTCTAATGTATGCCTCCTCTCTCCCTCCAGAGTTGTGTCAAAAATTCAAATGAATCATTCCAGTGGACGGACTTATCGAGTCAGTCAAAGAAAAGACTCCAGGTGTGTATATGAGTGATGAATTTTCCGTGCACACCCTTTAAGCAGATAGATAAAAATGTTTTTGTAGTTCTCAAATGACTCATCCTTATGTTGCAAAGGAGGGAAGGCTGACTTAGCTAATATCATGACAGCATAACATGGAACTAGTCAGCATCCATGATGGAACTAGGTAATTAAAAGGGAGAGTGTGCACCTTGAAAGCAGGTACTGGCTGCTGAGTACTGCTTTTATATGGAAATCTCAAGGAAAAGCAGAATTTCTCATGTGCAAATATTTTTCTGTTTTTTTAAATGGCAGTTGGCAGTCTACTCAGGTTTGTATTCATTATTGATTATTTAGAGAGTTAAAATGTGTCAAGGAAAATAGTAGATGATACTTGAACTGAAGCTCTGGTGGGATTTAATTTTGTATCCATGGGGGCATCGATCTGTCTCCAGATGCAAGAGACATAACTGTATTGTATTGCTGTGTCTAGGTCTGTAGTGGACATGCTTCATCACCTGACTGGCAAACAGATTCCTGGTATTCCTCGCTGTAAGACATTTTCCAATGATATAGACCAGCGCACCAGTCAGCTGCTACAACAGCATGAAGCTATGCTTGCTTTTCTCAGGTAGGTCTTACACACACAGATACAATGCTACAGTGCTGCTTACATTGTATGTTCCTGACCAGGGCCCAGACATGCACTTTGTTACGCAACATATTTGTTACGGCAATCTTACGCATTGGTCTTGTGTTTGCATAAGTGCATGAGTAATCTCACAAGGTCGGACCTTTTTTACAAAAATGTGTAAAAAAAAAATAATTTTTTGATAAACCAGGAAACACTGTGAATGAGCCCATTTTAAGCTACTGAGGAGATTTTTCTCATGTCAGATCAGTTTTAAAATGTTTTTGTCCATGCATTGCATGGCAATACAACCACAGTAATAATCATAACCTCCCTGTTTTTTCAATTTTCATTCATACCAACTGTATGGATAAAATTGTAAATATTCAGCAAAGCACTTTACATACAGCTTTAAAAGAAGTTTTAAAATCTACTACTGATGTATCTTGTTAGTGACCTGAGAACACGTCTTCTTCCTTGATATCATAACCTTTTAACACTCCACTGTTCTTAAACTTGACACCACTCCCTCTTGCTTACCATGGGCCTGTTTCACAAAAGGGATTTGTAAGCACTGTTTACACACAGATCGCAAATAGAGGCAATGTTTCAGAAGTTATTATAAATCGTTGATACATTTGCATGTCCTACAGGGCTCTTGCATGCTCATGTATTGGACGCAAGTATGTCTTTAGTTTTGATTAGTGAAATGTCTCATGTTGGTGATTGCAGCACGCATGTTGCAAATTTGGTGAGATGGACCGCTGAGGTGGCTCTTTCCTTTAATGCCCTGGCATGTCTGAATAAAGCTGAAAGGAACATTTATGTAATGGACATCTACTATGTGTCTGAAGACAAAAAAGCCATTACTTGAACAGATAGATGAAGGCAGAAATGTTACATTTTCCTTGTCTGAAAAGCGTTTGAAAATTACATTTTGGAAACTTTTTGGGGCCACTGTCACTGTTTTCTGTTCATTGTAATTCTGTGTTCAGGGTGCAGGGAGCCTGTCTTTGTCACATCAGACCAGAGTACTTGCTAGACATGCAGGAGTTCAAACACTGGTGCTCCCTGCAGGTACAGACACACATGCACACGCAACAATTTTGTCCTAGACCTACACAGTGTAAATTAAATTGCATGTCCTCTAAATCCATTTTTGGAGCACTGGGAGACGGAAAACAATCGCTTTAGTGATGCCTCATTGCTAACAATGAAAAACCCATCCTGGTCTCACTCAGTCACACACAACACATGTAGAGCTTCTTTTGCCATATACATTCATCTGTGTGTTTCTGTCAGTCAAATGAGGAAGAACATGGTCTGAACTACAGCAGTGTTGACTACGAGTCTCTTAGCAAACGATCCTGGACTGACGTGCTGCTGCAAATATACAAGGTAAAAAACTCTTTCTGGCTCTCTCTGTCTGTTATTCCCTTCTTCATCCACTGTCCATTCTGTTCTTGGAAATCACTTCATGTTTTAAGTCACACTGTGATCTTGCTGAAGTGTACCATAGCTCAGTTTTTCTTTAAAACACATTTATGTCCTGAATTTCCACACCTGTGTCATTAAAGCTGAAGTATGTAACTTGTATAAAAATAACTTTTAGTCATATTTGCTAAAACTTTCACTATGTCCTGAGAGTAGTACATGAGACAGATAATCTGTGAAAAAAATCAGGCTCCTCTGGCTCCACCTGCTGCCCCTCATGCCATTTGCAAGAATTCATCGCTCCCTGGTCAAAACAACCAATCAGAGCAGGAAGAATATCTGACAGCGTGTCCCGCACACACTACAGGCAGCTCCCTTCCCCCACGCATGTGTGAACTCGGAGCGAACGCAATAGCGGTCTTGTAACAACCACCGAACAACCAAGCAATGAGAAAACTGCCCATCCCTCCTTTGTCAACAACAGCTTACACAACAAATGCAAGTAAACAGAAGAAGACCAATGAAGAAAAGCAAGCTAAAAGGAAAGAATTAGACAGAGCGACTCTGTGGGGAGGGGCTTTGGAGGCGAGCTGGAGTGCCGCGGAGAGAGAGAGGGAGGGACCTGGAAGTTGTAGTCGTTCGTTTTCAAGCTAAGTCCACTATCTTCTCGACCTTACTGAGCTTTAATAGAACCAGTCCCTTATACTTCTTATACTTAAGCTTTCTCTCTATGTCTTTTTCTCCTTTCCAAGCAGTTGTTGTCAAACAATTTACACTTATTGACAGTCAAATTAGGGTCCAATCAAGGATTGAATGAAAGCACTTTGACTTGATGATGGTTTTTAACTCCTAAAAAGAAAGCCTGAGAACATTTTTGTACTTGGAAACAGCTTGTGAAGATGTTTACCTGTGTGAATGTAAAGTAGAGTAGTGCTCAAGCGTCAATCTCATCTTGTTAAATACCAGTATTGAATATTCCTCTGCACATGCCCAGGTGCTGGTGTTGTGTCGTGTGTCAGAGAGCGGCCTGAACACAACTCTGAACCACAAAGACTTAGATGGAATCGTCCCTGTCAGCTCACAGCCACTGGCCAGTAACATCTATTCATCCTGGGAGCTTCAGTTGCTCTCATGGCTCAACATGCACTATCAGAGCATGAGGAAGACCGTGTGGAGTACAGGTAGTACAAAGGGTTTATTTGTCCAATGCTTATACAATATGTGCAGTGAAATGCAGGGTGACGTACTCTTGTGAAGACCTTGTAAAAGCATTTCTTCAACACTTGGAACATAATTTAATATCCTGCTGTAAGGCTTGAGGCTAGATTTTTTTCAGTACCGTTTGATACCTTAATATGTATTAGTGATTGGTCATTTCTGCATGGTAATGGTTCGCAGGTGGTGTCCCATCAGCACGCTGGATAGTGAATTTTGACCTGGACTTGACAGATGGACTGGTGCTAGCTGCTCTGCTTGCTGCCTACTGCCCTTACCTGGTCAGTGTGTGCATGTGCCTCTGAGTGTGTCTGTTAATTTTGTGCAGACCCTCTTCAGTGTGTGTGAGTCAATGAGGGATGGCGGTTAATGTCTGTAAGTGGCACTGTGATTGATGTGATGAGGACGCAATTAGTCCTGAACAAGATTAGGAGAGCCTCTTATCATGCTAAGCACCATTTTGTGTGTGTATGTAATGGTGTGTGTGTGAGAGAGAGAGAGAGAGAGAGAGAGAGAGAGAGTGCAACTCACTTTATATTTTAGTGGTGGTGTTTTGCCTGCAAGAGTTTGACAGAGAAAATTAGAAAAATTCCAAAAAACATTAGTAAAACTTTTTGCAAGCCAAAATGTGATTTAAAAATCTCAATTACAGAGCACGTATTGCTACTGAGCAATGGATAACAGGCAACCCGGTGGCAGAGAAAGTAGAGAGATCATCCAAATGAAGAGATGAGGAGTTACAGATGAACCTTGTCTTGGTTTTTAAATCCCACTGTCTGCTGTGTTCCTAATTAGATCTGCAGTCACTTCCGGAGAATGTACACCACAACTAGCAGCCTGGAGCAGATCCTTCACAACAACATCATAGTGTCCCAGGCCTTAACTGTACTCTGTCTCAACCTAGATGTACAGGTAAATACCAGATGGGACCAGAGGGGTGTTTTGAACAGCAAGATTAGCTGTTAAACCAGGGTTTCTTCAGTGAAACAAGATTATTTTCAGAAAAATAGGAGGTTTAAATCAGTCTGACGTAAGTTACCATGGAAACTTATTCCTCCAAACTAGCCTAGTCCTGGTTAGGTTAGTTTTCAGGTTTAGCTCCATCTCAGGATTAACCAGTGTTACAATCAGTGAGCCAGACGGAAACACATTGTTTTCTACAAAGTTCCTTCCTTTGTTAAACCCAAGTATCTGCACATTATTTTCAGTCCACATATGTGCTTACAAATGCAATGGAAAAAATAAAAAATAGAGTTTTACTTTAGGATTTTAGAGTATTTTAAATATATTGAAAGAGTACTCCATCAATTTAGCATTGCACTCCTATAACATTGTCAGAAACACGATGAACAGTTGTTGTTTTTTTAAAAAGGATCGAGGACATTTATCAGACTTCACACAGCTCCCTCCAGAGCCACGCAGACTTGTGCAGTAGTACTCCCCAACACCTGGAAGCACACTTTGATGTGTAAAATTGGTGGAGGCATTTGATACTTCAACGTTGTTTCATGTCAGGTTGAATCTTACACATCTTGCACATTATCTTTGAGCACTTCATAGATGTGATAGAAAATTTACATTACTCACACTGCACTTGAACCCAGAATGACATGATTACAGCAGAGTGCTGCAGAAAGCTGAACTAAAAGAGGAGTTCAGCAATTGAGTTCATCTCTACTTGTGTCAGTCTAGGTTCAACATGCTGCCAAAAGTTCTGTTTTGCTTTGTTTATGGCAGTGGTTTTTGCTTTAATATTGTGTTCTTCATATTATGTTTAATATGTGCCACTTCACTTGAATTAGTCTGATCCCATTAGCTCTGAGTCATCTTTATGAAAGAGCTTAATCCTGGTTTGTTAGGCTTATTCAGGTTAGACTTTTCACAATAAACCAAGATTTCTGACTTCCTGTTATGACTTTGTCCCTGTGTGTCCCTGAAAATGTGTGTGTGTGGTGTGTTCAGCCAACAGACTTGTCAGACCCCAATCCAGTGCAGATGTTAATGCTGTGTGTTCACCTGTATGAGAGGCTGCCTCAGTACCTGCCACTGCACTCCATCACTCTCTCAGGAGGCCTGCACAGCACTTTCAGCAAACAGGTAACACACACACACGCACACAACTTTGGTCTTAAAATACACGTTAATAAAACTTTAACTGCATGCCTTGTAAATCAAATTCATGAGCACTGTGAGACTGAAAATGGCTCGGGTAATAACCTCCTGGACAGATAATGACCCACACAGACACGGAAAAACACTGCAATTGGGATCACACACAGACACACATTAACAGGATTATAGACACACACATACATTAATAGGATTATAGACACATCCACACACACACACTAACAGGATTACAAACGCAGACAAATATACATTTGGGTAATGATCCACATTGTCAGGTTAAGCCACATTACAAGCCTAACAGAAATAGATGTCAGTTTGTCTGTGCTAAGGAAGATGGATTTCGTTGTTGTATTGTTTTCTGGCAGCGGCATTTGTCTGTGTGTTTGTGGTTGTGCTCGCCGGTGTTTATATGTATAAAAACTTGCCTATTTTATGTGTTTCTGTGTGTGTGTTTGCTCCAGGTGCGTCTGAAAAGCCCATCCTCTAAGCCTGTCAAATACAAGGTCTTCCTTTTAGGAGGGGATGCCCATCTCTTCTCCCTCCCTGGTGGATCTACTGTCACCATTCCTCCAAAGTATGTTTTTTACCTAGAAAATGAAATTCACTCTACACTTCTAGTAAAAGTAGCATGCAAACATACAGTATAAATATATACAAATTCTGTAAATACACGTTAATTAAAGTTTAAAGCCCACATTTGCGTCAAAAATCACGCTCCTTCTTCTCAGTCATAACTTACTTATTCAGCGTGACTTATCAATAGTGGAAGAATGTCCATGTTTATTTTGTGATTGATTTAAAACATATCACCCAGCCCTATAGTGCATTCGTTCTGCTTTGGAAGTGCTATTAAATGTTCTGTGTTGAGGTCTTAAAAAGGTCTTTAAAATTTGATTTCACAAAGTGTGCAGATACAATGTTTTCTTAAAAACTGTCCTAGAATATGTATAGTACAATTCACAGCCCAACTTATTCTGAAAATATCAATATATGGCATGCCTAGCTAAGACATGTAGTGACTCTACTAAAAGCCTGTAAATAAGGGAATGAACTGAGCAAAAAAGCCTAAGGTTCAAATGGTTAAAACATCTTAAAATGTACAAAATAAAACAGTAACTTGAATTCTTTTTTTCTATGGCTCTGAGACCACGATTGCCCTCTCTGGTCTTAACTTAGTCCCCATGAGTGCCATTGCCATCAAATCATTTCATGGTCTTTAAAAAGACTTTCAGGTCTCTTGCAATTTGTCTTAAAGATTGACCTTCATTCAGTGAAGTAATTACAGACTATACTTTTCTGCCATATTTTACTCTCTTAGATTCATGAATGATTAACGTGCATGCATGAAGCAGTATGCTACCTGTTTTTATGGTAATGATGCAACCAAACCTGCCAACACTCACAGAAGGTCAAAGAAACATCTTACAAGGACGGTTTTGTACTTGAGCAAGCTGTCTAGTATTGCATTATGCACATAACTGGATTGGGACTCAGATTGAAATCGCCTTGCCTTAGGTGACCAATTGAAATTTGCATTATTGCCATTTTAATCTAAGAACTCAATTTTTATGCAGTACACAGAAAATGATCTGCTTAGGACTCATATATAATGAAGTGTTTACCGGCACATTTTTCCAGGTTAAAGCATAAATAATCTAAAAAGAGTCTTATGCAATAAAATTGTAATTATGAAACAATGGTGCATGCCTTTGTAGTGCACATCAACAATAAATACTTTACTAAAACTGGTGTCGTTAGTGAAGAAGTGCTGCCTTTGCATCTGTACTTCCAAAATAACGTTTCTGGGCAGACTTGTGCCCTGCAAAGAACAGGAAAAACCCTCCTCAACTTATTTAGCTCACAGTCCAAGTTGAGTAAATTTAGTTTTGCCTTGAGACTTTAGCTCATTAAAATGTACCAGTTTTGTTCTCAAGTGAGGCCTCTATAAAAATAGTCCATATCCCATTTTGAATCCCTGGCGTTACTCTCAGAAATGCTGTCTTTAAGGACGATGCCATTCTGCAGAAACACAGTATTAAAATTCTGCTGATTCATTACTGTCTAAATCTGAAAATGGGAGGTTGTACAATAAAATAACTAAGTTGTAAAATCGCTGCGGAGGGAATTCTGATTCTTGTCAGATAATGTGCTGTCGGCTATGGTGATTTTCACAGGGCGAGCACTGAACTGACCGTCCAGTTCAGCTGCTCCTTCATGCAGCCCATGGAGGCAGTGCTTCTGCTCATCTCCAGCTCTCCTTTCGGCCTGTGCAGCACCACTCTCGCCTTCAATCTGAAGACCCACATCAGTCACATCACACCCACAGTGAGTATGATTAAGTTACGGGTTAAACTGACTGTCACACTACAGTTACACTTACTGACATAATAGTTGGCTACAAGCCTCACTTACTAATTTGTTGATAGCTTGCTAACTGTGTGTCTGTCTGACTGAATCACTACTCACTAGCATGCTGTGTCGAACACACATCACACATAGTTTGGAGTACAGTGTGTTTTTAAAGGCTGGCTGTTACACAGAGTTGCTGGCTACAGCTGTAGGCTGATGATGACTAGATGACAGACTGTCTGCTTCCTACTGTCTCTCCTTAGAACACTGTAAAGTGCAAGTCTCCATGCTACCAGCTGAAAGTAATCCAAGTGCCCATAACTAACCCCTTCAACAAAGAAGCTGAGTTCAGGTACGTGTCTGTGTCCACGTACACATGCATGTATGCAATTTTTGACCATTAAGAATCCCCTCTTGACATAAAAGTGAAGGTTTCAAAGGGTCTGTGCACCCAAATTAAAAAAAAAACACATTTCCACCTAGTTAAGCTATCCAGGTAGCTTTGGTTAGATACTGGCAGATACTTGGCACAATGGAGGTGAATTCAGTTTGGTTTGTGGTGCTTACTGCACTGAAAAATTATGTTTTAAAAATTCAACAGCAATGTGGCTTTC
Organism: Oplegnathus fasciatus; assembly: GCA_003416845.1. Lineage (NCBI taxonomy): Eukaryota > Metazoa > Chordata > Actinopteri > Centrarchiformes > Oplegnathidae > Oplegnathus > Oplegnathus fasciatus. The sequence goes on from NTHP01000333.1 coordinate 226,964, forward strand.
CAGAGACAAAGTCCCAGTGCAGTATGTTTTTTGTGTTGTATTGCTGAATTCAAACCTCTGTGCTGTGAGTCTGTGTGTGCGCGTGTGTTTAGGGTGGTCCTGGTGGAGTCTCCGTTCAACCCACTGGAGCCTGATAAGAAAAAAGACAGCCTCGTTCAGCAGGCCTCCTTCAAAGCCAAGTAACACATGCACTGTTCACAACACTCAGCTGAGACAGCTAATACACACACACACACACACACACACACACACACACACACAATCAAATACACTGGCTGTTGTTTAGCCACATGGTGCACACACAGTTAAAGGATTAGTTTGGGGAAATATGCTTTTTTGCTGTCCTGCCGAGAGTTAGATGAGAGTTAGACCACTCTCAATTGTGTTAAATATGAAGCTACCGCCAGCAGCCGGTTAAATTAGCTTAGCAAAAAGACATCTTAATATTTCGTTTTTTGTACGGATTAAATAAACGGGATGGAGCATGTTTATTTGTGAGCTTTAGAGGTGCTGGTAGGCAGAATTTTGTTACCTTCGGAAGAGCCAGCCTGGCTATTTTCCCCTGTTCCAAGCCAGCTACTCATAGAAGCAGAATTTGACGTAAAATTATCTGTATACAGTTGTTTTAGAGTAACTTTATTTAAAGAGGTTATTTGGTA